>OY978526.1:580000-1047500 GCA_963854835.1 Megamerina dolium
TATATATACGTATATGTATATACATATATATATATATATATATATATACGTATATGTATATACATATATATATATATATATATATATATATATATACGTATATGTATATATATATATACGTATATGTATATATATATATATGTATATATATATATATACGTGTATGTATATATATATATATATATACGTATATGTATATATATATATATACGTATATGTATATATATATGTATATATATACGTATATATATATATATATATATATATATATATATACATATATATAAAATATACATATCTAATATAAAAAAAATGCCGAACAATATCATATCGAACATTTCTTAAATATTTTGGTGAGGTGAGACATTAAAACACACAAAAGCAGCAAAAAAAATACATAGTACACGGTCCATTCAAGTAATCTAAATGAAAGCTTTTGGCAAAATTCGTTGACCTTAAAATCTTTGAGGAAGCCCTCATAATAAAATATGAAAATTATATAAGGTGACTTCATACCATGCTCGTTAGTTTGTAGTTGTTTATGTGTATTTTTGGAAATTCGGCAATTTTCCAAAACCAGAAAACACAAAAAACTACCAAGTAACGGGCTAACGAAGTAACAGGTTTGACGTGAACTCACCTATTATATAAATTAATATTATTTTCACAGTACTATTAAACGAATGAAAATCTTTGCATTCATCAATTTCCGATTTTTGCCACAAGTATTATTTTTGAATAAAGCAAACAAAAATAAAAACGATTCAAATTTTACGCTGAACTGTTGTGTGGAAAATAAGGTAACATGAAAATACATTATGAAACATGAGAAGAGTTAATATTATTACTGAATCAAATTGTGCTAATTAATAGAGTTGCGAATACAATTTTAAAGTGAAACAGGAAAAAATAATTAAGGAAATATGTGTGAGCGCCGCTTTGCGCCCTTTTAAATAGTGACAATAACGAAAAATAACATGTTTATATTGTAACCTATACAATCAGAATCCACTGTGCTGTTTACTCTACCTCTCGCTCTCAGATATTATTTAAAATTAAAAAAAAAGGTTGAGCTAAACAGCACATGTTGAGCTGATAGGGACTCCCTGTGTATTATCAAGCAACGTATTCTCTAAACAAATTGCAACACATTAAAAAGAGCAAATAAAAGAAAAAAAAAAACAACAAAATCAAAAGTGTTTCTCATGTATTTTTGGAATGTGTCTCTTGTTTTCCTCATAACAATTAAAGTGGCCGTTGGATAACGATCGGTACTATAAACACTGGTGAGTCAAGAGAGGCATTTTTATTGACTACAGCAGATAATATATAAATATATACATGTACGTTAGGGTGGTCCTTAAAAACACATGAAATATTTTCTAGTCTCACCCCCTCAATCGGTAATACCAAAATAATAATACCAAAGATACCACATAGAAGTTTCTGTCCCCATTGGAGACGGTTAAGACGTGTCGCACAGGGGTCAAAATTCAGACTCTTTAACCGTCTCCAATCGGGGCCAAAATTTACATCATTGTTATACTACTTCCAAAATTAGCTGTTCGAAATAATAAGAACAAGGAGGAAAAGAAAAAATTTGAATATTCAAAACAGATCTACTTCTTAAAAATATTAATAACATTTAACAATTAAAATCCATCCATAAAATATTTCTCCATACACTCCTTAACTCATTGGCAAAATTTGTTGCAAACTGAAGCATTTTTTTTTGTTCAATGAATCTGTTTCAATAATGTCCCCATTCTGAGTTTCCTTCCGTTAAGGTTGACATCTATGTCGCTTTCTAACAGCTGATGCAGAATTTAGCAGCTCCAATTCACTTTTGATTTGTATTAACGCCAGAAAATATTGCTTTTTATTAAGGCACTAATATTGCTCTCTCGGGAAGTGCAATTTTTGCCCTTTCCCATTTTTACAAAATATTCAAAACTATTTGCTGAACAACTTTTTTAAATGAGTGTGCAGTAACTGCTAAGAGTCTCTTTGACGTAAATTGCTAAAATTACAGTGATTCCCCGTTTTAAATAATAAGAGAAATTGAAAAAACTAATTTTTTCTTATTATTTCGAACAGCTAATTTTGCAAGTATAATAACAAGATAAAATTGAAGAACAGAGATACATTTTCTGGTTTTTCTTCTACATTTATTACATAAATATATAAGTAATGAAAATATCTGATTGAAGTTTTCGAAAATTAAACACTTATACTACTTTTAAATCGTTCACCCAAGTTCTTATATATGTTCGATGGGATTGAGCTCTAGACTTTGAGATCGTTAAATACTCACGGCGTTTTGATCAAAAACTGTTTCGAAGTTTTGTGGTACGCTTAGGGACAAAATAATTGCATATTTTCTTCAGCTCATGATAGCATTACATTCTCCAATATATCAACGTATTATTTATTTATGCTTTCTACAATACCATGAATTGGGCCAACACCGTTCCACGAATAATATCTCCAAACAAAAATAGATTCGCCCCTGTACTTAAATATTGGCTAAGTATATAAGGAACAAGTATTTTGTATTTGGGCGCCGGACGCATAGTCTGCCGTCGAGACCAAAGCGATTTTTTTTTCTCCTCTGTCTACGATACATATTTCTATTGGTTTATCTCCCAACTACCATATGTTTTAGCGAACTTAATGCCCGAGTCTTCCGTGAAATTCAGCTTTCACCAAACGACGCACTGTGTACTTTTTCGTGCCTCTGAGTGTTCATAAGTCTGTAACTTTTGAACGGCTTCTTTTTTTCTTTGGGGCGGGTTTTTGCAAATAGATGTTAAATGATGTAGGCCTTAGAATTTGTATATTTCATGTATTTAGGCAGGGTGTTTTAAAAATTTGAAAATTATGAGAATGGTTAACTAAATTTTTTTAAACTAATGAGTTTATAAGGCTCCATTAAATTGGATTTATCATATCCAAAAAATACATATATAAGTGGGTCAAATTAATAATATAAGTTGATTTATGTTACCTTGTTATCACCAGTTCTACTATGTCAACATGTCCGTCCGTGTATTATTTTGTTGGCTTTTTCGCACGATAGATTTTGTATGGGTTAAGATATGGAGCTAAAATTTGGGTCGCGAACTAATATTCCATAAATGAATACTTTGAAAAAAATGTGTAGATATGTACAAAGCTTGTACAAATACGTAGCTTATTATGTTATAACGACAATTTATTTCACTAATAGTTAATAGTTATTTCACAAGTTTTAATTTGCTAATTTTTTTCTGTGTGTGAACTAATAAGAGGACCATAACCATTGTCATAAATCTAAATTTCGAGACTTTCTACTCATTATTCTCCTGTGGATTAGCCAGAAGTGTTTATATTCTCTATTTTTTATTATTGAGCCTCCTCTGGTAACTCACCTGTAGGAAAAAAAAATCGTATTTTATTATATTCTTCACATGAACCAAGGGTTTGTTATAGGCATTTCCAGCTTCCATATAATTTAGTATCTAGATCCACATTTTCTAAAGCATTCATATTAAATTTCTCTGCGTCGATTACTTGACAACAATTTAAGTTAGGTTATGTGGCTGCCCTCTTTCTGAGAGGACACACTTAGGCCAGAAGTGCCCATTGTGCTACCACCGAGCTTCTCTTCCAATACTGTTGTGCGTGTTAAATTTGGACAGCATTAGAAGGGACCTACTTATATTAGCCGGTTCCGAACGGCAGAACCCTTGTGACATTACTTTAACTTAGTTTTGTCACAGAGCTCTTTAAGAAGCATTTTTGGCAAATTGTTACTGCCGGAAAAATTGCCAATTCTTGCCGGCAGGTGGGTACCGATCGAAAGAAAAATCTTTTCGATATCAAATTTTGTTATGTTTCAGCCGGGGATTGAACCCACGACCTACAGATCAAAAGGCCAACGCACTAACCACTGAGCTACGCACCCACTTGATAACAATTTACAGCAATTAGAATTTTTTGGAAACGTTTCAGTAAATTCTCATTTGTTATTTTCGCTGTCGTAGTTATATTATTGAATAAGCGCCTAGCCATTATTGCTGTTGCTTAAGCCTGGCTTAGGAAAATCTATAAGCAAATCAGTTTGATTTTTAAATTCATTCTGAATCCTTTGTTTTTCTTCTGCCCTAATAATATTTTTGATTTTTTTTTTCATTTAAAGTCTTCAGAGCCGAGAACTCTTGTTTAAAATTTCAAATAATATGCTGCTTTAAGGGAATGCTCCATAAATCGAATAGGTCGTTTATAGCAACCAAACTTCGATTGCGTTGCCAGTTGCCAAAGTGATATTAGTGATGGCAATTAGCAACTAAAATCGCCAATTTCAGTTGCTACAGAGTGCTTATATTGGCAACTGCACATTTGTGGTTGCTAGCTGGCAACGCAATTGAAGTTTGGTTGCTATCTATAACACTGTAGGGAAATGTTTAAGTTTTGAAATATCACATCTAAACGACCGAACATGTAGACTTGTACTTGGGCTGTAAATTTTCAGACAAACTGTATCACCTCAAAATTTTGAGATATTTAGTGGGGCAGATTTAGTACAATGGAAATAAATTTCTCGTCGTTTATAATTGAACATCTATTTAAATGCTGTAAAATTGCACATTATGTTTTTCTTTCAGTAATATTTTTTATTTTTGTTACTTTGTATACACAGATTTTGATTTCAAATTTTCTTAACTAATTTAATTTTGATGGCTGGTCTGGAACAACCCATGCTTTTCTACGTTTAGGATTGCCGTATCCACTTTTCATAATCCTTGAAGATTTTATGCAAAAAAATATTTCTTTTGAACGGAGAACGCAAATTTATGCAGATATCAACTCAATTTTTATTTTCTTCAGTTAACTCTTGAGGAACACATTTTCCTTCCTTCTGGAACTTTCCCATTGCATGCAATCGAACTGAAATCGCTTGTTGAGTTACTCCCAATTGTTCTGCAAGTTCTTTTTCAGTTTGACATGGATTTTCAACAAGCAAACTTTGAATTTCTTCGTCCATAACATTTTTGGGAGCACATGTACGTGAATCATCCTCAAGACAAAAATTATTGTCACGCAATCTTGCAAACCATCTTTGTATCGTTCTAAGATTCACATAATTTTTACCCAAAGTCGAATTAATAAATTTCACAGCTTCAGCGGTACTTTTTTTCATTTAAAAACAATAAACTAAAATGGGGTGAATGTTGCTTTTCGACATCCGTCTCTTATAAATTTTTATTACACACTAAATGACAGCTTGTAAACGAGTGAATCTTTCTTATTTATAATTTACTACAAGATAAGATATAGGACTTATATATTTTCCTATACCTAAAAGCCTTAAGGTGACTTTTTTCAACGATAATTAACTCTTAACGGATCAATAAGCCCTATAAGCGGCATTGCACTTTTATTTTATTATTTTTATTACTATTGCTGTTGATATAATTACTAGTCACGCGTTGAGTTTTTTTTCTGCTTATTATCTATGTTCCGTTATCTTTGTCGTTTTTTGGATCTGCACTTTTGTGTTATTCGATAACAAATTCAGTTTTGTTTTGATTTTTCAAGAGAGCGTACACATTTCATGTGTTGTTTTACAAAATTTAGTTTATAATAAATTATTTTGTTTAAAACCGTTTAAAAAATTTCCTTCCAAATTCTGCAAGATAATGCAGAATGGTAACAATAATCTCAATGATAGCAATAGTGAGGAAATAGCTGGACCTGGGTTAAGGGTTAAATTTTCTGTCGCGTGAACTTTTATATTAGAACAGAAAAATAAAAGTTCAAGTCCAACTGTTTCGAAAAGTAGAAAAAATATGTCATAGAAATGTTTTTCTGGTTCAAAAAATAAAACTATAACTGGCACTTCTTACCTTTTTTGTTTCTCAGATACATCCCTGCGCTATTAATTTTTTATTCATTGATTTATTTCTAAACAGTGTTCAGTTCACAACAACAGTTGCATGTAGTTAAATGTGATTAGAAGGTTATCATATCTAAATCAAACTTTATTAACTGGTTAGTCAAGGAATAGTATTAAATTGAAAAATTCAAGATAGACAAGCTAACCAACGGTTAGTTAATCATCACTAAGGGCCGTTTTCTCATCTGCCTGTTATCCTTATCGAGCCGGTAAAAGTTAACGGGCACATTTGCTGCCGGCTGTTAAATTTTATTATAACAAATACACAGCTAACGTTTATCGGTTCGATAAGGCGTGCTAGCGTTATTGGTGTTAGAAGTTTCAACAGGCAGCAAATACGTCAGTTAACTTTTCGGTTCAATCGGGCCCACTAGTAGCGTTTTCCTTTCTCGACCAAAAATTAAAGATATTGGTTAAATTCTTATTTTTTAACCCAAGCATTGTGTTGCAGAACAGATATTTTAAAAATATAGTTAGTTAACGCGGGAATTTTTGTTTTTGGTCGGCATCACTGACTATTTTTGCGACATTTGTTTTGATTATTCATGTTCGGCTGCTATTTGAAATTTCAAATTGAATATTTTCAGTCATAGCTGGTTAAATTCACAAATTTTCGTAAGATTCGTAATGTTCCATTAAAATCTTTTTTTTATACATACGTATTTTTCTTTTACACATGTAGGAAAAGACATGTACGTACTTATTTCCGATAACACACGTTTTAAATTTGTCTTTTTTTTTAAGCCTAAACTTCTACGAAAGGTTTTACCAATTCGCACTTAATAATTTCTTCACCATTTCTTTACACTATTAGGCAATATCAGCTTTTATTCAAGGTATTAGACCAAACCAATTTTTATGAGATTGAGGCATAAGTAAAAAGTATTTTTTTGATTTTCGAAGTTAGCCTTCGAAATCGAGAAATGTGCCATCGAGGTTCGAAATTGGACCTTTATTGAAATTATTTTTAATTGTTGTATGTAAATAACTGAAGAAATAAAAACATGGATGTGTTCCGCCTTTTCCTCTTATTTAAATGGTATATAACTTTTTTTGTGGAGACATATTAAAGGTCATATAAGAGGTCAAAGGTCAAATCGTCGAAAAATTAAAAACCGTATATTTAAAAAAACAACCGATTTTTCTTCTGATATACATATATATTTTGTGTAAAAATTTGAGAAGAAACAGTTAAAGGAAAGAAGTACCAATTTTTTGTTATAAAAAAAAATATTTTAAACAAAAAAAAAAAATACTAATTAGTAATACAATTAAATACTTTATTAATATAAAACAGAAAATTACCTTTAATTTGATATATAAATTGTTATGTAAAAAATCAAAATACATTGTATTTTTATATTTTTGAATCCTCATCAGTACTTATATGCACTAAGGTGGATGACTCCACATACAATACAAAAAAATGTTCAGAATTTCACTCCTAGTTTGAAAGATTGTGTTGAAAGGTTCCTAGGACAGAAAAAAAAATTGTTTCTTAACCCTTTTAGAACCGCGAAAATAGTATTTTTATCATAGCATAGTTGTTGATTGTCCGATTTTTAAAATGACATGTTGTTTTGGCATCGAACGAACTCCTGAAATAATAAATTCAGTTCTAGTTCTACTCTTCTAATCAAAAATATTCCCATCATAAAATTAAAGCCCTTCGAAAACCAATAAACCGTCCTTTTTGAAGTATAAACCTAACTCCAAAACTAAAGGAATAATAACAAAATCGATTTTTTTTTAAAGAGGGGAAAGCATCGAGGGCCTTAAAATTTTCTCTTTGTCCGTTTGTTTAACTAGTAAGAACCTCAGTCGCTTGGTCGGAAAACAAATTGAGGAAAAGTTGCTCATATGTCATATTGTCGTAATCGTCCGTTCTTGTTGTCATTTAAATAATTTAATGATGCCGCAAAAACGTGTCTCAGAAATATATTTCCTAAGCTATCATATGCTAAAAGTGACACTGGTTAGTATGTTAATTATATCTGTATTGTAGATTGTATTTTATACACATCTATGTGTATACAATTTTCGATATTTTTAACGGTCCGAACATTCGCCAAATGTTAAGAAGTTAAGACTTTACTAAAGCATTAGATGGCAATGTTACGATTGCATGAAGTGCATTAAAGGTAGTTATCCCGAGGTTCTTGGCAAACACCGTCATGCAAATTTCCGTGGATATGTAAATAACCTGATGAAAGCGTTTTGTAAAGCGCGTGTTCATATGTCGCTAAGAGTAATATACATTTAATGCATGCTCATCTTGACTGGTTACAGAGACAACTCTCAATCGAATCTGATGAACAGGGAGAACGCTCTCATCCAATTGTTCCAATGGAGACCCAGTATCAGACATGATGGCTGATATATGTTGGTAGCTAAAGATCACTAACGAAAACTTGGACGAAGACGGCCTTGATGGTGAATACTACATTGGTATGGTGAAGGTGAAGAAAAACATGTCATACTAATTTATAATTTTTTAAGCGTTAACATATGCAGCTCTGTTAGAAGTAAGGTAAAAGTATATGTAACGGAAGTCTATGGCACATAAAAATATAAAAACACCATGGGTTTTGTTTACATAACAAGATATATATCAAATTAAAGGTGATTTTTTTTCAAATAAAATATTCATTTGTATTACTCAGTGGTAAATTTTTTTGTTTAAAATATTTTTTTTTTAATCGGTTTTTTTTTTCTTTAAGTGTTTTTGCTTGAATTTTTATATACAAAGTATAAAAGTATGCATATCAGAAGAAGTATGAATTTAAATACCTTTATGATACCTATATACTTTTCCCAGCGGTATTCTATAGCTTCGATACCCTGTTTATAGTATGAACTGTCTAGCTCATAAATAGCCATCTATCGCAGACTCCACTTCTTCATTGTTTGCAAATCTTCTACCACCAAGCCATTTTTCAAATTTGGATATAGAAAATAATCCGAAGAAGCTAAATCTGGCGAATAAGGTGCCTGCTGAAGCAATTCGAGCTTTAGCTCATTGATTTAGCCATCGCAAAATCGGATGTGTGAACTGGTGCATTGTCTTGATGAAACACCACTTTCTTTAATTTCATCACTTAAACGCTGCAACAAATTCACATAATACTCGCCGTTTTTCCTTTTTGAAGATAATCAATAAAAATTATCCAACGTGCATCCCAAAAACAGAAGCCATAACCTTGCCTGCTTACTGAATGGGGATGCTACGAACAATTCCACCAGTGGAGGAGATTGCCCGATAACTCCAATTACAGATGATAGTGTTGATGTTCCACCACCCGGATGAAAGCATGCCTGATGATTGGAGGCTCATTGTTCTCTGTCCGGTACATAAAAAACGAGACGTCAACTACCTTGGAATAAGTCTCCTGAGCATCGCATACAAGGCTCTATCGAGCGTACTGTGCGAAAGGCTGAAGCCTATACTCAGCAACCTAATTGGACCTTATCAGTGTGGCTTCAGACCTGGTAAATGCACCATCGACCAGATTTTCACACTGCGCCAAATCCTGGAGAAGACCCAAGAAAAACAGATCGACACACCACCTACTTGTTGATTATAAAGCCGCTTTCGACAATGTCTGAGTTCGGTATTCCTGCAAAGCTCATTCGATTTTGTAAAATGACACTGCATAACTCCTGTTATGCAGTGAAAATTGGGAAGGACCTCTCCGCACAATTTAGTACCGAACGGGGTTTCAGACAAGGTAATTCGTTGTCGTGCGACTTTTCCAATCTTATTATGGAGAAAATAATACGAGCTGCTGATCTACGACATAATGGCACTATCTTCAATAAAAGTATCATGCTGTTAGCGTTTGCCGACGATATTGACATAATCGGCATGAACACGCGAGTAATCAGTGCAGCATTCTCAGAGTTGGAAATAGAGTCACGTCGGATGGGTCTTACGGTGAACGAGGGCAAGACGAAGTATCTAGTGTCAACAAACAAAGAGTCCCGGCGTCTTGGACAGCACGTCACTGTTGACAACTACGCTTTTGAAGTAGTAAGGGACTTTGTCTATCTTGGAACCAGCATCAACAACTGTAATGACGTCAGCCTGGATATCATGCGAAGAGGAAGACCTAACCTCCGGTGGAAAGGCCAAGTACTGGATACTAACTGGATACAGAGATAGCTGGCGAAGCATGTTATTTTCGGCCTACATCGATATTCGTTTGTTATGGCCACATAACTAAGTAAGTAAGTAACCTTGCCTGCAGATGGAAATGTCTTCGCCTCCTTTGGACAAGATTCTGCCCTTTCAGTCCACTGTTTCGACTACTCCTTTGTCTCAGGTGTGAAGTGGTGGACCCATGTCTCATCCATGGTAAAAAATCTTCACAACGTTGTTTTTGTTCTATTGTGAGCAAAACGCGGCATCCATCTTGCACACAGCTTTTTCATCTCCAAATTTTCGGTCAATATACGATGTATAACACTTTTTGAAATGCCTGTAAATTTACCTAGCTTTTGTGGCTTTTCTTAACCGTTTCTGGCGTGGTCGACCACTACGGTGTTTGTCTTCGCAGCTCATACAACATCGTTTAACCATAGTAGAATCTAGTTCGGCTTTAATATTCGTTGGACTGAGGCCCTTCAAATGAAAGTATTGAATTACATAACGGTTACCAATTTTTTCCATGTTTACAAATTTACTGAGGTCGTTAACTTTCGATGCCTCCAAAAAAAATACTAAACAACGTGACGCCTTGAAACTTAAAACATATGTTGCCACTTTTCACCAAAGTAATTTTTTTCAAACTACTGCCGCCATCTATATGTCAGGTTGGGTAGTTCTAGAACCGCCCTCGTAAGTCTGAACAAAAATGTTATATACCATTTAAATAACAGGAAAAGGCATACAATAATTAAAAATAATTGCAGTAAAGATCAAATTTCCAACTTCGAAGGCACATTTCTCGATTTCGGAAGCAAACTTCGAAAAACGGAGAAATTACTTTTTTACTTATGTCTCAACCGCTTAAACAAATTAGTTTGGTCCAATACCCAGCTTTAATGTGTTATTGAAAATATTTCACAGATGCAGATACATGTTCAAAAATCAAATTAATTTTTAGTTTATTTAAATTTTTTGACAATGACATAGGGTTAAATTAAACCTACAAAATTAATATTTACTTCATTCGAATTTTTTGAATGAATGACATAGAGTTAACAAATTAACCCTACAAAATTGCTGCGTTAAATATTCTACGTTCTAACCCCTTGTTGTGCAAGCCAATTTAATAATTTATCCTGCCCTGAGCAGATAACTCGACATTCTGCAAGTGGGCCTTAGTATCTTAATAGCATATGCAATAGATTAATTAGAACCCAGTGGTATTCATAACTTGAAAAAGCAAAATGTTTGCTTATTTCGTTATTACATGGAGTGTTCGAAATGTATTGTTATGCACACAGTCATTTAGGTGGAATTCATTAACAATTTTCGCTCAATATATTTCCTCGATATTTTAAGCTTTGTATCTAGCTCCAGGTATTCAAGAATTTTAATTTTACAATTTTCAATTTTATAATTGCACACAATTTTGCATAAACGCTACTATTTGTGCGTTCCATTGTAATAGTTTGTCCGTGCTGTGCGGTCCAACGAATATTTGTTTGTTTGTTTGTTTACACATTCATTCACTACCCATGCTTGCTAAATATTATCAATATAATGTTAATTGTGAAATTTTTTGTCATTTTTAAAATTTCTAATACGGGGAACTCAACTTAAAAATATTTTGCACGCTTGCTATCGTGCCGTATGAATTATAACATAATGTCAATTGTGCGTTCTTGCAATTTTGTAAAGACTACGGATATGGAGGCGGTTTTGATGGTGGCTATGGTGGTAGCGGATATGGTAGTGGCAGCGGTAGTCGTGGTGCTGGCGGCCCACGTGGCGGTCCAAAAGGTATTTTTTTCTGTTAAATACTTTGTATTTTACTTCCACAGTGCTACGTAATGTATTCCTTACCCGATAAAATTCTATACCACCTTTCCTTTTCATTAGGAATCTCCTGCATTTGAATTTTGGCGGAAAACCTGTCAAAATTGAAAATGCCAAATATAATATCGCACAATTTTCTTTAGATTAACTGTTGCATTTTTTTTATCCCTCCCAAAAATATGTATGGTGTATTATTTTGAAAATAGATTTTCCTAAATTTGATGCATAGAGCTTTTAGTTTGATAATATATGATCTATATATTTAAATACATATGTGTGTGTGCTAGTGTTAACGGTAGCATGACAAACTTCACTTACAATTTTTAAACAATAAATGATTTTAGTATCTTAATGTGACATTTTATGAATTTAATGTCCGATCTCTCTCTAATAACAGGAGCCGGAGGTGGTTACCCATCAGGTAAACAAAGAGGGACTGGTCGTCAGCCTAGACATCAGCCTTACTAGATTTGCAAGAGATTATAATTGAGTATAATATAATATAAAAAAAAGAGTAATACAACCATGTATTTCTTCATACGCATATGCTCCGTATACATACATACATCCATATTTACGTTTAATACAAATTCATTGTGGTAAGTTTTAAAAGTTAGTGGCACTATAACTCCATATACATACTAACATTGTCTTTTTCTTTCCCCACAGCTTCTTAGAGGTTGGTTCGTACTTTTCAAAATTTCATCTAATTTTAAATCGATTTTAATCAAACCGAAGTTACACAATTTACTACGCATTAACAACAAACATCATCACAACCACCATAATAAACCATTCCAATTGAGATATTTTCATAGTTATATTTATTTTGAGAAGGAGGGCGAAGAATAAGAAGAGAAATAAGCTCAAAGCATTTCTGAATGTTTCATCTCATCACCGCAACACACCACACCAACGACAATAGTGATTTGACACACTTGATTAACAACAGCAATCAACACTTACCAATTGTTTACATTTACTTTTAGTTCCATATTTTTTTAATCTAAAAATGAACTTTACCAATTTTGTGCATATGTATACGTATATAAGATTCAGTATATGTATGTATTTTTGATTTTTATTTTTCTCATCAAAACGGTTGATCCATCGGAAGCATAGTATCAGTCTTGTCTTTTTTTATTCGGCGTTACGTTTTCTTATTCGACGTTTATCCTAACGTTGAAGCAGAAATTGTTATGTACACACTTCTTTGTTTACATTTAGAGTGGTTATTTTTAAGGATGTGCAACTACAATATTGAAGACAAACAAATAAATAAATCGTTTGCTACTGTATCGTTTATACTATAATAAATGAATTATGAATATGAAAATTATGTTGAAAACAAAGAAAACAGACAACAAAAAGCGGATCCATCAAACTTGTAAACTTTGATTATTTTGATTTTTGATCTTAAAGAATGAACAATTTGTGTTTATTGAGTCTACGATGTACATGTATGGAAGTTATCAAATGTCAGGAGTTATATTTTAATACAAAAGCATAAGATTAACAATAATAATTTTTCTTCAAGTAGTTCTATACACACAAATAATAAAAACAACAAAATAGATGTTAATAGAAATTTCATAGAAGATACGTAAAAATACAACGGCTGAAAACTGAGAGAAGGACAGGAACATCCTAAGAAATACATAATATATTTAGTTATTAATTCTTGATTATTACTTGTATGTTTAATAATAATTCTACACTAACTTTCTCTACGGGCGTATATATGTATATATATATATATATATATATATATATATATATATATATATATATGTATATATATATATATATATATATATATATATATATATATATGTATATATATATGTATATATATATATATATATATATATATATATATATATATATATATATATATACATAAATATAAGACAAAAAATATAAATAAAAGTAATGTACAAAAACCACAGCGATTATACTCTTAATACTCTGACTTGTTTTATGTTCTATTTCTTCTCAAAATAATAAATCAATGAATTGAAATAGTATTTTAATTACTAGTTAATTAACCATTTTCACTTTTTCAACTTGCGGTCTCATAAAAATCGTAAGTTTTCATCTGCTGGTTTTCAGGATTTCCCAACCATTGGTTATCGATATGTTCTATCATATTTTCACTTTGCTTTCTTCTTTGAGCAATAACAAATCCACATAAAAATATTTTTCTGTTTGGTGCCGGGTCGAAAGTAACTTTTCTCGGATAATATGGTAACGCTAAGTCCAAAAATGGCCTTCATTTTATTCCATCAGCTGAGGGAGATTCTCTGAGGAGTAAGGTGAGCGTTTCATCAGGATATTACGATAATGAAAGACCGTTACCAGGGAAGATATGAGATTCATAGCTTTTATATGTTGGAGCTTAATAAGAAATCGTACTGCAGGTATTCATAACAGAATGTCCCATTGTACAATGACCAATAGGAGTGACATGGTATTTGTTACCGTTATATAATGCACACATTTAAAGCTATAATGAAAATATATCTTGATACATGATGAATATTAGCGTCACTCAGCAGAGTTGCACTATACAGAGATTTTGAAGAGAGCAATGCCATAAACAGGAGTGTAAATGATGTAAACATAGCAAATTAAATTGAAATAACATCACATAATAAATACAAATTTATGTGTGAATTGTAAATATTTTTATGAAGGAATTCTATATATTGTTACGTTTTTATTTTGTGAACGTTAAATTTTATTCGAATTAACCCTGTTCGATAACTGGATTTTGTTAATAATAATTTTTTTTTTTTTTTATACAAGCTTTTTTATTGGATCTTTCTAAAATTACTTAGAAACTAACAATAAGTAATCAAATCTTACAAACTAAATAAAATTATGTGATATTCCCAACTTTCCATCACAATTTGTTGAGTTACGAGGTATAGCAATTTCACAGCATATTCAGTGTGTCTTTTCTTTTTAATCGACGATGCCCCGTGCTCAGCAACAATTGCCTAGCAAGGGGATTCGGATGACTGTGTAATTTTTGAATGTAGCTTCTGCAAGACATTGCAACTTCCTCAGAAATTGTGGGTACATTTAAATCTCGATGGATGTTAACGTTCCTCATATACCAAGGCAACAGTTGCAACAGTTATTTTGTACTATGTTCGACAACAATTTATTTGGTTGTTGGTGTTATGTTGCCTCTATCACTTTCAGAGTCGAATTGAATTCATTTGGCAACATTGGCCCTATTTATATTCTGTGGCAACACTTCATAATCTTCCTTTATGATAATCGAGTTTCTTATCTTTCTTTCTCGTTGGCTCGTTCTAGTTATCGGCTATTCCTCTTTGAACAGGCGTTCGTTTCGATACCATTATTCGAGCTATTCACAATGAGGAACAATGTACGTCCCAGTCTTTTCGGTATTTATCAGCAACTATTCTCAAATATTCCTCCAAGAAAGGTTAAACCGTTCTACCATACCATCAGATTTTGGATGCAAAGGTGTTGTACGAGTTTTGTGTATACCCAACATACGTTACATCTCCTGGAATACAACTGATTGAAAATTACAACCTTGATCTGGACATTTACTGAAGTAATTTATGAACACAATTGTTTCCTGCGTTGTTTGTAAGAATTGGTCCAGCTATACCCATAACAATTCGTTCAAATGGAGCACCCACGTTATGTAGGTGCATTTTACCACGACTTTTCATAGTCAGACCTTTGGCCATTGCACGTTGCTCACACTTCCGAATCCAATCAGCGTCATGGTAATGGCATCCAACCACGTAGCTGAAACCCAAATACCCTCCACTGAAAGTATTATGATACTCTGCTATCACTTCTTTTATTCTCTCCTGTGGTACCAGTAGAAGATCATTGGTGGTTTTTCGACCAGATCTGATGTTTCTGGTTCTAGTTGGCATTGGTCGTCACATTAAACTGGCGGCTTCATATGTCAAGGCACATGTACATATATACTCTTGGGTGATCTGACTAGGACATGCTTAGTCTGTCCATCACGTATTCCGTCGATGAATGCCTCTATTTTTATTTCTTCGATGAATTCTTCTGAATTACCAGAGAATGCATAACATAATCGCTCAGTGTCGAAAGCGAGCTCTTGGAGGCTGTCATTACTCCATCGCACTCGTGATCTTAATTCCAATCAATGCATTTGGCTCTTATTTTGCAACACTTCTGAGGCATTAACATTTAATGTGATTATTAAAGCAGCAGTGCTACCATCAGCCCATTGATTCTTTGAAGCTTGAAGATGTTGAATGGCATAGTTCCATCAAATGTTGGTGGCTTTAGTTTAATTGTACTTGATTCACTAATCACTGATGAAGATGATCCTTTTATTTTTAGTCGACTTCCAGGTCATCTACATATTCTTTCAGATCCGTGAGATTTTCATTAATAGCACCAGAAATTTCATCTACATGGTTTTTTAGTTCTGCAACTTCCTCATTAATAGCTCCAGACATTTCTTGAAGTTTGTAGTTAATTGTCTTCTGTAATTCTCCAATGTCGTTTTCTTGGCGTGACGAACCTTCTTGAATTGCCATACGCAATTCAGCCGAATGTTTTTGAAGTCAGTAGTAAATTGTTTTCTGGAATTCCCCAATAACGTTTTCTTGGTGAGCCAAATGCTCTTGAAACTTGGAGTCAATGCGAGACGCATTTTCTTGTAGTTGTTCCATCATGGTTTCATGAATTCCATGATTTGACCACTCGAATCTATCGTGCTATCTTCCTCAGCGTGCACAACTGCATGCACAATATCTCGGCTCCCTCAAAGAACTCTTGTTCTTCTACCTTAATACTCTCAGCCCCATGGCTTGCCTTAGCCTCACCAGCAGTTCTGCTTTTGTACCTGATGACGATCGATTCATCTTTGACAATTGTTTTTTCAGTTGCTCCACTTTTAGTTGGTCAATTTTCACCACTTTAACAGAATCCCACTTTTGACACCAATTGTAACGTTTTTACTTTGTGAATGTTTAATTCTACTCGAATCAATCCTGTTTAATCACTGGATTGTCAATAATAACTGCAACACTTATTTTGTACTAACTACATATATACAACAACAATTTATTAATCAATACTTCTATTTACAATCGCTATTTAATGTACTTGCTACTCTTAACTTTCTATTGTGTGATGTTGCCTCGATCGCTTGATGCTGTTATGTTGCCTCTGTCACTTCCGGAATTGAATTTATTCATTTAACAACTCGCCCTATTTATACTCTGTGGCTCATTAGTTCGTTCTCATTCTTTTGTGTTGGCTTGTTCTGGTTATCGCCTATTTCTTTTTGTTGACATTCGTTTCGATGCTATTCACAATTAGTGATAAATAACCATAATAGCCTAGACAGACGGCAGCCTAATTCCGGATTACCGGCGCACTTAATCCGAATAAAATAATAACCTGACAGACGGCAGTATTGAGAATTAACTAAACGGCTGATTGCTGTTTTATTAGGTCTGCTCACTTACATTACTATCACTATCAATTTCTGTCATCTGTCACTCTCGATATGAGAAAATCTACAAGAAGTACGTGAACTGAAAACTATCAGAAACTTGTAAATTGACATTCACCGTTCGTAATTGACAGCTGGATTTATTTGTTCGCCAACGCTTTTCATGTTGAAAACTATTAACAATTGTTGAAAGTTTTTTGTTGCGAACAAACCTAATATTTTGTAAAATGGATGGAGAAAAATTCACAATAGACAATTTTCAGCAGTGTTGCCAACGCAAATTGCCCTAATTCTCGTTTATTTTGAGAATTAACTGATAGAGTTTATGCAGATTAGCTGCAGTTAATGTCCGAGTTAATTCGAATTAACTTGGTAATCCGGAATTAGGCTGCCGTCTGTCTAGGCTATAACAATATATATCGTTGGTGCAATCAGAATCTGAATTCATCAATTTAAACCACCACATAATAGTTTACACATAGAGATTAACACAACTATATTACGAAAATATATCTACTCGTTTACATAGCAAAATTAATTTCTAAAGGGATTGTTAAAGGTCAAAATTATTTTGAAGTTTCTCTTTGAATATTATTGAATTTGGGTAACTGAATATGGATATGGAAGAAAGGCAAAGAAGTGCTTTAATTTTTTTATTAAATCAATTGGCCGTCAGCAGTAAGCAATATACAGAACGCCAATTTTGATTTTACTCGCTTCTTCATGTAAAAATCTATAAATATCAGAGTTGCACAGAGGAAAATCTTGCAAAGCTATCTGGATTTTCACAAAATCCGAGATTATGGTGGTAGTAATTCTATATTGGAAATTTGCTTCTTTGAAACTAGATTTGAGTGATAATCTCAAAAATGAAGACAATCTCGTATGTGTAAACATACTATGACTCAATAGATGATGTAACAATACCACCTATATGTTTTGCACCATAATTTTACATGATATGTATATGCCTTAGGGTGGTCCTTAAAATTAAATGAACTATTTTTTTCAGTCTCGCCCCCCTCAATCGGTAATACCACGATCACAGATGTCACATATAAATTTTAGCCCCGATTGGAGACGATTAAGACTTTTCACACAGATTCCGTTATAGAGACTCAAAAAACTAAACTTTGTTTTTGTTGCATCTAATACACCTTATCGTACTACATAATAGAATCGACGATATCACATATAAATTTTGGTCCCGATCGGAGAAAAAAAATTTAATATTTTGAGTCTCCATAGAGGAATCTGAAATTTGACTCCTACGTGACGCGCGTAATAATACTAAACGTTTTGTAATATTTTATAATTGGAGATTTTTAATGAAATATGGCGTAAAACAGTAAAAGTTGAAGCTGGTTTGTGTTTCTTTCACATTTTATTTTATTATTCCGCAAAATTAATTGTGTTTTAGCGCATATGTATTAATATATTACAACTGCATTTCTATTACTTTTCATACCTTTCTATTATTACAACTTTAAGTTGAAAAGGTTTGTGAAAGGACAACTGACGAGTAAACGAATAAGAACAATAGGTGGAAGCTCACAGATAGAATGTGTATTGGTAATAGAATTTTAGAAAAAAGTTTGTGGCTTCTGATGTCGTAGGCTTTTAAAATTCTTCGTTTTGTTTACATTTCACTCTTCGTTTACATTTTCGTGGTGATTTGTTAGCGAAATGAAGATTGCAAACTACTCTTTATCACGAAAAGCATATTTCATACAGTTTTTGTAAATTTTCAAACTATTTTACTTATTTCTTTCATAATAAAACCATTATTTATCGCGCTCAACCACAGCATATTTTTTTGGATTCTTTCTTCGTAACAAACAAACACGGCGATAGAACTGTTATAGCCTAGACAGATGGCAGCGTTAATACGGATTACCGGCGCACTTAATCCGAATAAAATATTAACCTGACAGACGGCAGTATTGCGAATTAACTAAACGGCTGACTGCTGTTTTATTAGGTCTGCTCACTTACATTACTATCACTATCAATTTCTATCATCTGTCACTCTCGATATGAGAAAATCTACAAGAACTACGTGAACTGAAAACTATCAGAAACTTGTAAATTGACATTCATCGTTCGTAATTGACAGCTGGATTTATTTGTTCGCCAACACTTTTCATGTTGAAAACTGTTAACAATTGTTGAAAGTTTTTTGTGAGCGAATACACCTAATATTTTGTAAAATGGATCGAGAAAAATTCACAATAGACAATTTTCAGCAGAGTTGCCATCGCATATTGCCCTAATCCTCTTTTATTTTGAGAATTAACTCATAGAGTTAATGCGGATTAGCTGCAGCTAATAACCTAGACAGACGGCAGCCTAATTCCGGATTACCGAGTTAATTCGAATTAACTCGGGCATTAACTGCAGCTAATCTGCATAAACTCTATGAGTTAATTCTCAAAATAAAAGAGGATTAGTTCAATTTGCGATGGCAACACTGCTGAAAATTGTCTATTGTGAATTTTTCTCCATCCATTTTACAAAATATTAGGTGTATTCGCTAATAAAAAACTTTCAACAATTGTTAACGGTTTTCAACATGAAAAGCGTTGGCGAACAAATAAATCCAGCTGTCAATTACGAACGGTGAATGTCAATTTACAATTTTCTGATAGTTTTCAGTTCACGTACTTCTTGTAGATTTTCTCGTATCGAGAGTGACAGATGACAGAAATTGATAGTGATAGTAATGTAAGTGAGCAGACCTAATAAAACAGCAATCAGCCGTTTAGTTAATCTCCAATATTGGTGTCTGTCAGGTTATTATTTTATTCGGATTAAGTGCGCCGGTAATCCGGAATTAGGCTTCCGTCTGTCTAGGCTATAAAAATACGTAATCAGAAAGAGATTTAATTGATGATTACCACACTTGTGCTGGCTGGTAATGTGGTCATGTCGTCGCCAAAATAATCGTCGTCGTAAAAAGCAAGTGTTTTTACAATTCGTCTGATGTAGTGTGTTGTCATCAATGTGTATGGAACATTATTTGTATGAAACAAAAACATCAAACGTTTACCCTGATCGTTTTTCTATGTTAACTAATTTGACTGTAATGGAGGAGGTTAAAAGACACAAGCCCACCGATTTCATTGGACTTCATGCAGCTTTCACTGTAAGAATGTTGTATTGGTTATGGAAAATGTTACATACCGGTTAAAATTCATATAATTTTAGAAAGCATTGGAAGAGGCATTTGAAAAACAAGACGCACAATTATTGAGACAAGTATACGAGTGCTTTGTGTTCAACACCGATCATGATAAGAAATCTCCAATGGACCAAGCATTTCGCGAATTGCTTCTTTTTAAGCTCAGTGACGATGTTGAGCGCGTTGGAGCATTGGTGCGTCTTTCAGTAGAAGCGGTGCGTTCTGAAATTGTTTCAGTTACTATACCTGTCGTCCTCTTGGGAGATATTTTTGATGCGGTGACCCTGAACAAATGTGAAAGAATTTTTAGTTTTGTTGAGGAAATGGTGGAGGTGTGGAAAGAAGAGATATTTTTTTCTTCGTGTAAAAACAATATCCTTCGCATGTGTAACGATTTATTGCGCAGATTATCTCGCGCACAAAATACTGTATTTTGCGGTCGTATTTTACTCTTCCTCTCCAAATTTTTTCCTTTCTCTGAGCGCTCTGGACTCAACATTGTCTCAGAATTCAACCTTGATAACGTCACGGAATATGGTGTTGATAACAAAGATCTCGATGATGCTCTAGAGGATACTGTAGAAGATATTCCCATTAAAATTGATTACAACCTCTATTGCAAGTTTTGGTCATTACAGGACTTTTTTCGTAACCCCAATCAATGTTACAGCAAAGCACAATGGAAGATGTTTCAACTAGTTAGTAATTTCCTATTGCAAATGTATTATGAATATATATTCTATTTTCTCACAAAAGCATGCCGGCACTATTTTACAAGCCTTCGCAAGTTTTAAGTTAGAGGAACCACGGCTGAGCAGCGTGACCAAAAAAAATAATTCAACAGACTTTGATGATATATACAATATAAAAATGGACGTGGACGAAGAAACGGAGACGCAAATAAAGGCAGAGGTCGAGGAAAGCATTCGAAAATCTGAGCACTTCTTTGCCAAATTTCTAACCAACCCAAAACTGTTGGCGCTTCAGCTTTCGGATTCCAATTTCCGACGTTCAGTACTTGTCCAGTTTCTTATACTGTTTCAGTATTTACAGCTCACAGTTAAATTTAAAACGTAATTATGGAACTGTGTATAACTGTAATTCTTATTCAAATAAATAATTTCATATTAGTGACTCAAATCAACTCACGACTGCGCAATCAGATTTTATTAAGGACACCGAAACGAAGGTTAATCAATTGCTTGAGGAAACTCCACCAAACGGTAAACGATTTGCTCGTACTGTGCAACATATGTTGGACCGTGAGCAAATGTGGAACAATTGGAAAAATGATGGTTGCAAAGAATTCAAGAAACCAGACGAACCGTTGGATTTAGACACAACTACCGCTGGGATGAATACCGCTACTAAAGTGCCTTCAGCGAAACGAGCGAAACGGACGTTGGGGGAATGTTTGTGTGAAGCCAATCGGAGTGGCAAATTTTTCTTGGGCAAGTATGTTTGAACAAATTTGCATAATACTTATGAGCAGAATTAAATAGAACATTTGTTCGTAGTGATGTACTCACACGTCTCTGGAATTATTCGCCTGATAATTTACAAGCATGTAAAAGTGAGGAACGAAACTTTTTACCACAAGTAGAGACATACTTGGAAAATCCACGTGAAAAGAGTGATCCATCTTTTGAATGGCGTGCTTTACGCTTGCTTGCGCGCCAATCTCCACACTTTTTTACCTTTTTCAATTCGTCGTCATATAAGATTTCAGATTACTTGGAAAGTGTTCGCAAGAAAATAGCTAGAGACAGGTTGGAAAATGTGGCGAAGACCGTCGTCGGAGTTACACTTGATAACGGTCCACCTGAAAACAGCAGCAGCAGTGCAACAGACACAAACAATGAGCAAGAGTCTGCAATGGCAATACAAGAGCAAGAAGCAGAAGCGGAGGCGGATCTTGAGGAAGTTGACGATGATCAGGCTGATTTAGAAAAAGCTGACGATGATCGCAATACTCACGAAAAGCCTATGACAGCTTCACGTGAGCATATTGAAGAAATCGCGCCACTGATAGGCGAAGACTGGAAAAGGTTGGGTAAAAAGCTTGGATACACGGCCGATGAGTTGCTTTACTTCGAGACTGAGCACACAGAACGTGACGGCGGTTGCATAGGTATGCTCTTGAATTGGTTCGCAGATGATGACGATGCCAGTTTAGATAATTGGGCATACATGCTAGAAGGTCTTGAGATGAATATAGCAGCAAAAGCTATCAAAACTCTAATTGAAAGGTTATCGTTGAATCAAACTGAAATATTATCAGACTAAAGAGTAATATAGATATGTCATATTTTCAGTATATTAACTGGTTTTAATTCATTCTGGTTGACAGGTAGCTACAAATAAGATTTAGCTAAGGGTTGTGTGAATCGATAGCAAAGTTCTATGGGGAAAGATGTGGAATATTTTTCGTGGTGTGAAAATTGTTGGAATTTACTGTGAAATGAAATATTTATTGACAACAGTAAATTTTTGAAAATTGCAAAAATAAATAATAATGTAATGTAATAATTGTCAATTCAATTCAATCAGTCTTCAGTACATTTGAACTGCCTTTTAAGCAAGTAATTCACTTTATATAATATAAAATCTTACATTATAGAAAAACGAACTCTAGTCCAACTTAGAATTAGACATCCTGTTTTATTTTTTCATCATCGCATTCCACTGCGTTTTCAAGCCACAGCATTCTTTTCAGATCCCAATTGCATTTGGAGTTCGGCAGCGATTAAAAGTCAAAATCTGTATTTAAAATATTTGTTTAACTTACTTCCAGCCATCGTTACTATTAGCATTTTTGCCTATGATCCATGCTCCCCTTTTGTATCCGAATGCGGCGCTCTTCGTTGCTTCCAGTAGAGGCAAATTTAAGTTTTTGGAAAATATTTGCAATTAACTGAAATACAAAATAAATACCTTCAAGTCGTGTACTTTTTTTACCTTTTTTTTTGTGGTGCTTCATTCTGCAACGTTTTATTATTTTACCTTAGTAAATTTGTTGCTAAAACTATATACACCTACACATATATGTTTATATTTTCTATTTCACTAGCCTTATGTGCTAGCGAAATTTTATTCACCTCATAACTGACAAAATTTTACTCGCATCGTACTTCCTGCCTATTCACACAGCTTCCAAAGAATGGACGGGTATATGTACCGGAAGCACTCTACCAAGGTTTACACAACATAGTAGAATACGGAAATGCTTTATACGGGAACAAAACAAACCATTTCCGTATTCTTGCTGCTACAATAACCGATTCACACACGCTCTAAGTATGCATTAAAAAAATTTCATAATTAAATCTTAAAACAGCAATATCAACAGGACCACCGACAAATAAAATTAAATTTTACCATAATTTATTAGTGTAATGTATTTTAAAATGTTGAAAAATCATGATACGTAGTAATTTATCACATGTTCAGACAGTTAGTAAGCAGAGAAATTTTCAATTAAGGGAATGTTAATAGAGATGAAAAATTATTCATCTTCTCCTTTGTGGAGCTGCACCAGGTTTGGGTTTATTGTGCAGCATGTTGGCACATTTAGGTATATGGCGTTCGGCCGCAGACTGATTAAAACGGCGTAGACAATGGGGACACTGGATGTAGTCTGGATTTTCAGATGGCGGCGGTGGTGGTAAGTCGCTCAATTTGCCACCTTTGGCTAAATGTGCTTGAACCTGTTTTGCAGCGCGTATAGCTGCTATAAATTCTTCATGTTTCTGACGCCAATTATTCTTTTTTATCCCTATACTTGTGGGCGGAACTCCTGTTGAGTTCGTATACGCAGTGGCCGCTTTTGGCATTCCCACGCTTGCAGTAATACTACTACGAGAAACCATTGGCTTCTTCAGGAACTTTTCCGCTTCGGTCCCTTTGACACGATGTTTGGCTGCGTCGAATATCTTCCGTTTAGTTTTTGCCATTCTTTCACAAACTTGCGAGTGCTTTGGCAGGCGTTCCTCATTAAAATTGCGTCCACAGAATTTACACGTTGCCATTCCTGGCGGTGGCGCTACCATCCTTAGTGGTGGTTTGAGACCCTGACAAACGAACCATGAACTTTTATTAAAAAATGTCCAATCCTAAATAAAATATAACCATCCTTACCGTATTGTTAGCAGACATTTTTCCCGCAGATGTTTTTGTTGCGTTCTATAACAAGAAAATAAATAAAAATTTACATTTATATCAAATAATTTTTCGTTGAGATGAAATTAAATATCAATAATCTACCTTGACTGGAGATAGTTTTGCGGCGGGGTTGAGCTTTGTCCCTACCTTGTAAACACTACGAAAGGGAGAAGTTGTAGTTTGACGATTCTTTATTATTGATGGCATTTTTTTGGTGACCACAGGGTTCAGTTTGATGCTCTGCGTTTCTGCAGCTTTGGTTCTCGAACGAAGCTCAGAGCTATTGTTTTGAAAATCGCCGATACAATTTAATCCCGCTTCGTCCAAACTCATTGAAGATAACTCTTTTGGAAGCGTTTTTGCATAATCTACTTCGTCAGACTCACAAGAATTCTCATTCCATTGATCAAATGTTACACTTCCATTAGTGGAAATTTTTTCCTTGATATCACTGCTGTTTTTGGTTGTAGTTCGTTCCCTTACCGTCGTCCGCTTCCCAGCTGTATGTGATTGGTCTGCTTTACTTGTTAAGAGCATATCACCACCACTACCACAGAGTCCTCTACTCTTATTAAATGTAGTCGCACTTGAAGATGATACCACTGTTGTTGAAATGGGCTTCAAAGGATTGCTGCGATCTATGCCGACTCCACGTCTCCTTTCAAAAAACATTTGTCGCACCTTAAATATATAATTTTTAAAACCAAATAAAATGTATTGCAAATGGCTCATTTCCAAAACGTCTATTGCAAAGAAAGTGTACGAAGTCCACATTGCTATCACCAAGTTAATCATAAAGTCTGTTAATGTAGTTCCATTTACTATTTTACTCCGTTTATATTACTTGTGAGAGGCGTTTTGGAACATATTTTGTACATATTTTTTCAGCTTGGCAATATGGAATTTGCATTTTAGAAAGAATAGTATTCCTTGCTTTGCAATTGACATTTTGGAAGTCAGTCACAATTCTAATTGCAGCTTACTTTTCCGTTACCAGCTGTTTTTAACGCCGTTGTTGTTTTATCTATTGCAGTGACATTTTGTTTTCCACCTGTTAATTCCATCTTACGATGTTCGCGATCCTGAATTTGCCTCTGTTGGAAACGCATCTGTAAAACAAAGTAATTATTTGCCAAAATCAAATAAATTAATAACGCTATAAAACATAATGATTTTAGACATTTGCTCAAACGAATTACTATTGGTGTTCTTCGTGTTGTAAATTGAGTCATTACTCAATTGAGTAATACAACCAACTTACGTGTGGCTCCGCCGTCAGCCGTTAAAAAGAAAAACAGTAAACAAACTACATTGAAAAGTTAAAGCACACAAAATTAGTTATGCCGTCTTCGTCCTTCGTCTCTAAGGCTCGTCCTATAGCTCAGTAACTTAAATAATAAAATAAACTTACATCAAGAGAAGAAGCAAAATTACTGGGCGGCAAATGACGCAACGCTTCCATTAATCTACGTCCTGCCCAAGACTCATTCAATTTGAGCGGCACCAATTCATTGTGATTCTGCACCTGTTCTTTTTCTGGGCCTATTTCAGCTTTGCTCATACTTAACAAATTCTACCAATTTCTCTTTTGTGCTTTGTACGCCAAAAAAAGCAAATGGCCAAGAATGCTTAAACAACAAATTCTATACAATGTAAATAATTTTGTTATTCTTTAGACATAGTCGTATTGCCGAAAAGGTAGAAATCAACTATTCTCAGCTTAATGTTTATTTTTCATCAGTGTTACCCATTCGATGTTTATGCCATAAATGCTTATATTTTTATTGTTCTTATGCCGTGGTTATATTACCAATCAATTGAATGCTAATCAAAAAAATTGTTGTTGGTTTCAATACAAAATGAAAAATGAATTCGATAAATATGAC
The DNA here is from genome assembly GCA_963854835.1 of Megamerina dolium. Classification (NCBI taxonomy): domain Eukaryota; kingdom Metazoa; phylum Arthropoda; class Insecta; order Diptera; family Megamerinidae; genus Megamerina; species Megamerina dolium. The sequence goes on from OY978526.1 coordinate 606,647, forward strand.
AATCGGTTCTGATTGCTGTTCTAGACACCAATCAGACCAATTTCACCAGTGTGAAATTGGTTAAAATTAAATTAAAAAATCAATTTTATACAGAAAAAAGAAAATGTGAAAAAAAAAATATTTCTAAATAATGCAGCATTTCTTTACGAGTATTGGGTACATACATGTTTATTATGTTGACAACTGTGAAGGATTATTAAATTTTAAACATTAATTATATAAATTCCCTTTAAAGAAAGCTATTCACGTTTATTTTATATTCTGAGTATGTGCTGATTGAGAGAATTTTCTCGTAAAGCAAAGAAATTCTATAACTTTAAACTTACTATTTTATTTGGAAATTGTGTTTTCGTATAGCATACCTGAAGAACTGAAGGACTTATTACTCTGCTGCAAATTAGTGAACGCTTGTGTAATACAAGAAATCCAAGTTATTCTAATCGGGTAAAACGGCAACAGGCCCTAGGTGCTATGCAACAGCAATTGTCTAAAATTGCTAGCAATATAGCAAAACATGTTATCCGAGCAAAATTTCAGTCCTTTGAAGCCAATATAGAAAGAGTTGACAACTATTGAGCTGTCGGTATTGCATTTCCAACTGGCGTTTCCCTTTTTTTGATATCCATTTTAATGAGCCGCAGGATGTCCGATAATTTCGCATCGCTCATCCTTATGTAATTTCAGGAATGTAAAAGAGCCGTTTGTACATCGTTTTTTTCACAATTATTTTTGCCGATTTTGCAGTACACTTCTTGATTATCGTTCCAAAAACACATTCTCAGCATATATGGTTGCTGTTTTGATCAAATCATTCAGCGCGGTATCCATTATGAAATCAATTGAAATTGGTGAAACGGAAAATGAACGCCCTGATTGGCGTTCAATTGATTGGTAATATAACCACGGCATTAGAAATTTTTGTGTATTCCAACGATTAATCACACAAAATATTGTTACGTTTTTATTTTGTGAACGCTTAATTCTATTTGAATCAACCCTATGCGATCACTGGATGCTGTCAATAATAATTGCAACACTTATTTTGTACAACTATATACAACCACAATTTATTTAATTAACTCTATTTAATCAACTATTTAATCAACCCCAATTACAGATGATGGTGTTGATGTTCCACCACCCGACTATGACGAGGATGAAACGGCCATTTTAAGGCTGAAGAACAACAAAGCTGCAGGTGCTGATGGCCTGCCTGCCGAGTTGTTTAAGACCGGAGGCGATAAGCTGCTCACCCGCATGCACCAGCTCATAAGCAGAATATGGTCGGATGAAAGCATGCCTGATGATTGGAGGCTCAGTGTTCTCTGTCCTGTACATAAAAAAGGAGACCCCACAATTTGCGCCAACTACCGTGGAATAAGTCTCCTGAGCATCGCATACAAGGTTCTATCGAGCGTACTGTGTGAAAGGTTGAAGCCTATGCTCAGCAACCTGATTGGACCGTATCAGTGTGGCTTCAGACCTGGTAAATCCACCATCGACCAGATTTTCACACTGCGCCAAATCCTGGAGAAGACCCAAGAAAAACATACCGACACACACCACCTATTTGTTGATTATAAAGCCGCTTTCGACAGTCCGGTAAGGGATTACCTCTACGCAACAATGTCTGAGTTCGGTATTCCTGCAAAGCTCATTCGACTTTGTAGAATAACACTGCATAACTCCCGTTGCGCAGTGAAAATTGGGAAGGACCTCTCCGCACCGTTTAATACCTAACGGGGTTTCAGACAAGGTGATTCGTTATCGTGCGACTTCTTCAATCTTATTATGGAGAAAATAATACGAGCTGCTGATCTACGACGTAATGGCACTATCTTCAACAAAGGTGTCATGCTGTTAGCGTATGCCGACAATATTGACATAATCGGCATGAACACGCGAGCAGTCAGTGCAGCATTCTCAGAGTTGGAAAGAGAGTCGCGTCGGATGGGTCTCACGGTGAACGAGGGCAAGACGAAGTACTTAGTGTCAACAAACAAAGAGTCCCGGCGTCTTGGACAGCACGTCACTGTTGACAACTACGCTTTTGAAGTAGTAAGGGACTTTGTCTATCTTGGAACCAGCATTAACAGCATTAACGTCAGCTTGGAGATCATGCGTAGGATAGCTCTTGCTAACAGGTGTTACTTTGGGCTGAGTAAGCAATTGAGAAGTCGAGCCCTATCTCGAAGAACGAAAACTATACGCTACAAGTCTCTCATCATGCCTGTCCTAACATATGGCCCTGAATCCTGGACAATCTCCACCTCGGATGAGCGAATGCTTGGAGTTTTCGAGAGAAAAGTCCTAAGCAAGATCTTTGGACCTATTTGCGTTGGTGGCGAGTACCGAATAAGGTACAACCATGAGCTGTACGAGCTGTATGCCGATATTGACATAGTAAAGCGCATCAAAATCCAGCGGCTGCGCTGGCTAGGTCATGTCGAGCGAATGGAAGAACACGCTCCAGCTAAGAAGGTGTTATATTCGGAACCCGCTGGAGGACGGCGCAAAAGAGGAAGACCAAACCTCCGGTGGAAAGACCAAGTACTGGAGAACCTGATGGTGCTTGGAATTTCTAACTGGCGCCAGCTAGCGAAGAACAGAGATGGCTGGCGAAGCATGTTATTTTCGGCCTAAATCGATATTCGGTTGTTATGGTCACATAAGTAAGTAAAGTAAGTAATCAACTATTTACAATCACTCTTTAATTTAACTTGCTATCGTATGAAGTTACCTCAATCATTTGATGGTGTTATGTTGCCTCTATATCTTATGTTGGCCCTATTCATACTCTGTGGCAACACTCCAGAATCTTCCTTTATCGTATTCGAGTTTCTTTTCTTTCTTCTCTTGTTGGCTTACTATAGTTATCGCCTATTCATTTTTTGTTGACATTCGTTTCGATGATACCATTATTAGTGATATACACAACAACCATCGATACTCGTTACACTGCCCTCCTCTTTCTATGTTTTTATAGATGTGTCGCAAGTCGCTCCAAGTGCACTACCTTAAATTGTGCCCTTTTGTTTCAGGCACGTTGAATGCGATACACTACGTCATTTATCTTTGCTATAATCTCATATGGTCCTTCCCAATGAGTGTGTAGTTTAGAGAACGACAGGCCTTTCTTTCGTTGTGGATTATGAAGCATTAGAAGCTCTCCTTCATAGAACCCTTTTGAGTTTGCTTTCAAGTCATACCTGGCCTTCATCTTATCACTTATCATCTGCGACCGCTCTCTGATGAACTGATGTACTTCATCCAACAGTTCTCGCTTTTCGTTAGTGTAGTTACCTTCGGTTGATTTCGTTGGTGTTGCGGCTCTAAATTTTAAATCAGCTGGCAGTCTTAACTCGTTTCTAAAAATTGCCATTGCTGATGTAGTACCTGTCGTATCATGTTGTGCGCATCGATATCCCATGAGGAACATTGGTGTACGTACATCCCAGTCTTTTTGGTATTTATCTACGACTTTTCTCAGATATTCCTCCAAGGTAAGGTTGAACCGTATGCAAAGGTGTTGTACGTGTCTATACGGCACATCTCTTGAAATACAACTGAATCGAAATTACGACCTTGGTCCGAGTGTAATCCATCGGCACACCAAAACGAAAAATCCATTGGTTGATGAATACATTTGCAAATGTACTAGTTTCGTGATTTGGAATGGGGTATACTACTTCAGGCCATTTACTGAAGTAATCTATAACCACCAGAACATACTTAATCGCTGCGTCGCTTGTTGGAAATGGTCCAGCTAATTGGAGCACCCACGGTGTATTGGTGCATTTTACCGCGACTTTTCTTAATGGGACCTTTGCACGTTGCTCACACTTCCGAATCCACTCAGCAACATGGTCATAACATGCAACCCAATAAAATCGTTTCTTTATTTTCTCGACAGTATTGTGATACTCAGCTGTCACTTCGTTTATTCTTGCCTTGGGTACCACTAAAAGATCATTAGTAATTTTCCACCTTCACCTTCCCATGCTCGAAATAGACATCCATCTCTCAAATGTAGGCTTTGTCACTGCGCCTAGTATGCCTTTGCTATTGGACTCTCATCAGCCATTTCCTGCCAATCTGGTCGTACGCCCTGTTCTTGATATTCCATAATCTTTACGAGATCTGGGTAGTTCCACTGATTTTGCACTCGTTCGGTGATCCATGACTCCTCAAGCAAGATATTCGTAAGCTAATTGCTTTCCACTCGAGAATAATGTTTAAATTTAATTTTGCAGGGACGAAGAGATAAAGCATCCGCGTTGCCATGATGTCCTCCTTTACGATGTTCGATTGTAAAGTCATAACTCTGCAGCCGTTCAACCCAGTGCGCCAATTGTTCTTCTGGATTTTTAAATTGTAGTAACCACCTTAGCGCTGCGTGTCAGTTCGTAGATGAAATAACTGACCGTACAAGTATTTATGGAAATACTTCACACATCTAAGCAACTCTCTTCGGGTGACGAAGTAGTTTGTTTCTGGCTTTGACAGGATTTAACTATCGAATGCTATCACTTTTTCTTGCCCATCTATGATCTGGGAGAACACACCACCTATTCCATAGCCACTCGCATCCGTGTCCAACACAAACTTTTGACCAGTTACTGGATACGTTAATACTGGTGCTGAACAGCCTTTTTCCGCAGTTCGAATGCTTTCTGTTGTTCCTCACCCCACACAAATGGTTTGTTCTTTCGTGTTAGCTTATGCAGACTGCTGGCGATGCTTGCAAACCCAAGAACAAATCGTCTACACAAGCCTAGGGAGCTTCTCAACTCGTGAAGATTCGCCGGAATAGGCCATTCTTGTACTGCTACTACTTTCTCCTCGTCGGTATGTACTCCCTCTGCTGTTACTTTGTGACCAAGATAATTCACTTCTCGCTTGAAGAGTGAACACTTTTTCGGATTCAGTTTCAGCCCTGCTGATTTTATTCGCTTAAATAATTCTTTCAATTTTTCCAAGCCAAATGGCACCACTGTAAATTGTCATAGACCATCGCCAATACTGTAAGCTGTTTTCTTTGTCCTCTTCACCAAGTTCCACTTGCCAGTAGGCACGTTGCAAATCCAGAGTTGAGAACCATTTCGCACCAGATAGCGTGTCCAAGGTATCATCGATTCTTGGCAGTAGATAGCTGTATTTTTTGTGATATCATTTAGTTTTCTGTAATCCACACAGAATCGAGTACATCCAGCTTCCTTCTTTACTAGCACAACTGGTGAACTCCATGGATTCGCCGATGGTTCAATAATGCCTTGTTTCTGCATATCGGTAATCAGTTTAATGGTTTCGAACTCGTCGCTTGACAGATTAATCAAAGGTGTTAATCTGGTGGTGTCGTCCAACAGTTTTTCCACTTGCCCATTCTTCCATCTGTGCTTTCAATTCCGCTCTAACAGTTCTTGATCTTCCACTAACGTGGAACCAAGTATGATGTTTTTCTGATTTATTTCTTTATCCGCTTCCGCTACCCACAACTTTCCCCATCCATCCACATTCATCTGTGCCAAAATTACCGCTTCTGATTTTGCTGGAACTTCTTAGCGTTGACATGCTAATATTCGTTTGATGTTTCTACTAGACTTGTAACCGATGTTCAATGGTAACTCGACATTTGCATAGCGTAATATCCGTTGATTTAAATCTAAAGTAAATCCATTGTTAATCTTGCGTTCTCACAAGAATTCATCGAAAAAATAAAAATAGAGGCATTCATCGACAGAATACAGTACAGAATACAAGAAGCCATAATCACATTGTCAAGCTACGACTTACGAATATATTGCCGGAAGAATCCTGGATAATTGAAGATTGGCAAGAAATGGCTAATGAGAGTACAATAGCAAAGGCATACTGGGCGCAGTGGCAAAGCCTGCACTTGAGAGATGGATGTCTATTCCGAGTATGGCAAAGTGAAGGTGGAAAAATCACTAATGATCTTTTAGTGGTACCCAAGGCAAGAATAAACGAAGTGATAGCTGAGTAACACAATGCTTCCAGTGGAGGGCATTTGGGCATCACCAAAACCGTCCAGAAAATAAAGAAACGATTTTATTGGGTTGCATGTTATGACCATGTCGCTGAGTGGATTCGGAAGTGTGAGCAACGTGCAAAGGTCCCACTAAGAAAAGCCGCGGTAAAATGCACCAATACACCGTCGGTGCTCCGACGGTGTATTGAGGGAATTGCTATGGACATAGCTGGACCATTTCCAACAAGCAACGCAGGGAACAAGTATGTTCTGGTGGTTATAGATTACTTCAGTAAATGACCTGAAGTATACCCCATTCCAAATCACGAAGCTAGTACATTTGCGGATGTTTTCATCAACCAATAGATTACTCATTTTGGTGCGCCGATGGAATACTCGGACCAAGGTCGAAATTTCGAATCACTCGTATTTCAAGAGATGTGCCGTATAAACACGTACAAACACCTTTCCATACACAATCTGATGGCATGGTAGAACGGTTCAACCGTACCTTGGAGGAATATCTGAGAATAGCCGTAGATAAATATCAAAAAGTCTGGGATGTATGTACATATACGTACCAATGTTCCAATGTACGACTATACCAGCAATGGCAATTCGAAATTAATGTCAACAAAAAAGGAATAGGCGATAACTAGAACAACTAGAAAGTGATTGAGCCAACTTCAGACGATAGCAAGTTAAATTAAAGAGTGATTGTAAATAGTTGATTAAATAGAGTTAATTAAATAAATTGTGGTTGTATATAAAAAAAAATAAGTATTGCAATTATTATTGACAGAATCCAGTGATCAAACAGGGTTCATTCGAGTAGAATTAACGCTTACAAAATGAAAACGTAACAATATACTATTATGTCTGCGTTAAAAGTAACATGGTAAATATACTAATAGGTTGCATGCCATCCTACATCCATATAAACCGTTTAGAAATAAAGACATTTGCATGAAAAACATTTTCATTTCTCTTTTGATGTTTCGTTCGTGTTTACACAGGCGAAAATATTTCTCGGTGACATGTGAACTCGTTTGTATGTATTCTTAATAGTGGGATTCATCAATCGTATAACCATATAAACCGAATAATTTTATAAGGTTTACGCGCATTGTTGTATGGGCGCACCAAACAAGTCATCGTATAAAGGCCGTAAATCAATCAGTATGTTAATGTTAACAAAATAACAATGTCGAAAATTAGCAGAATTGGAAAAAATACAAATTAATGATTGGGCTGTTTGAGAAAAATTAAAGTAATTATCCTTAATATAAATTAACTATATTTACTTATGATTTAACGTATTACAGAACAAAAGCGTGTAGAACACAGTTGCATTGCAAACCTTATAATTTTATCTGGACATTTACACGACGAAATCATCGCGTATATATATGACAGTTGATTTACGAGCGTATAATTTTATGAGGTTTACGCGGTTTACTCGGCTTTTATAGGATTGCATGAATCCCATCAATGTTTTACATTACGAATTTGAAGCACAAAGCGTGTCGGAAAACACCTCCCAACAAACGAAATGTTTTTCGTGCAGATGTCTTCGCGTATAACAGGGACTTATACGGCTTTCCCACGGTACCCCAATTACGTTGTTCGCGCTCTCATTTGTAATTCGAATTCTAATCACGAATTACCAAGTTACCTAGTTCGCCATACACAATTTTGAAAGCGAGTTACCTCTTTGTTAGTGCCTGACCAGGAGCGTAATGCCTGCGTCGGCGCAACGAGCTATGTTCTATGACCAAAGTGTTTCGGTTTTGACAAATTTTTAGACATTGAAGCGATAACATCAATAAGAAGCGCTCTATATTAGAATTTTACGATTATTTTTTCAACAAGTTTGATTAACCAAATAATTCGAATTATCAAAATTGGAATTATTCGATTAATCAGAATTTGGATTAATCAAAATCCTTTTAATTTTTATTTTTCTTTGGTTTTGAAATTTTCTTTGGGAATAAAAATTTTAAACGAATTCTCATATTTTATTTGGGAATAAATATTTTAAACGAATTCTCATATTCATAGCTTTGGAAAGCTTCCTACCTGCTTTGTATTGGAAAAAATATTTTGAATATTTTTTATTATTTTATTCTGATTAATCGAATAATTTCAATATATTTAAAAACCATGAATATTTTGATTAATAAAAATTTTTAACGGTTAATTGGACAGCCCTACTTTATTCCAAAATTCTAATCCCACTGTAGTATTTCAATTTAAATAAAACCAGCGCAATTGCACTAATGTGGGCACGACGATCATGTGCAGGCCAATATGAACAGGCACTGAGTAATTCATTTTGAATTATCATGAATATTAGCAGTGAGCAGTTGATATTAAAAACTCCTACGAGTACTATCGCTGTCGAACCGCTGTTGTAATGTTAATTTTAATTATCGAATAACTTAATTTTTAATTTATTAATTAATTTATTCCATATGGCGGTTATGTTGAAAATCATCTGATTGCCAATCATGACAATGGATTTGTAAAATAGTAATGTGTTTGAAAATTCTGGAACTGTGTAATAAATATACAAATAAAGTGGTATTTCGGAGCGAAAAACATAGGCTAGTAATAAGAAAGTGCTTACGTTTTGTAGAGTTGCAAAAAATAAAACAAAAAATGAGAACTGCTCAACGCAACCCTTGCTGTGATCTCGTGACCAATTTGTCATTTTACATTGAAAACAAAAACAACGCGTGACGTGATTGTTACCCAGAACGTCAACACTACAGCGGCCCATATCTTTCACAACAGATCACTCATTCAGCCAATCGTGTATTTGTTTTTCACTCAAAAAACAAATATTAAATACGCACACAAAATCATATATATATATATATATATATATATATATATATATATATATATATATATATATATATATATATCTTTATTTAAATGAAGTAATCTTATTCCAGAAAAAAAGTCCAAAATATCGTCCAAGAGGGTGATTTCCTCGTATAAGAGAAGTATGTTAAACTATACCAAATATACCCGATTGGGTCCCATAGCACTATAAAAACGATAATTCAAAAATGAACTGGCCGCCCTCACGCAATGTGAAATTTGCACTAGAAAAACGGGTATAGCCTAGACAGACGGCAGCGTTAATCCGGATTAACGAGTTAATTCGAGTTAACTCGGGCATTAACTGCAGCTAATCCGCATTAACTCAACGAGTTAATTCTCAAAATTAAAGAGGATTAGAACAATTTACGATGCAACACTGCTGAAAAATTTCTAATGTTTAGTATTTTATTCGGATTAACACTGCCGTCTGCCTAGCCTTACTTACTTACTGCCTAGGTTGTTAGAGTTATACTACATTTCCTGAAGGGGAGCGTAATATTGTCGTGATTGGCAATCATATGATTGTCAACATAGCAGCCGCCTAATCGAATTTGATAAAAAAATTGGTGACGTATCGCTTTCGAAGTTTTACGTTTTGTTTACATTTCATTCTTTTACATGTTAGTGGTGATATGTTAGCAATTACAAAACACTCTATCATGTAATATTCTATAAACACTTTTTGTTAATTTTCAACCAATTTTACTTATTATATTTTATAATAAATACCATTAATAATCGCACTCAATCACAGCACTTTTTTGTTTCATGTCTTTGTAACACTTCGCATCATTTGATAGCCAATAAACACGGTGTCAATAGCGTGCCATAGTAGCCAGAAATGTCTACAAATCGACGTTTTTTTCTTATTTGAATGTGTGAACTTGTCTAATTGGTTCCTGATATCTTTCCCTATGTTTGTGGTTTTCTTTTTTCCTTACTTCTTTATTCGAGGGAGTTGTCAGAACTTTTCTTTCGAATTTCTTTACCTCGCATTGTTATAACAATTTCCAAACACTTCGTCTGTTATCTTCCAACCAAGTTTTGACTTAGAAATAAATAATCTAAAAAAAATACACTGCTTTTGCACATGCTTACCTTCATTTGCGATAGCCTTGAAGTCTCCGTTGCCGTTGCTATGCCTTGTGATGCCATTATCGAGTATATGTATTTGTTTAAAGCGGTTCTTCACGTCTTTGTGTGCTGAATGTAAGTAGGCAACTATATGGAAGTCAATTGACGCGTGCGCTTGTGTGGGATGCTTCTCGATGACCTCACTGCCGAAGTAGCGATACAATAGCACCAGTCGCTCAGTTTAAATTGCAAAAAGATTATGACTCACACGAAACTACGACCACTGTGTATTAATGCCATACATACAAACGAATGAGTTGGTGTTTACGCCACCACCAAATCCAGATCGCATATAATTTATATAATAACAATAAATGAAGTAGTAGTGGCAAAATGAATGACTCAAATCGTGTTACTGTTCTAAGGCCACTTTGCACTAATCCAAACGTATCCTACAAAACGGTTTAAAAAAATGGTAGATATTAAATTTAAAATCAAATCATTAATATTGTATTTGTCAGAAAACTAAAAGATTTTTATAAGTGCGAAGTAAAATGAAAGATGTTATGTGGGCTGTATGAAATATTGCTTAGGCTATTAAACGAACGAAATATCTTTTTATCGTAAGCAGAACCGTCAGACGGTGGCTTCTGTAGATCAAGCTTAAAAACGGGTAATTTTATATGGCTATCTAAATAACCCATCTTGATAATTCGGTGGTCCAAATAATAGAAGCAGTTTTCTAAAGATATTGCTTCCCGGTGCCCATATAAAACTGTTTTAATCAAACTTTTGGTTTAAGCTTGTTTAATGAATACTTATATAATACAATGCAGTTTTTTGTCACAAATTGTACTTTCTACCGTTTCGTATGTATAAACATTAACTGAGTGGAAAAGCAATCACAAAAACTTCGCATATAACCAAACCGAATTCCGAGCTACTTGTGGGGGTCCCTTTTCCAAACACCAATTTAAGCGCACTAAAGAAGCGATTGTCCGCATATGTAGAAGTCGATGGAAGGTGTGCCAGGTCTGCAATTGGCCTAAAGTGATAGAAAAAAAGAGTACAAAATCAACATCAAAGCGACCAATATCGCTACATTTAACTACCATTGCTCCGAAAAGACCAAGGATAGAAAGCATCGAGAGTGTTTAAAAATTCTTTCGGACGAGGGTAATGAAATAAAACTCGGAATAAATAAAAAATTTGAAAGTTTCGCCTACTTATTTCGTTTTGTTCAATATTAAATAAATAAAAGCTCAAGTTATTAAAATGGTACAATAAAGCTGAATAAAGTTTGCACATCTCCAGAGACAATGCGCAAAATAACTGATTCAAACATCGGGTTTGTTTACATTTGAAAAGAAGTAAACTAAAGCTATGTTCATGCACAACCATAAATGTTCATTTGGCATTTTCGAAATTGCATTTCTTGAAGTATTCATGCTGTCGCATTGATATAAGTGCGCATTTATATACGATTGTAATTATATGAATATTTTTTATTATAAAACATCATTTCTAGATGCGTGTTCTGAAATTTATTTTATTTATAGTGAAATTATATGTGTATGGCTCATAATTTTATCAAAATTGAAGAAATAACTACATATGTATATGCGGTAAATTAGGAAAAGTCGTGCCAAGATTATAGAATGGTCGTTATGGGATTGTGGATGTAATCCACTTTAGTATTAACTTTTTAAGTTTTATTTGAAAACAATAAATTAGCTAACAAAATCATCCCGGATCAAAATGTACAATAGTACAAATTTATAAGTAATTAAATGTATTCACTTTTCGTCTCGAGCGCCGTCTTTGGAAGCGTTATTTTTGTCACAGCTGTGAAACATAACTGAAGTACTAAACATATAGACTGCTGCTGCAACATTTCAACAACTGTGAAAACTTGAGAGCATGGATTCCTTACAAGGGCGTCTCCCCAGGCAAACGTTTTAATCTTGATAATGTTAGAGCGGATTCACTGTTCTAGTTCAGAACATTTTTCTAACTTACTCATTCCCTCCCGAACAGAAAGGCATGAAGGTAGATTCATTGTTACTTTAATAGTATAGAATAAAACAATATATGTAAAGAGGACAAGAAGCTCATTGCCATATGTAAATATCTGTATTTTATGACAGTTTTATAATAAATATATTTATAGGCATAGTATGACAACACCACAGGAAACGTTCAGAACAAAAGATAAATTTAAGTTATCTTCTCAAAAAAGTTCAGAACTTTTTCGTTGCTCTCCCAATTCTTATTGAGAGAAAAACAACAACAAATACATGGAAGTTCTGAACTTGAACGATGAATAAAACAATTATTTCTACTAAAATTTACTACGGATAATTAAAAACATAAAAATAGTTAAAACAAAATATATAAAAGAAAAAACTTGTTTTTTTTATTTGTCGCTTTTCTTTATCAACTTTTTGCAGTGGTTTTGAGATTTTAAGCGCTTCAACGCAGCGAATATACTTGCTTGACGTCACGTTTCAATCGTCTTTATGAAGATAAAAAAATTCCCACACAAAAATATTGCCACTGATAAAACTTATATCTAGCACTCAAAATGACAGTAGTCAATAATTTTTGCCTGTGGAGACGCGGCGTTATGTAGACGAACGATTTACTGCAACACTGCAACATTGCAACATGACGATAATTGGTGCAATGGTCGATTTCAATCTATTTCTATTTTGACATGCAACAAAACGATAAGTACGCATTAGAAACCCTGAAATAATTATACAGGGTGATTTTTTAGTAACTTTCTTTTTGGCAGTTCAGTTTTTTTCATGTAACATGTTACTGTCAAACATGTTCAGTTTGGTCTATAATTTAATCACGAATCGACTTATAAATGACAACGCTTGCAGATTATTTAATTTTATTTTCAAAATTCATGCTCGGTTCATTCATTCATTCATTTTATGGTCAGTTTGGGTGACCTTCGGAATCTTCTGTCTAAATTTCACGTTAAATTTACATTATTGGACATTAAACCACTAACACGGATACGTAGAATGCGGACAGAGAAAAATATCGCAGCTGTATCCGCCAGTGTTGTTGATGACAGTGAAATATCGATTTATTCGTGAGATACCAATCGATATGTTGGAGAGAGTATGCCAAAATTGGACTCAGCGTATAAATCATTTGAACATGAAATCATCTTTAAATATTGAATTATATACGTCGTTCTATCGACTCAAATAAAGATTTCATACATACCTCTAAATTTTATGTTATTCTTTAATCAAATCCGGAAGCTCTTAAAAATTACCTTAAAAATCCACCTTCGAAATGCAGTAATTCGAAAATATTGCTGCTGTTAGTAAAAGACTCCTACGCCACATTATGATGTATTTTGCACCCTATAAGATTAAACTCACGCAAAAATTGAAGCCAGCCTACCGCGAAATGCGCAGAACTTATGTCAATTGGTGCTTCAAGAACATCCATTAGTTTCAAATGCTTCGAGCAAAATTTCCGTACCTGGGACAATTCTAATTCTAATTCTAATTACATAATATGTAATGATGAATGAATAGCGGTGATCTTTTGTGGGCTGAACTTAATTTACCATAAGTTATAATCTTAAGTGCCTAGTATCACAATATTTATACGCTGCTACAACAACAACAACAACAACAATATTTATACCACCGACAAAAGTATAGGCTAGATTGTGCTTACATACAGCACAGCGCAGAAATCAAAACACAACAAATTCTGTAGTATGGTGCTTTGAGTAATCAATTACACACAAACCACATTAAACAGAATAAAGGTGTGATTATGGTAACTTATCATTATTTTACATAGAAACGAGAAATCATTCGAATTCTGTGATACGTTAAGTTATATTTAGAGTTATCAGTTACACAGATACATGTGGAACATATTATTAAGTGACAGTTTAACTGTGCTAAGTTATGTTACGTTAAGTTTCTATAATTCTATGTCATGTCAAACTAAGTTACATCTCGAGTAACTGGCGCTTTAATTATATCACAGTATTTACCTCATGCAATGCAATGTAAACACAACTGGACCTTATGATTTGAAATGTCATATGTGTAAAAACGTTATACTTTATTAACCGCTAAATACTAACCTTACAATTTCAGCAAATAACACTACTGCAAATCGCGATATACCGCGCGCTTCAACACAGTCTCTTTACTGATCGTTAAGAAATTCGTATAATACCATTGTGGTATTATTTATGATGTATATTTGAACTATAATATCATTACTATATTAGTATTTCATTGAGAATTCTTAAAATTGAAAAATTTGCAGGAAAATCTAGACTAAATTCGAGCGAAAAAATCACCACATCCAACCCACTAGAGAGCGCAAATGAAACTAAAATTTGGCCAGTGGCGTCGGCGTCATCGTGCTTATTTCTATGAGATGCATACCTCTGCCGGAGCTTGCATATTGCTCAAACTCGCATATAGTGAGATTAGTCAACACCAGTGTTGCCGTTTTGGTAATTTTTAACCAATATTGGTAAACTTTTTTCCTCTAAAACGTTTTTGGTAATTTGGTAATTTTTTTCTGTTCAGTAATTTTTTTCGCTGCTTTAATGCCAATACACATATTTTTATTCCTCGCAATCTGAAGAAAATTATCTGTAATGCCGGAGGGTTTAACTACAATTAATTCTATTATAATTAGCAAAGTGACGCCAAATATTTAGTGATCACATCCCTGATGTGATCAGTAAATATCTGTAGGGTGGATATTATATTGAAGATCATATAATTGCCAATCACGACAATATTACCCTCTTTATTTTGTGGCCGATGGCTGTTCAAATAATGTATGTTATGTTCACGGGTTTTCGATCTCCAATCACAGAGACGCCTTTTCTACTCTATTTAGTACTTTTTTTTTCATTTGACAATTCTTCTACATCATTTGTGCATTTGTATTTGGAAAATAGTGATATGTTTGAAAATTCTTGAACCTTCGGTTACAAACAATGCTAAACATATTTGATTTGTATAGGCTTGTTTAAAATAATCAAAAATATAATTATATTTTCAATACGGTTTTATTTCATCTCATCACATCGTGTCAAGTCTATTTCTCTTTAATTGTTTTAATCTCGTCATAAATATATATAAAATGGAAAGGGTGAAGACCAAAACGTTTGTATAAAAAAGTGTACAAACAAGGCTAAACATATTTGATTTGTGTAGGTTTGTTTAAAATAATCAAAAATATAATTATATTTTCAATACGGTTTTATTTCATCTCATCACATCGAGTCAAGTCTATTTCTCTTTAATTGTTTTAATCTCGTCATAAATATATATAAAATAGAAAGAGTAAAGACTAAAACGTTTGTATAAAAAAGTGTAAAAAAATGTAAGTTGTATTTGTTTTAAAACGTCTATCAAAAGGAACTTACATTTGATTTAGAAAAGACGATAAAATATATAAAATGTGACAAATAAAAAAAAAATTAAGTAACGTCCAGTAAGTATTGCTATCATGAATTGTCGCCATTTTTTTCTCTAAAAGTATCAAATATTGCTCCTAAAAGGCTCAACGCAACCCTTGCCGTGATGACGTTATTTTTACCGAGGCTGTCAAAATAACAGCCGCGTAAGCGCGCTTTTACTTTTGTAGTTTATAATTTTGATGAAAAGTTAAACCCAGAATTACAGCGGTCGAAGGTTAACTGCTGTAAACATTAAAACTCACAAAGTCATCCTTTTAAATTTATTTCTATTTTTACAATCCAGCGGCGACTGCACAGTGTTTATTGATCTGATTTTCACTTAATTAATTTCAGTTTTATGTTTGAAAAAGTATAGTTTTATATTCAGCAGTCGTATTCCAATTGGCTTAAGCTCTTTGGCTAAAATCCATACAAATATAAAAACCGTTCTCACTATAAAAAAGCACTGCAGTGGCGGATAAAACAACTAAAAGTTATGCGAAGAGTTTTTTAATTAGAATCGCATTTTCTCATAAACTCCAACAAATAGCGAATCATTTATTTTTAGAGCTTAAGCGAAGAAAATCGAGCATAAGCGAAAATCAAATGACATAAAATCCTTTTGGCATGTGAGAACTAAACCTGGCGGCACTGATATTTTTAACATATCCTGCATAACACGGAGAACAGGCGGCACGAAATATCAGCTGGATCAAACACGAATAGCATTACTGGAGTCACCATCTCTCCAAAAGAAACGCTGTGAATCTTGATCTCCGACTCTAATACGCACTTGAGAAAACATTTCCTCCATGTCTCCAGCGACGGCGATGACTCTTTGGCGAAATTTAAAAAGGATGGTTAATAATGATTGTACCTTCTCAGATCCTTTGAGAAAGGCATGGTTAAGTGACATGTTGCACGTCTTTCCAGCTGCGTCGCACACGATGAGTAATATTTCCGGTTTGCGAGCATTCACAATACCGAAGTGTCGCAGATACCATGTTGTTGGTATATTGGCTTCTACGGCAGATAGTTGTCAGGCGTAACTCTTGTCGACGAATTTGTTGATTCCTTTGACGTAGTTTTTGGCGAATTCGCTGTATTTTTTCATTTTTGATTCGATATTTAACAAACGTTTTTGTGATATATTGTAGCTCAACGGAAGTTTAATGTTGTTCCTCTTCCACAGTAGGACCACTTCATAACGGCATCCAATGCATTTTGTTGTTTCCACCAGGATATTCTTTGCACGGCTATTGTCATCAGAGTCCAGTACAACATTGAGTGGCGATCTGATGGCTAAAGCGTCTGTTGCAATGTGGGCTTCGACTAACCGGTGTAGCCGCTTCCAGCTCTAGAAGAAGCTCGGGCTTTGCGTCAGTGTAGTTTGGCAATGACACTAACTTCAAATAATCAAATTTAGCATTATTAAATGTCTTGTACGGTTAGCTTCTGGTCCTCGAATCTCGACTGTTACTTTACGTGACTTTTCGGTGGTCTTGTTCCACTGTAACGACAGCAACGATGATTGCCCTTTCAGGTCCAGGATGGTGGAAACTTTGTCATTTATCAACGATATCGAAGAAACCTCTGCAAACATTGCGTTGATCTCCAGCTTACCTCAAGGCCCAATCAATGTCACAGGGAAAATTTTAAATATTGTGACGCCAACCTATTGGCTTAACGGACACGTGCAGACGGAACGCTTTTGTCTGCCGTTCTTGGCATTAGCGATTTAACTTTTGCTAACTCACTAAGCTATGTAGAGAATATTTCCACGTTTACCCCACTCAAACTGCTTTGATGGAGGTAGTTTGCTACTAACTGGTCCAACAAAGTGGGGTTTATTAAGTAAAATAAAATAAATATGAGGCACTTAAAGCACCAAAGGGCTCATTGGCCGAGCTTCTCTTCCATTACTGTTGTGCGTCTTAAATTTGGACAGTATTAGAAGGGATCTACTTATTTTAACCGGTTCCGAACGGCAGAACACTTGTGACATCACTTTTTCTGAGCTTTGTCACAGAGTTCTTTTAGAAGCATGGCAAGATGTTACTATCAGAAGAATTGCCAATTGCTTGCCGACAGGTGGGTACCATTCGAAAGAAAAATCTTATCGATATTAAATTTGTTATGCATCAGCCGGGGATTGAACCACGACCTACAGATCAAAAGGCGAACACACTAACCACTGAGCTACGGCACCCACTGGGGTTTATTAAGTGGTGTTCACAATTTGCAGACTTAAAAAATGCTAGAATGTTTAGAAATTTAGAAAATTTAGAATTTGATCAAGCCGACCTTTGATGATGGTTGAAAATATTGTACCCTTTGCAACTCCGAAAGTATCAACAAATCTGAACGATCAAAGTTGATCTCGAGTTCACTCAAGACACTAAGTACATCATCCCTTCAATGTCTTTTGTAAACGGATGAGATTATGTCTGTTGGTGTAGTCAAACTCGTCGGTTGTATCGCGGTAACACGCGATAAATAACGTCCAATCCTCTGGGCTTCCTCCAAAAATAGGTACAGGGTATAGTCTTGCGCCGCTGTCCCTAATGTCTGGTTCATGGTTGGACTACATCAAAGGCATTGGCGGCTGTGGGTGGGGCTCCACCGTTGGCAAAGGCGACTGATGCTGTGTGGGAACGATGACTTCTTGTTGTTGACAGCCTGATGTTCTTTCTTCTTTCGGGGCCGATTTTTGGTTCTAAGGAACCGTTTTTCGGTTTTTGTAAGTCCTGGACTGGTCGGTTCATTAAAGGATCCGGTTTTCAGATTCCGGTTCTTCGGTTCTGTGCATCACTAATCACCACTTCGAATTTTTCATTGAAATTGATTGTGCACAGAAATGGGTCATTTTTTAAATCGCACAACTTTCAGGATTTTTAATGCCTCAGATTCAGCCGAAAATTAAAAAAAAATCTACATAAAATAAGTTTGCACTTGTATCGGGATTTCTTTCGGAAAAATTTTTTAAAGTAATACCTTTAGGTTAAAATTTTGTCAATTTCTATGCTACTTAAATCTCAATATCTCGAGTTCTGTAATTCTTTCATATATTATAATTTTTTGCGATTTAAAATAAATGTATAAAAATTTAATGAAAATTTCAAACCCGTCTCCAAGTAAATTACTTTTTTGACTGCACCAATTAATGCGCCATACATTTCTACAAATGACAAAAAATTGCCAAAACAATAGAGCGATTTTTTTAGATTTTATATACACTTAGCAGAAAAAGTGTACGTACAAGAAGTAAACAATTCTTCGCTGCACTAAATACCAATAAGGAAATAATTTTTCTCAAAAGAAATTATTTTTTATTTAAATGTTAGAGTATTATGTACACTTTAACCCTAAATACATTAAATTATAATGTACAGAAAAATTATGAGAAATAAAAGAATTCAAAAGCACCTGTTAATTGGTCTACGGATAAAGATAAGATTATATGATAAATTATTGTTTTTTGTGGGTTTTTGAACAGATTAGTAGCTGGTTGGGTAGCTTTTCAGTTTTAGGACTTCTGGCAATAGGTATGGCATAGACCTGACTAACTTGGAAGTGTCCGCCGTTGAAATTTTGTGCCACTTATCTAAAATCACATATTTAAGCATTTGCTTGGAGGTGATGGTCTGCTGCCTTATCCTGCGCTCAAGCAAATCCCACAAATGTTCAATAGGTTTAAGGTCAGGTGATTGTGGAGGGGTCTTGCATTGATGGGGGACATTATATAATATCCAAAGCTTCACATTATGGGCAGTATGCTTCGGGTCGATATCCTGTTGAAAGTGCCAGCCAGAACACAGTCCAAGATTTTCAGCACTCTGCTTCAAATTTTCTTTTAAAATATTTAAATAACCTCTCTGATCCATAATTGACTCAATGAACACCAAATTGCCGACTCCATTGGCACCCATACATCCACAAACCATAATACCACCTCCGCCATGTTTAACAGTGCCCACAAGATTTTGTGCATGAAGGGCTGTGCATGGTTTCCGCCACACAATGCGACGTCCTTTAATACCAAACAGGCAAAACTTGCTCTCATCTGAGAATAGCACCTTCTCCCAGAACTCTGGCGGCTTATTTATATGTATTGTTTGTCAAAAGAAATTCGTTTTTGTCGGTTTATGAGCGAAATAAACGGCTTCCTGCGCGCTACGCGGCCACGGTAGTTAGCTTTTACCATTATGCATGGTTTTGTTAAACTGTTCCTTAACATTTTGAGCAATTTTCATTGCGATCAGTCGAGGATTACCCTGAACAAGCCGCAAAACACATCTCAGAATAGGAGGTCGTCCTGAACGCGGTTGCGACACGAAAGTTCCAGTTTTTTGAAATTATTCATCACCGTTTGAATTGTGGGGTGCGCTCTCCCAAGGCTTTTAGCAATTTCACGGAAAGTTTGGCTTTCTTTCCATAATTTTATCATAATTTTCCGTTCGTCAACTCCAATTTCCTTTCTTTTTGAATTCGTCTTTCTTAAACTTCTTGAAATAGATTATTCAAAGCACAAAATCGAACCACGATACGTATTAAATATAGAACTTGTGAAAAAACAACTTTTGATGGCACGAGCGATCGAGCAAATGAGCGGGGAAGTCCCGTTTTCGTTTCTGTACGTAGACTTTTTCTGACCAATTAACAAGTGCTTTTGAATTCTTTTATTTCTCATAATTTTTCTGTACATTATAATTTAATGTATTTGGGCTTAAAGTAAACATAATACTCTAATATTTAAATAAAAAATAATTTCTTTTGAGAAAAATTTTTTCCTTATTGGTATTTAGTGCAGCGAAGAATTGTTTACTTCTTGTATGTACACTTTTTCTGCTAAGTGTACATTTTTGTTTACTGCGACCCATATGTGCTTATGGTAAAATTTGTGAACTAACGAACACAGCATGCATAAACACATTTATGTACCATGCATTCATTTCAAATTCAATTCAATTCAAATTGATTGTAGCAATATCACCAATTTAAATTGTTGAGTGGTTACAAAATTTTGCTAGTAAAACGGTGAGATTGCGATATCGAGCAACAACAGATTGGCAGTCAACTGTTCGTATGGTGTCGTCATAAACAAAAAAATAATAATCAAAAAGGGCAAATAAATTTTTATAATTCTTGCATTTGCATAGTTCGTGGTTATTTAAAACAATTTTGAATGAAAAATGCTGATTTTTATAAATGAAGTGTGCAGTGACGAATTGCAATAACGATAGTTCCGACAAATCGGTATTAAAGAACTATTCTTTCTTTCTTTCTTTCTTTGATGTTCTTCGAGATTAAAAATCTAAACAAAAAAATTTAAGAACCGCTCACAAGAAAAAAGAAAATTCACTAAAATAGTAACTTACGTTTTATTAATTCTTTTTTAATTCTTAATTAATTCTTTTTTAATTATTGATTCAATTATTTAAATCTTTTTCGCGGTATATTTATTTACTTGCTTCTTCCAATATTTTTCATAATAAAGTAATAAATATTGCTATTTTACAATTTTATATACAGTATGTTTTTTTTTTTATTTATTTTTTTTTATATACAGTATGTCAAGAATGAGTTTACACATTGAAAAAAATTCAAATTTTCAACTTTCTTAGCGAAAACATTAACTTTTATTTCCATATACACACATTTTTTTATTAGTATAGATATTTACAGTATTTATAAAAGGTTCATGAAAAAAAATTGCAAGTTCACCGCAAAAGAAAAGAAAAATACAACAAAAAGAAATTTTACTCAATTTTACAAGTGTCAAGAAACTCTTCACAACTATTTTTTCAATTCCTTTTTGCAACACTTCAACGACTAACGGTACATTTACAGTTATCTATTTGCGTAAACGCGTTGCAGTGACCCGTTCCTATGATTTTGTTTGTTAGTTTGTGATTAATTTTTGCTTTGTCCACATCATCTGTTTAAATAATGTTTTTAAAATGCCAGGCAAAAAATTATCGGCTGAAGTGGTTCAGCTTATATACTACAATCGCCAATTGGGAGAAAATGTGGAGAAGTTATCAGAAAAGTTCTCTGTAACATGTAAAACAATTTATGTTTAAAATCGAGCTGAAAATGAGGGTAGATTGGAGCCAAAGTGTGGAGGTGGCCCTAAGCTTAAAATTACTGATCAGGCAGAGCGCTTAATGATGAGGGAACTGCACAAAAATCCACAAATTTCGACCAGAAAGCTTGCGGAGAAACTCAAGGAAGAGTGTGGTATAGTGCTTTCCCATGAAACTGTACGTCAGGCGATACTGAGAAACAAATACTCATCAAGAGTTGCTCGTAAGAAGCCGCTGCTATCAGCACAAAATATTGAAAGACGTTTCTCCTTCGCCTCAAGGCTCATTTCACAACGTGATGAATATTGGGACGACGTAATATTCTGTGACGAAACAAAAATGATGTATTACAACGATGGACCGACCAGAGTGTGGCCAAAGGCATTAACAGCTTTAGAAAATCGACACATAATTCCTACTGTTAAATTTGGAAAAATGTCGATTATGATTTGGGGATGTATCTCAAGCAGAGGAGTAGGAGAATTGGCGTTTATAGAGTCAACCATGGGCGCACAACATTATTTAGGCATTTTGAAGAGTCAAATTTCTTTTTGTTGTATTTTTCTTTTCTTTTGCGTAGAACTTGCAATTTTTTTTCATGAATCTTTTATAAATACTGTAAATATCTGTAACTAATAAAAAAAATGTGTATATGGAAATAAAAGTTAATGTTTTTGGCTAAAAAAAGGTGAAAATTTGAATTTTTTAATGTGTAAACTCATTCTTGAAATACTGTAAATGTTCACAGTTTTATTTACTATCTGTATAGGATTTTGACACTTTTTGCCTACTCTTGCCTACTATTCGTACTGTTTCGGTTATGACGTCACAGGTCGCAATCTTTATTTCTATCATTCTTGAGTAGTACTAGTATCATTGGGTTATTTGAAGAAAGTTACGACGTATGTTGTACATTATAATTGTTGTTGCTTTACATGACAAACACTGATGATTTGAATTACTGCGTCTTGCCGCGTCACGTTGTCTGATATAATGTATTTTTTGTTTATATGATAATGAATGTATTGTAATATAACAGAGAAAAATTAAATTAATGTTTGGAGTATTCTCAAATATTTTACTTCATTTGCAAAATGAGATTCTCTTCATTCTATGAAAACAAAACATTCATTCCGTTCCTATTTCTATTTTATTCATTCGATTTCATATTTGCTTAGAGAGAATGAAAGAAAGATTATATTCTAATACCAATGCAATACTTACGGCTTTTTTGATTTTATGTGACTATACACACACCCACACACACACACACACACATATATATATATATATATATATATATATATATATATACATATATATACATATATATATATATATATACATATATATATATATATATACAGTGGCTCACAGCTTATTTCGTACAGTGTATATATTTTTATGTACATGGATGTAACATCGAAACTAAAAAACTTATCAATAAGTTTTGAATGTAGATGTCTATGTATGTGTTTAGTAAACCTAATAAGAAAACGGGGAACCCCAAAAATTGTTCTTTTTGTCATGCAAGAGAGAAAAACTATTGATCAGCTGATTTTCAGCTCACATCTTATTTCGTACACAAACTTCAATGTAAGTAAGTTTCATTCTGCCGCGCAGTTACAAAGTTTTTTTGAATTGTATGAGTTTTTGGACCTTTTTAACTATTATAACAATTTTTATTATTATTATTTTAAATAGTTAAAGTGCTGTAAATTAAACATTTAGCGTTATGGGTCGTCGTACAACGATGGAACAGCGTAAACTGGTAATTAACCATTTTAGGAAAGGTCAGAGTGTGCGAAAAATTGCTGAAATGACAAATTTAAGTGCCTCAACTGTCCAATACATCATTCAACGCTTCGTTCGCGAAAATCGGTTGGAGAACAAGGGCAGAGAAGCACCTAATAAGATTTTCAACGCTTCAGACGAGCGTTATATTGTACGAAAAATTAAGAAAAATCCAAAGTTATCCGCTCCGAAGTTGGCTGCAGAGGTTCAGCGTGAAATAGCAAAATCATCCAGTGCTGAAACTGTCCGACGTGTGCTGCGCAATCATGACTTGAACGGTCGAGTAGCCCGAAAGAAACCATTCATTTCGAAAATGAATATACAACGCCGACTTGACTTCGCCAAAGAGCATATTATTAATACTCCTGCGTTCTGGAATACCGTTATTTTCGCGGATGAGTCTAAGTTTAATATTTTTGGCTCGGACGGAATGTCATATGTTTGGCGTAAAGCGAATACCGAGCTAAACAAGGAGAACCTTAAGCCCACAGTGAAGCATGGTGGCGGTAGCGTGATGGTCTGGGCCTGTATGTCAGCAGCCGGAGTAGGTGAATTGGTTTTTATTGAGGAAACAATGGACAAAATGAAGTACCTCGAGATTCTGAAAAACAATTTACTTCAAAGTGCAGACAAACTGGGTTTGCGGGAAGAATTTCGGTACTACCAAGATAATGACCCAAAACATAAATCTGGGATTGTGCAATCTTGGCTTATTTGGAACTGCCCACACTTGATGTCTCCACCACCACAGTCACCTGACATGAATGTGATTGAAAATCTTTGGTCTATTTTGGACAATAAAATAAGAACACACAAGATTTCTAATAAGCAAGACCTAAAGAAGGTACTGATGGAAGAATGGAAAAAAATCACACCAGACATCACTCAAAAATTGGTGGATTCAATGCCAAATAGACTCCAGGCTGTCATTAACGCTAAGGGATGTCAACTAAATATTAAAATCAACTTACTTTGTTTTTAGTTTGAACTTAAAGAGACTGTACGAAATAAGCTGTGACATGAATTTTCCTATTTTTTTCTTATTTTATTTTTTTATAGTGTCAAACACTAAAATTTTGAAAAAGTAAATTTTGGAAAATAAAAAACAAACCTTCCTTTCTAAAATGGCATTTATATTTTGTTCAAATTTTTGCTATATTAGGAATTACGACTGCAGCAATTTTTAAACTGTCACTGTACGAAATAAGCTGGGAGCCACTGTATATATACATATATATATATGTCTATATGTATGTATGTATAAAAATGACACATTTTTATACCCTGCATAATGTAATATGCAAGGTATACATATTCATTTCGGTCAGATGTTTGTAACCACTTGAAAGAATCTCCGGAGATATAGAAAATTGTATATATTGTGATCAGTGATGTCGCAAGTGTTCTGCCGTTCGGAACCGGCTATATATATATATATATATATATATGTATATATATATATATATATATATATATATATATATATATATATATACATATACATATGCAGGGTATAATTTGGTCGGCCTTAGCCGACTGTAGTCATTTTTTCAAGACCGTTTTATTCAACATGTTTCTATAAAATAAAATTTTATAAATGATATCTGATTATTTATTAATAAAATAGTTGTTTTTTTGTTAAAAAAAAAATATAATTTACCAAATGAGACGTTTCTCCTCAATATGGTTTCCTTTCTATTTCATGATGGCCGCACAAACTTTGGGGTTGTTTTGGTTGTAATTGTTGCAAGCGATAATAAGTCATAATAAGTCAATGGAATTCGCGTCGATTGGGGTGGTCATTCCATGAATTTAAAAATGGTGCTGTCTTCTTTCGATTTGTTCTAGTTTGTGCAAAGTTTGGATGTGTGTTCATGGTCATCTTTCTGAAACGCGAACCCCTCACCTATGACACCGACGGTGATACTATTCCTTCCGCATTATTCCATTGTTTTTCACCAAATCGCCTACACCATTATATCAAAAATAAACCCAAACCATCATAGTGTCACCTCCAAACTTGATCGTATACTTAACCTGTTTCCATTGATCCGTCGACCAATTGACATGTTCTTTTGTCCAGTTCAGTCGTTTTTGAACATTTGAACAATTGTTTTTTGGCAGCTACTCGACCATACAAACTGGCTTGTTGCAACCGACGTACCACAGTTGTTTCGGAGATTGGCTTCGATTAGGTTTCAGTAATCTCGGTTCGTAAATCTCGCACAGTTTGGAATCGGGAATGTTTCCTGGTCATTCGTAACAGACAATCATGCTATTTGGTTGTTTCTGTGGGTATACCAGAGGGTTTATCAAACGCGTTCGTTTCAGCGTATCATGTCAAGATTGTGCGAATTTATGCAATTTTTCTCTAGTTTTGCAAAATACGTTTTGACATCGGTACATTCGTTTGTGGGTGCCGTAGCTCAGTGGTGCCGTAGCTCAGTGGTTAGTGTGTTCGCCTTCTGATCTGTAGGTCGTGGTTCAATACCCGGCTGATGAATAACAAATTTTATATCGAAAAGATTTTTCTTTCGAATGGTACCCACTTGTCGGCAAGCAATTGGCAATTCTTCCGACAGTAACAACTTGCCATGAAAAAGCTTCTAAAAAGAACTCTGTGGCAAAGCTCAGAAAAAGTGATGTCACAAGTGTTCTGCCGTTCGGAACCGGCTAAAATAAGTAGGTCCATTCTAATACTGTCCAAAATTTAAGACGCAAAACAGTAATAGAAGAGAAGCTCGGCCAATGAGCCCTTTGGGGCTTTAAGTGCCACATATTTATTTTATTTTATTTTTACATTCGTTTGTATATATTGTATATATAAATAACATATATATACATACACACATATTCGAGGGCGGTCCCAGAAGTACCCGACATAACAAAGAAAACAACAAATTTTGGAAAATTTGTCTTTATTTGGCAATATAATCTCTTTTTAGCTCTATACACTTTCTACAGCTTCGATACCCTGTTTATAGTATGAACTGGTTAGTTTATTAAAATAGCAATCTAACGTAGACTCCACCTCTTCATCGTTTGCAAATCTTCTACCACCAAGCCATTTTTCAAACTTGGAAATAGAAAATCTGGCGAATAAGGTGCGTGCTGAAGTACTTCGAGCTTTAACTGATTGATTTTGGCCATCGCAACAGAGAATGTGTGAACATTGTTTTGATGAAACAAAACTTACTTTTTCGTCAAATGCGGTCTTTTTTCTTTAATTTCATCACTTAAACGCTGCAACAACGCACAACAAAATTTTCGGTGGTCAACATACGATGTATAGCACTTTTCGAAATGCCTGCAATTGCACCTAGCTCACGCACTTCAGCCGGCGATCATCCAATACCATTTTGTGGATTTTCTTAATCGTTTCTGGAGTCGCCACCTCAATTGGTCGACCACTACGGTGTTCGTCTTGGCAGCTCCTACGACTTCGTTTAAACTCTGCCACTCAATATTTTATGGTCGTAAACGAAGGAGCAGACTCCCCCACAGTAGAATCTAGTTCGGTTTTAATTTTTGTTTGACTGAGACTTTTCAAATGAAAGTATTGAATTACATAAAGGTGACCATATATATATATATATATATATATATATATATATATATATATATATATATATATATATATATATATATACATATATATATATATATATATATATATATATATATATATATATATATATCTATATATATATATATATATATATATATATATATTCTCCGATATACTCTCCGAAGCTTATCCGGAGTGTGCTCTTTCAGTTTCAACATGCGAGAGGTGGTTTGTGCGTTTCAGAAGTGGTGATTTTGATGTGGAAGACAAATAACGTCCATGACAGCTGAGGAAGTTTGAAGATGTTGAATTGGAGGCATTACTCGATGAGGACTCGTGTCAAACGCAAGAAGAACTTGCCAAATTGTTCGAAGTTACACGCCAAGCCATTTCCCATCGATTGAAACTATTGGGAATGATTCAAAAGCAAGGAAATTGGGTACCGTACGAGTTAAAGCCGAGAGACGTCGAAAGGCGATTTTTCACTTGCGAACAGCTGCTCCAAAGGCAACAAAGGAAAGGTTTTTTGCATCGCATCGTTACTGGTGATGAAAAGTGGATCCACTACGACAATCCCAAGCGAAAAAATTCAGCTGCACTTTTCTCTCCAAATTAAAGAAGTAAATCAAAACTTCCCGCAAATGCTGTTTTGTGGGCACAAAACTTGACATATTGAGAGCCAAAAAAAAACTATGTTGTTGACACTCCGGGCAAATGACACATACTGAAAATGAAAGCTATGGAATGAGGTTATGACATGAATATAGTTTCAGTATTGTCTGATGCTTATATCCCGAACTACGCCATTTGTTGTAAATCCCGCATTTTTAATTTGTGCTCCCAATATATATATATTATATATATATATATATATATATATATATATATATATATATATATATATATATATATATATATATATATATATATATATATATATCTCCTCCAGAATTGTGCACTATTTGAAAGAATAAACAAATAAATATTATGTGAAATTGTCTTAACCAAGATTCGAAGTCACGACCCACAACTCATGCAGAGATGGCCAACGAATTAACCAACTGGGATACAGCACCGATTGTAGGAGGTATTCCGGTCAAACGTAAGCTCTGTATTTAATTTCGTTTGGGTTATTTTCGTCATTGTGCAAATTATTTGCCTCTGGGTAACTGTCGAAATTCAAAAACGTGTGTTTCATTTCTACGAGCTTTTCCATTTTGTGTAGTGAATTGGATATTGCACGTAAATCAAAAATGCATAGTTATTCAAAGTTTGAGAGTAAATTGCCTTTCCGCTGGATGGATAAGAAATTAGGGCTTTTGAGGCTTTCCTCTTTGCGTCATCTTGTTTTCAGCATTTCAGCAAACAAAGTAAGAACATTTTGTTGGCGAATAGCGATTTTGTATTTACAAAAACTCCTCCCTGGAAAAGAATAATACTCGGCTCTCTCTCACTCTTTCTCTTGACATTTTCAGAATAAATACAGAGGGCAGGCCTATTATCCCTACTCCAAATACATCGTAGGTAACTCTTTAACAAAGTCGAGATATCGCACACTTTTAATTTATTTCTGGACTTCGCTTGAACTGTGTGTGCCATTTAAATTTTCCCATATTAATGGACAAGAATTAAGTAGCACATACCAAATGTTAAATATTACCATCTTACTTATTGTGAACTGATAATATGAATTGAACTACAACATTTCTCGTGGAGGGGAGGGTGTTATGAATAATATTGCAACATACACATTTGTTTTTCTTCAAAATCGCTATCATTACATTTATCTACGCTATGTAGTACAAGTATAACTACTGTTTTTACTTTTACATATATATTCGCTATGATTGATTAATTACTCAACTACTTAACATAATAACGACTTAACGAGTGGTCTACAAATATATTCTTACATATCTTTTTTATTATTTTTACTACATGGTTCATTTCGTCCTGCATATTCGTCTCTTTGCAGTGATGGTAGTTTTTGTTGTTGCTGTTATTTTGCTTTGTTAGGAGCATTATTTCATTTTAATTTCTGTATGTATAATGTTAAAATATTTTCTCCTAAATTGATTGTTAACGGTTTTGCAGGCATTCGCTATTCGCACATAATATACATAAATATACGTATGCATATATTTAGCTCATTATTGGACACTTGACCAAATACTTTCGATACCCGTATTCTTATTAATTAAATATTAAATATTGGTTTCCCTCCGTAGTCATACACACGAATATGAATGCAGCAAATTACATGGCTGGGGAGAGTGAAACTGTTGTCTAAAAAAGAGGATTTCAATATACGTATCCAAAAAATACTAAAAAATATTTGCACGATTCAGCATGCGCCGATTGCCGTTGCAATCTTCTGAATAATATTCGTTTATGGTGCGACATGTTTTGGCTCACAAATGGATGGTGGGATTTTCGGTTGATGATTAATTGGGCTGGGTATTTCTTTTGCTTTCTTTCAGTACCACGTATCGTTGGTTTAGAATATAAAATCACCACAATCCATGGCATAGTCGAAATCTTCACCGCCGAGATCCTCAACACCGGTGGCATGGAAATCAAATCCACCTATGTCTGTATGATAAATAGCACCGTTGCATGAGGTGTCCACTAAATTTGTGCAATGTGTTGTAGGCAAAGCATGCAGAGTGAATGTATCTTCACATTGTGACCAAGTGAGCCCTTAAAAATAAATTAAATGTTTTCGAGTATGGTATAACCATACATGTCTATACATATGTTTTACACATACCACCACTCCATACGCCATTGGGCAAAGTGGCCCAACCCCAACCATGGCCCCAGGGCAGCACACAGGCCAATGATGCCTTCGAGTCGGGCTTTTTGCTTAGAATAGCAACGGCGGCGTCGCTCTTCACAAGTGGATTCTGATTGTACAAAGAACGATGATTTGCTAAGACAGGATGCAAACTTTTATTTGCCAAAACCTTTCGTTGCTTTACTTCAGATAATGTAGCCGCTGTCGAAAATTGGAAATAATATTATTTTACATTCACATGCAATAATTTGATTTCAAGCAATTCATACTAACGTCGTATTCGTACCAATGGTCTACGCAACACGTTCATTAGATGTGGTTTATCGACTACGAGCTCAATTTGCGGTGGTGGAGGTAACTGAAACATAATATACATATTATGTACATGAATGTGTTTAATTATTGTATATAACTTTGATTTTATATGCTTTCAGACTTACAGTTTTTGTGATAGCATCGATCCACTCGCTGAACAGAAAATTTGAAAAATGCTTACATTTGTTTCTTGTAAAATTATTATGCATGATTACCTAACTTCCTGCTCAGATTTAGCAAGCATCCAGTAGACTTTCGATTTTTTCCTTTGCGAACCCAAGGCAATTAGTTGTGACACACTGCAACCTTCGGGAAGCGGTGGTCGACGTGGAATTTGTCCAGTCCAATGCGCAATCGCAAGCATTTCTGGTGCTTCCTTCACAAGAATTTTACCGGCTGGTGATGACCTACCAGGTTCCTATAAGTACATTATGAATACAAAACATTAGAGTATTACTTAACATTCAAGAAAGCAAGAAATTCCAAGGGAGCTGACTCTTTCAAACATACATTTGTACATATTTCGACTTTCGTAAATTAAAAATTGAGTTTCGTATGAAAAACTTTTTCGCTGTGCTACGTTTTGGCTATAAATAGAATTGCTTTCAGCAGATGTTACTATTAAGAATTTCCCAGAAACCGGGGATAATGAACATATTTACCATTCTGATGATAACTTTTATGCGATTTTCGGGAAAATTAAGCAAATTTCGCCACTTCTACCAAGATCTTTATTTTTATTAATAATTATGATCAGCAGTGACGTAACGCAACCGCAGAATTGTTGAATAGCACGCTCCTGTGCAAAGTACACTTGGAAGAAATTATCTGCGCAAAATAAGTATTATGGGAGCGATTGAAACCTCTCCACTATAACCTTATCTCTAAAGCCGAACTACTTGGGAATCATTATAAAATATACCAAGGACCATTTAAAGTTCATAGCCGTAACTGTAACCGTTTTTAATCTTGTATATGCCGGTAGGCAACTCGATTTTTAGAAGTTATTTCGAAGAACCTCTTTTGATTATGTATTAACTCAGCGGGATGTATTAAGTTATATACACTTTTCCTTTTCTTAGGAGTGTCTTAGAGAGGACTGTGGTGTTAAAATGGGATTTAATTCACCTGCTGTGTATGCGATACGCATTTAGTGGATTGTACCTTATTATAAAAAGCAGCAGTGCAGGAATACAGCATTAATAAAAAGGTGACAGTTTGAAATACCCCTCTCATGAGGTGCATTATGCTGGAAACTAAAATTCAAATATAGAAACAAACACAAAACGAACGGACCACGTGTAAAGTAGACATACGGTGCTATTCATAAGATGTAATATTATCAACTATGTACTCAGTGATAATAGAGATTAAGCATTGCCTGCATGGCTGACTTCCAAAACGTCATAATACAAAGTTTTGTATACAATTTAACTGTGGTATTTAAACAGCATTCGTATGCAACTTTAATCGACATTGCAAACACACATATGCTGTGTATTGCAGAATTATAGAATATAGTTGATGTTATTTTGAAATCCTTTAAATATTCCTCAAACATTTTTAAAGAGAAGAGAGAAACGAAAAACACAATTTCGTAGAGAAATGTCAAAAATATAGTGTTACTGACAAATCATATAAGTTTTCAATTATTGGACGAAAATTGAAACTTTTCAGGCTGTAACACAAGAGTTTTCTATTCATGAGTCCATTTCTTTTCATTGCTAATTATATAATTTTTGAATTTTTTCGCCGGCTGAAGCATTAATTTAATATCGAAAAGATTTGTCTTTCGAACGGAGCCCACCTGTCGGCAAGCAATTGGCAATGCTTCCGACAGTAACAACTTGCCATGAAAAAGCTTCTAAAAAGAACTCTACCAGGAGATTAATGTTTCAAAATATTTTCAAGTTTTCCACTTTAATAGATTTCACAGAGTTGCCTTTTGATTTTCTTCTATATACTTATTTCAAAAACGAGAGGGTTAACATTCTGGCAATGCCGTATTTTGTTAATTATATTATGATACTGCTCTAACTATGCCTCAGACTGCTCAGAAGATTACAGATTGGCCACATTATTATAAAATAAGTGTCAAAGTTTTATTGAATATTAACTTATAATACTATTGCATTTTCGAAACTTTAAAAAAATTCTAGAAGAACTTCGTCGTCAGTTAAATCAAAATTTAAAGCTCTGAAAAAGGCCTGCACATTAATATACGTTGTCCGAAGAAAAATATTTGGTTTTATCTGTAAGTTGTCTGCAGGGCGTTCCAACCAAACATTAATATGAGTAAACGTTGGCCTTCTGATCTGCAGCACATGTCGACAAGGAACTCTTCTGCTGTATGTAGCACCAGTGGTGCTAATGCTATTTATAGGATGTACTATGCCTGTGTTTTATTACATATATACATACTAAAGAGCTGCACAAAGCCTTCTAAAAGCCACACTTCGGTACTATACAGTTTTCCAAGCACTCTATATCACCAGAGAACTTATAATAGTAGAGAAGTCCTACTATGGCTTTTGAGCTCTTCGCTGATTTTACAATATAAGGAAGAGGACTTATAATAGTGGAGAAGTCCTACTTTGGCTTTTTACAATATGAACAGAGAACTTACAATAGTAGAGAAGTCTTACGTTGACTTTTGAGCTTCTCGCTCGTGTCACTGTACTTTTTGTACTTGTACTTTTAGTACAAGTTTAAACTAGGTATAAATTAAATTTTCGAAAACGAAGTTTAGAATTAAACTTATTTTTAAACCGCAATAGTTTTACAATAACTCAATAATCGTAAGACCTTTCCAAGATTCTTTAAAAGATAAAATGCTATATAAATCTATAAAAATATAACAAATCATTCAAGCGCGCAATTTTACACACGATCTACTCAAGTCATGTGGAATATGTAAAAATATGGGTTCTTGCACTTACTGTAAACCATGCCATAGTGGAATCATCATGGAGTACCACCCATTCCTCTGACCACCGGTTCCAAAGAAGTTGCTCTGTAAGTAAGTAATTTTTAGTAGAAATGATAAAACCACCAGCTATCAGTTGTATCGATATTTAGGATCTTAATCTTAATATTTAGGAGGTTCAAAAGGTGTTGTATGTTTTTGTATCGTTGTATAGTTTTATAGCTGTTTTATCAACATTGTTGCTGTTTCACACACAAAATTTAAATAGCACCAATACAACTCTCCAACCTATATTAATTTATTGAGTGTGCTATTCCAAAGTTTAAATAACAAAGAGAGAATTTTTGATGCTCTCGTTTTGAAATAAGTGTATAGAAGAAAATCAAAAGGCAATTCTGTGAAATCTATTGAAGTGAAAAACTTGAAAATATTTTGACACATTAATCCCCTGGTTGTGTGTAAGGGTCAAACATCTATGCATTTATCTATTTTTTTTTCGATTATTACTATTTTATTCTAATTACATCCACTTGTAAATACCACTCAACCAGAGAGTTAATAATTTTGACACTAACTGAACAGATTTTGACATTTTACGTTTTGACAAAACAACATACAACGATAGAACATATAACAATCTGTTCACATGCCTTGTGAACAGATTGTTCACAGATTGCTCTTATACAACTTTACAACACCTTGTGGACTGCCTAATTGTTTTCAATTTTTAGTATATGTAGTAGCGTAGTTTAACTATTGTGAAAATCCATGGCGCGTAGTCATAGTCGTCATTAAAAGTAGCTTCGGCTTTTCTGACAGATTTCTGTATAGAAAATTTGTCTAAAAAGTCACACGTATTTCGACTACTACTACCCGGAGATTGTCATGACAGCCAGGGGACAAACGGGCGTAAATTTTGTAAACTTTATTTTTCCTGTTCCGCCCATAGTTCGGATATACCTATCATTTAGGAGATGTATTTCAGTCATCTTCACATATTCGCATCAGTCCAAGAGCTTTTCATTTTGCTTTCATCACACAGAAAGAAAAATGAGAGAGCGCGTTTTTATTCAAAATATCTGAGCAAGCAAATATAATATACCCATCATTTTTAGCTTTCACATATTAGTTGCGTTCGATAACACAAGCATTTGCTCTTCCTTCCCCTTGAGAGAACTAAACTATTCTCATTATTATTATTTTTCTTTTGTATAATGTACCATGGAATTAAATGTCTTTTTTAACTTCCTTGCTTATATACTTTGTGTCAATAAAATACATATGAATTAATAAAAAAAAGCCTACACTTCAATGCTAAATATGGTAGAATTTACTTTCTGTTCATTGGGAAATGAACGTTTCAATGAGAGAGTATAATGATTTCTCTTTTGAATTTGCTCGGAGTAAAACAAAATAACGAACAACGTGGTGCCGACATTCCGTTCATAAGTCATAAGCTTGGAATACGGGACTGTATTTCATTATTAAATCTTATTTATCTTGTCTTTATTTCCTATCACCCTTTTATCCCCGTGTATGGTATAAATCTCAGGAATATATTCAAGGCAACTGCAAAAATTGTTATTACTAAATGGTTAAGCCCTGTCATATTCACACGGATTAAAAAAATACTGTTTCTTAAAATACTTTCGCTTTAAGCTCTATCGGCTGGTGGAATTTATAAATGCTTAGTTTAAGTACAATCAACGAAAGTGATATTTCCCAGGCCTTGTTGGTAGACGGCTTCTATGTAATTTTCACAATAAAATCCTACCTTACGTCGATATTTATCTTAATTGTGACATAACCTGCAATCACTTTTCTCCTGTCGGCTTTAGTTTATCTTAGCATTCCGAAAATATATTTTAGTGTGTACGTGTTGGTTTTTGTTATTGTGCAAATATTAAAAAAATTGAATTCATTCATTTGTCAACAAACTTGCCATATTTATACCTTGTGGCAATACTCTAGAATCTTCCTTTATCGTATCGAATTTCTTCTCTTTCTTTCTTGTTGGCTTGTTCGGAGGAGAGACGT
This sequence comes from Megamerina dolium, assembly GCA_963854835.1. Taxonomy (NCBI): domain Eukaryota; kingdom Metazoa; phylum Arthropoda; class Insecta; order Diptera; family Megamerinidae; genus Megamerina; species Megamerina dolium. The sequence goes on from OY978526.1 coordinate 641,598, forward strand.
CCTTCCCAATTTTCACTGCACAACGAGAGTTAAGCGGTGTCATTCTGCAAAGTCGAATGAGTTTTGCAGGTATCAGACATAGTTGTGTAGAGGTAATCCCTTATCGGACTGTCGAAAGCGGCACGATAAGATCTTGTATGCGATGTTCAGGAGACTTATGCCACGAGATAGTTGGCGCAAATTGTGGGGTCTCTTTTCTTATGTATGGGGCAGAGAACACTAAGGCTCCATGCTTTCGTCCGACCATATTCTGCTTATGAGCAGCTCATAGCCGTCGTCCGTAAACAACTCGGCAGGCAGGCCGTCTGCACCTGCTGATTTGGTGCTCTTCAGCCTGATTTAACCCCGTCATGATCGGCTGGTGAAACGTCAACACCATCATCAGTAATTGGGGTGTTCGGGCAATCTCCTCCACTGGTGGAATTGTTCGTAGGATCGCCATTCAGTAACTTGGAGAAGTGTTCCCTCCATAGACTCAGTACGCTCTAGACTTCCGTAACGAGATTTCCATTTCCGTGACGGCAGGAAGAGGCTCCGAGATTTAAACCGCCACTCAAGCGCTAGATCTTCTCGAACAATTTTCGAGTCTCATTCCTGTCGCCGCACATCTCTATCTCCTCACACTCGCGTCTTTCTTGTTCTCTCTTCTTGCGCCTGAAAAGACTCCTCTCTGCACTCCTTTCCTCTCTCGCGTTGCGCCTACACGCAGGGTTTTTCTGTAGGCGGCATCTTTCTCCTGATTCATTCCTGATCATACCACTGATCATACCACTCATTCCTCAAAGGTCGGTAGTAACCGATTACCTCCTCGGCAGCAGTAGTCATGGAGTGGGATATATGTGTCCATCGTGCGCATGTATCATCAAGTGGGGAAGTGTTCTGCCTAAGCAGATCTGAGAGGCGAGTGGCAAAACCATCTGTTGTCTCTGGTGATCGCAGCTTACTGACGTCAAGCTTTCTCTGGCTGCAACAAGGTAGAGATCCGAGTCAATGTTGGCTGATCTGAAGACAACCATGTCGCTTTGTGGATATCGAGATTCTGGAATCTGGTACCACCAATTACCAGAATCCGCAGTTACCGCAGTTTAGTGCTGCGGCGAAGCCGATCAGCCCCATTCCGTTATCGGAGGTGTTCTGGTGGAGGCTGAATTTTCCGACAATTGGACCAAAGGTACCTTCCTTACCCACCCTGGCATTAAAGTCGCCAAGCACGGTTTTGATGTCGTGGCGGTCAAGCTTCTTCGAGGCGCTGAAAGAAGCTCTCTTTGGATGCATCGTCCTTCTCAGCCGTCGGAGCGTGGCCACAGATTAGGCTGAAGTTAAAAAATTTGGCCCTGATGCGGATTGTGGCGAGCCGTTCGTTCACAGGCATGAACTGTGAGACCAGGTGTCGGAGTCTCTTGCTGACCAAAAATTCACATCCTAGTTCATGCCTCTCCGCATGGCAACTATAGTATATGTCACAGGATGCTCTTTTGGAGCAGTCTTGTCCCGTCCATCGCATTTTCTGGAGAGCGGTGATGTCAGTTTTGTACTTCTCGAGGACATCAACCAGCTGGATAGAGGCACCTTCCCGATAGAGGGATCGGACGTTTCAGTCGTGTTCAAGTGTAACTACGGTGACTATTGCAACTATGCAATAGCACGGTTTATGTATATAATTTATGTATTACCTATTACTAGATGCCCCTATGAACAGTTGCAATAAAATAAAAAAGAGAAAAAAAGTTGCTGCGGCATTATGTAAAAAATATCTTTAATTATTTTTTTAACAGTTTGAACAGGATAAAACCCTAAATCTGGTAGACCTTGTATTTTAGTCTGCAGCCCATTTTTAAATATAAAAATCTCCTTACAGTCGGCTGGGGCCTACCAAATTATACCCTGCATATGTAGATATGGGGTGCCGTAGCTCAGTGGTTAGTGTGTTCGCCTTCTGATCTGTAGGTCGGTGGTTCAATCCCCGGCTGATGCATAACAAATTTAATATCGATAAGATTTTTCTTTCGAACGGTACCCACCTGTCGGCAAGCAATTGGCAATTCTTCCGACAGTAACAAGAAACAGAAAAAGTGATGTCACAAGTGTTCTGCCGTTCGGAACCGGCTAAAATAAGTAGGTCCCTTCTAATATTGTCCAAAATTTAAGACGCACAACAGTAATGGAAGAGAAGCTCGGCCAATGAGCCCTTTGGGGCTTTATGTGGCCACATATTTATTTATTTATTTATTTTTTATATGTAGATATATATATATATATAAAGTTTACTCGAATATCCATCTTTTTCTTTTATTTCCACTTTTTGAAAAACAATTTTTGCATATACTACTAATTTACATCCGAAATATGGTTGACTTTGACGAAGTACTTTGTATGTTATGAGAGTTCTAAAAGGGATAATTTAAAGGAGGTTTTTAAGATAATTCTGAGACTTAGTATGGCAGCTATATATACATGATTTTTTGCCAGATTATATACAACTACCATATTAACCATATTAATTATGATTGTTCTAGACAGAAGATTGCAGAAGCTGCAGCTATCTCAATTTAAAAGAAATTCAGTCATTCTGTATGAGAGCCACTATAAACAATGGGCGTTGCTTACCCATTTCTTGTGAGTATATTTGCTCTTACAATACTAATCCACACCTTAAATCTGGTTGTTCTACGTTAAATGGTTTGTAAGGTATGGCGGTTAACATTTTTTGTTTAATTCCCCCAACTTTGTATGGGAGACCCATGAAGGAGTGCGCGTGGCACACTGATTTTTTGCCATATTATTTCCGACTACAATATTAATTTAAGTGTCAATTATGGTTGTTCTAGATTGCCGAAGTTACAGCTGTTTCAATTTAAAATTTGTATGGGAGCTACGATAAACAGTGAGCGTGGTGCGACCATTTCCTGTGAGCCTAGTTGCTCGTACAATACTAATCCACACCTTAAATCTCGTTATTCCACGCTGAATAGTTTGCAAGTTATAACCGGTAACATTTTTTTTTAATTTCCGCAACTTTGTATGGGAGACTCAAAAAGGAGTGGGCGTGGCACACTGATTTTCTGCCGTATTATTTCCGACTACCATGTTAATCTAAGTGTCAATTATGGTTATTCTGGATAGAAGATTGTAGAAGGTACAGCTGTTTCAATTTAAAAGAAGTACAGATACTTTGGATGGGAGATTTGTCAAGGTTATGTAGTAGTATAATATAACTCTATGCCCCAAATATTGTTGGTCCAGATAGTATATTAACTGAGTTATAGCAAGTTAAAGATTTTGAAAATTCCGAGATTAGTCGCTTTGAATGCTTGGTGTGGGCGTGGCTGTTGACCGATCATGCCCAATATCAATCCCCTCTGTACCCTTGGATCATAGGTTACTTGTGCCAAATTTCGTCGAAATAGCTCAATATTTACTCAAGTTATCGTGCGAACCAGCCAGGTGACGAACGGACGGACGGACATCGTTAAATCGAAAATTTAAGCGACGCTGATCACGAATATATATCTATGTCTATATCTCCGGAGATTCCTTCAAGTGGACACAAACATCTGACCGAAGTGAATATACCTTGCATATTGCATTATGCAGGGTATAAAAACGAGTTTGTGAATTATGAAATGATAAAACAACCGAAGTGTGATAAACTTTTAATGTCAATAAAATTGAACACTCTAGAGATATGATAGAGTAAAACCAATTCTATTTTTGAAACCTATATGCCTTATTCAAATTTTAAATAGGTTTAGAAATGTAGAAATATGTAATAATTGTTGGCAGTTAAGCGTCATGTATTTTTATTAAACGTTCGCACGTGGTTTAATAGAAGAGAGCAAATTGTGCCTTTATATTAAGTGGTTCGAAATATGTGTCTGTCAATGTCATCGCCGTCATCGCCGCACTGTCACTCTTCAGCCAGTGTAAATTACACTTTTGCAGACTTGGCAAATTGTTACAAAGTCCCTATTCAAATTGTTTGTAAAGGAAAGCAAAATGTTGAAGGGTCATTTCAAGATTGTTCAACGAGATTAACTGTACTCACACTATACATATACCTACATATGTAGGAATGCATGTAAGTATCAGCAGAGGTATGTTCATACACGTGTAGTAAGCAACTACAGTGAACACCTGTTTTAAATGCTGAAGAAATTTCACTTTAAAATTGGGTACGGTAAAAACTGTATGTTACATGATCCTTCGTAGATTTCGTGAATACATCCAAGGGAATATTCAGCACGCAATACGTACCGGAGAGAAAGCTGCAAATGCAACGTACACTAGATTGGTTTTTCATTAACAATATTTTAATTAATTTAACTACAGTTAGGGTAGTTTCGTTACCCATTAAGGGAGTTTTCCGAAAATGCTACATTTGTATAATGTATATTTTGAAAAATACATTCTTCAGTCAGAGCTGAATACGTAAAATTCATAAATAACATATGTTTTCGTATTGCTATTCGAATTTTACAAACACTTTTAGCTCATTAACAAACAAGCAGCTATAAAACCGTTATCCGACCAACCAGAATTTGGCCAAACACAAATTTTCGTGTGGAAAAAAAAACAAGAGTACCAAACGAATTTACTCGTTTTTATCCATACGATATTGACGATACATGATAAGACGATGCCAAATTAACAATTATTATATCATATTCATCCGCATCGTACTCGGCGATGCTCATATGGGTACATTTTTACTTAATCGCGCTAATTATGACATATAAAAACCTCCTAAATAAAAGTTATAAAAGTCTTAAATATGGGGCATTGAAGAGTAATAATTGGAGGAACGACGACTATTTTTTTGTGGATAAATTTATGAGCCTTTTTCAACTTTTTTAGAAATCTTAAATGAAAAGAGCCTGTCCCTGAGTGTTTCATGATTCAATAATTTTGTAATTAAAATTAAGTACATATATATGTTAATGAAATATAGTATGTTAATGAAAATAAAAGAGTCGATAACCCGTAATGAGCTTGATGTCACTGTCCATCATAGGTAATTATACTCAAATATGCAAACATTTTTTTTAATGTAAACTTTTTAGGGCCGATTTCAGATGAGCAATTTAAGTGCCGATTGACGATTAAATACAAAAAAAAAAAAAAAATAAATATGTGGCCACATAAAGCCCCAAAGGGCTCATTGGCCGAGCTTCTCTTCCATTACTGTTGTGCGTCTTAAATTTTGGACAATATTAGAAGGGACCTACTTATTTTTAGCCGGTTCCGAACGGCAGAACACTTGTGACATCACTTTTTCTGAGCTTTGTCACAGAGTTCTTTAAGAAGCTTTTTCATGGCAAGTTGTTACTGTCGGAAGAATTGCCAATTGCTTGCCGACAGGTGGGTACCGTTCGAAAGAAAAATCTTATCGATATTAAATTTGTTATGCATCAGCCGGGGATTGAACCACCGACCTACAGATCAGAAGGCGAACACACTAACCACTGAGCTACGGCACGATTAAATACAGGTATTCATTTTTAGATCAAATATTTAAACCAGCTATTTAAATATGGAAAATGCAACCTTGCATCCCGACTAAACAAAAACAACAACATAATGGTTTAATGTGCAATAAAATGAATTTGCTGTGAATATTGAAAATGTTATGAACTATAAATAAATGCAAAACAAAGTAATGCTTATAACAAACTTTCAACTAATATTATTATTATAATTTTTAATTAACGTGTACTTTTAATAAATAATTGATTAAACGTCAGGTACAATTCAGTAAATTCAGTTTGCAACTTGGAAACTACTTAAATAATAAACTACACGTCGGGAAATAGCTATAAGGGACAAGTATTTTTTTATTGCATTTGCACAAATTTATTGTTAATAAAATTTGTTGTTGTCTCTAAATGACCACTGCTTCATTGCAAAAATAACGGTAATTTAAATTCTTTTATTTCCTTATTATTAAGTACCGTTATACTAAGTTCTTAATTGAAGATTTAATTTCTAGAGGGAAATAATTATAAGGGACAAGTGCATTCGAACACTTGTAGCTAATAAAACAGGTGCTCGCTTTTATTACTTGCTGCTCGTGAAATTTCTCAAAGCCTGCTTAACCTATACAAATAATAAATAAAAAAATTTTGGAAGAAAAGCACAATTCTGTAGTGAAATGCCGCGAGGAACGCAACTGTCCCACGAAGAGCGCGCTAGCATTCTCGCTTATAGAGATTCGGGCATTTCAATACGGGAAATAGCATCGAAATTGAATCGTGGCAAAAATGTCTTACATAGCTTCCTAAAAAATCCCGAAAAGTATTGTGCAACCAAAAGAAAAGGAGCTAAACCTAAGGTGGATGAGCGGACAAAACGAGAAATCAAGCGTCTAGCGGTAACTAAAAACATAAGTCCCAGAGAGATAAGGTGTCCAACTATCACTTAATATTACAAAGAGGAGAGTGCAACAAATTTTGACCGCCAATCCTAACCTCAAATATCAAAATCGACTTGCCAAACCAAAGCTGTTACCACGCCATAGAGCTGCAAGACTTGAGTTTGCGGAAAACCACAAGTTTTGGGATGAGCAATGGCAATCTGTTATATTCAGCGACGAAAAAAAGTTCAATCTTGATGGGCCAGATGGTTGCCAGAAGTACTGGCGTGACATTCGAGCTCCACAGCAAACTCGCTATTCGCGTAACTTTCAAGGTGGCTCATTGATGACATGGGCTGCTTTTAGTTATAGAGGAAAGACTCCTATTTGCTTTATTTCGCACAAAAGGAATGCTAATCGGTATGTAGAACTCCTGGATGAAGTCTTAATAAACTTTGCTGAAAAACATCACGGCGAATCGTGGACATATCAGCAAGATAACGCGCCCATTCACAAAGCTAACCATACCAAATCGTATTTTTTGTCAAAAAATATCCCCTTACTCAGCTGGCCGGCGCTTAGTCCGGACTTAAATCCGATGGAAAACTTGTGGAGTATGCTTTCCACAAATGTTTACAAAAACGGGCGCCAGTTCGATACCTTGCCGCAACTTAAAAGGGCCATTCAAGAAGAATGGGCGAAAATTGACTTTTCCGACCTTCAAAAATTAATAAACTCGATGCCACGACGACTAGTTTCCGTTATTATAAAAAAAGGTGGCCATACAATGTACTAGTTTTTTTTTAAATTATATTTAAACTTAAACTAAAATGAATTTGTTAATTTGTCCCTTATAGCAATTTCCTTTGGAATTTATAAAAAACCGATGTTTTGATGAATAAAGAGTTTTTAAATTTAATTGAAACCACTGCTGTTTTATTTCCTTCTTATGCTGCTTTCATAAATGAACCAACTGAAGACTTAAGATAAGCTATTAATTTTTTTTTGGAAATATTATGTTTGTCCCTTATAGCTATTTCCCGCCCTGTATGTACATTTTTATTTGTTATTACAACTTAACGCTTCTTCTATTGGCCAGTTTCTATAAACAAAGCAGCCTACTTCAAGAACAAAACAGTGGTGCCATGATTAAATAGAGACGGTCTAAAAACCGACGAAAATGAAATGGCACTTAAATAAGTACTCATAATTCAAGTTAAATGCCATTTAATATTTGATCTGAAATTGGCCCTTGGATAAAAAATTCAATTTCGCGTAAAATGAGTTTGAATGTATTAGCTACTTGGGAACACACAAATTTATCTAATGTCTGACCGTCTCTTTCTTTTAAAAGATAAACATGCACAGATTGTAATTGTAGATAGAAAGAGAAAGAAATCGCCTGATCTTATTATTTTAGATTTATAGGCATATATTAAAAAATGTATATGTTTATCAATTATTCAACCTAGGAACCAGGCCTAATCGATCCAGCATATATTTTTAATAAGTCTTGATAAAAACCTAAAAAGCAAAATTTTTATCTAATAGCCTAGACAGACGGCAGCCTAATTCCGGATTACCGAGTTATTTCGAATTAACTCGGGCATTAACTGCAGCTAATCCGCATTAACTCTATGAGTTAATTCTCAAAATAAAAGGATTAGGGCGATTTGCAATAGCAACACTGCTGAAAATTTTCTATGGTGAATTTTTCTCGATCCATTTTACAAAATATTAGGTTTGTTCGCTTATAAAAAACTTTCAACAATTGTTAACAGTTTTCAACATGAAAAGCGTTGGAAAACAAATAGATCTAGCTGTCAATTACGAGCTGTGAATGTCAATTTACAAGTTTCTGATAGTTTTCAGTTAATGTACTACTTCTTGTAGATTTTCTCATATAGAGAGTGGCAGATAACAGAAATTGATAGTGATAATAATGTAAGTGAGCAGACCTAATAAAACAGCAATCAGCCGTTTAATTAATCCGCAATACTGCCGTCTGTCAGGTTAATATTTTATTTGGATTAATTGCTCCGGTAATCCGGATTAACGGTGCCGTCTTTCTAGGCTATAAAAGTCTTTTCGTGATTCCAAGTCACAAAACGTTCAGGACTAAGAACATAATTTCATTCTAATGTTTCATTAATAACACATAATTATGCATCTTTTTACTATATTGGGTTTTACCACGTCCGGGAGGCACAGCATAATGAAAACACATTTCATATTTATTTTTTAGCAGTTGAATGTGGTTGGAATCATGATTTTATGAAGGACAGTTTATTCACTTGATCCGGTTCATCAAATTCAGCATCAAATTTTAGCCTTTAAATGACAATTTTCAGTAGGTCAGAATAGCAGCTTTTACAAATGTTCATTAAAATTCATACTGGAACAGTGAACCCATATGACAAAACGACTTCAGTATTAAATTGCATATTTGATATTTTTACATAAACAAAAACCATGTGGTTTTTTAAATAAATATTGGTAATAAAAGGCGAAATCCTATTGTAACTTTTCCAATTTTTTGAATAAAAAAAATCAATTCTGTTCGCAGGAAGTTTACTGTAAACAAACATCTACTATATGATGATTACGTCTGCGTAGTAAACTAAAAATATAAATATAAAAATTATAAATTTTTTTGAAATTCCCACGCTTAGTTAATCTTTTTTAATTTTCTGTCGAATCATTAAATGGTTACTCTTAATGTACTCACTTTTGTAACGCAATAGATATCCACCTTTTATTTGTTTGCCCACTGTACCTGTAAAGAAGAAATGCTTTAACAAAAGAGAAAATATGAAATACATGTATACTAAATCAATGATGAGTTCATTAATGAATGTCTATCAATCCGCAAAGTAGTTTAACAAGTGAGCTATCTAGTCATTTCTTTTATGTTATATAACAGGGTTCCGAAGAGCAAAACAATAGCAAAAGTGCTAACCTACAGATGCTAAAATATCATACTAATCACGCTCTTTAAGTTCAGTGCATCAATTATTTTCATTTCTTCTTTTCTGTTTAAGAATTCAAAAAGATGAATAAGAAATTTTTTTTCAGCTTATTATTGGTTTATTCGAAAAAGTAAATCGCATTATTTATGGAATTCGACTTCATTAACGTGGCTGCTTCAGATAGCGCATCCTGTCAACCCAGTTTTACAAGCCTTGGTAACGGTTTCTTGCTCTATCTCACAAATGGGTGCTCAATATTCGCCTTAAGGGCCTGAATCTTTAATGGATTCATGTTCGTATAACATCGGTCCTTCACGGCACCCCACAAAAGAAAGTCCAACGGCGTGAAATTTTGAGTTGTTGAGATCGATGTTCCGAGACTGATTCGTACACTCCTGGCTATGGCAGCCACGTTCTCGTCTATGCGCACCTTACGACGACGGCGATTGTGATTGTTGTCCACTAGCTTGCCAGCCTCACGAACTTATTGCACAAACTTGCGTACAGCAGGCGCGTTGGGTGCCTCATTTCTTTTCAATAAATGCACCTTTTGGACTACACAACATTAACTTTGGAAATAATTTTGCATTATTTCCCAACATTGTTCAATGGGAAAGAGCTTCGCTGTCAAAACAGTATATGATTAAAAAAACAACACTAAATGGCCGACCCTGATTGGCCAAAAATGATTTAATTAAGAAGAGGAAAAGAAAAAATTATGCAACAAAATTATTTCACTATTTCTGAAACATTTATCAATTTATAATCAGAATTTGTACTGTTTGAACTTTATATATATAGGTAAAATGTAATAGATAATTAAATCAACCCTCAACTTCTATATTAGATACATTCCTTTGCGAAAAAACTCTCGCTAGTTAATCGAATTGTGTCCGAGCTCGCTTAAATAAGCGATTTCAATTACTCGCTTAACCCTGAAGCGGTAATCTTCGTCGATTCACCGAACACTGATGCTCTTTTTCTATATTTCTCTCCATTCACTTGTCATAATGGGCTTTCTTTTCCAATAACGTTAGCTTGAATTGTGCTTTAATATTCACCCGACATTAAGCGGCGTGAGCGTAACGTAAGTGCTTTTTTCTTTGCAGCAAACGAAAACAAACATCGTCGAAATGACAAAGATTACCTTTTGAGTGACTTTTCCTTATTTCGCGCATATACATGGAATGAATCGAAACATAACCATGGATAAGCGGTTCACACCCATTTAGCGCCGAAAGTTCAATCCAAAGTTAAAAATCGGGGCAACGAGCTATGTTCTATATGCAAAGTGTTTCAGTTTTAACAAATATGCTCACAAAGTTTTAGACGTTGAAGCGATGATATCAACTCGCTTAATCATAATTATGATTGATCAAATTGAAATTTTTCGATTAATTCATGTTATATAAAAACACAGATAGTTGCACTCGCTCTTTTTGTCGGCCATATTAACTATTGACTTTCAATCGAAAACATATTTTTTGTGCTACCGTATATTTGTTTTAAAAAATCCATCAACTTTTAAGTTTTACTTCAAATTTTGACTACCTTTCGATGTGAAAACAATAAATATTCGTTTCAGATTTTGAAATTAATTTGATTTGAAAGTGAAATATACAAAAAAAAAAAAAAATACCCAAATACCCAAAATGTATTCAAAGAAATAAATTATATTCCTATATCTGCAGAAAAAGAACTAGAGCTAAATTTTCTTCGTCTTCTCAATAATATAAATATTCTGGTATAGATTACAGAGCAACAAGAGGAAAATATTGTAGTGGAAACTATTGAAGAGCTCAATAATATTGAGTTTTCGATGGGCTGGAGAATTTCGTGGTTTTGTTTGGAAAGAACATTTTTTCGTATTCGTTACTTAAGTCTTCATTTGAAAGAAGCAAACCCATCAAAAATTAGTATTATTGATTACTTCTTTATACTCCAAGGTAAGGACAAACATAATCTCGCAAAAAATTCGCTTTAAATATATATATATATATATATATATATATATATATGTATATATATATATATATATATATATATATATATATATATATATATATATATATATATATATATATATATATATATATATATATATATATACAGTCAGGGACTAAAGTTTAAATACACCCCACAAATCTTAATTTTAACTCGTATAAAGCATTGCTGCGAAAATCTAAGTAAGCAGTTTTTTTGCAGTCTATCAGTAAGCAAACACAATAACAAAAAATTTGTATTTGTCGCATAGATAACTGTAAATTCATCAAAAACTCAAAAAATACGCTGGACAAAAGTTTAAATACAATACAACAAAACACGTGTTTTTGCAATTTCTTTGGAAAAGTACCGTTATATTTTTTTTGCTTTCTTCACTTACGCATATTTATTCAGTATTATTAGTGATTTCATCGTTGTCGGTAGACTTGAAAGCAAAATAATGGGCAAAGGAAAACAAATAGAGTCTGGTGTTAAAGATTTAATAATTAAACACTTTAAAGAAAGCAAATCCTACCGTGATATAGGAAAAAATTTTGAATTTTTCCTGTGCAAGTGTGCAAAACGTAATAAGAAAATATAAAACTTACAAAACAGTGGAAAATAGGCCCAAAACTGGTCGACCAAAAAAACTTTCTCGCCGAGATGTAAACCTTATCCTAAGAGAAGTGGACAAAAATCCAAAAATAAGTGCGACAAAGTTAGCCGGTAGTATTGCTGCGGTGTCAGGCAAACATGTTCACCCAAAAACCGTACAAAGAGCTTTACGGTATAACGGCTATCGAAGCAGAGTTCCACGTAAAAAACCGCTTATTTCTGAAAAAAATAGACAACTTCGTCTGGATTTTGCAAACAAGTACAAGGATATGGATGACGACTTTTGGCGAAGAGTCTTATTCACAGATGAATCTAAGTTTAATATTTTTGGCAGCGATGGTCGCGCAAAAATTTGGCGCAAGCCCGGCACAGCACTTCAAACCAAAAATTTAATACCAACCGTTAAACATGGGGGCGGTAGTGTGATGGTTTGGGGAGCAATTGCAGCAGCTGGCGTGGGACACTTGGCTTTTATCGATGGAATAATGGACAAACACGTGTATAAAAGTATATTGGAACAAAATTTGCAGCCTTCTGTGGATAGCTTGGGTCTGGGAAGAAGTTGGATATTTCAACAAGACAACGACCCTAAGCATACCGCGCATTTGGTGAAGGACTGGTTGCTGTATTATGCTCCACGTCAGCTCTGTAGTCCTCCCCAATCACCGGACTTAAACCCAATTGAACACGCTTGGGAATTATTGGACCGAAAAATCAATCGCGCAGCTTTAAAGAACAAAGAATCCCTTAAAGAGGCTCTGAAAAAGGCCTGGTCAGAAATCAGCACATCCGAAACAGAAAATTTGGTTCTGTCTATGCCACGTCGTCTGCAGGCAGTCATTGAAACTCAAGGCGGACCTACCAAATATTAATTTAAGTTTAACGTTTTTTAATTAAGCTAAAATCAGCTAAAGAAAGAAAATTTTGTATTGTATTTAAACTTTTGTCCCATGTATTTTTTTAGTTTTTGATGAATTTTAAGTTATCTATGAAAAAAAGTGAATTGTTTTGGTTTTCGATATTGGTCATTATTCAACTAAAAATAAACTGCATACTTACATTTGTGTTAAAATGCTTTATTTTTATTTAAAGCGATGTTTTATGGGTGTATTTAAATTTTAGTCCCTGACTGTATATATATATATATATATATATATATATATATATATATATATATATATATATATATATATATATATATATATATATATATATATGTATATGTTCATATCAGAGCTGTAAAAGAATTGAATCATTACGGAATTCACTCACCCTTAATTCATTTAAAAGCTGCATCAACGAGGCTGCACTCTTTTGCTTCATTCAAAAAGCTTAAAATTATCACACTTTCCCATTCAGTAAAGAGTGGGAATTGAAAAATATCAATCCCATTCTTGATAGGCATAAAAATGATGAATTCATTCAATATTATAATTCTTTTAAACTCTGAAATACTGGAAATATGATATTATTTATTACCATGAAAAGCATAGCTGCTTTGGAACAAAACATATGGTGTTATTATGAAGGTAGAGCAGCTACAAAATATTCCTATTGGCTGCGCGGTATAATGTCAAAAACTGGCTAGTATCAAGCTAGTGTGTTTCTTGTTTCCTTTTCAACTTCTTCTTCTTCTTTTCCCATATGTTTGTTGTTGTTTTATTTACTTTTTCTCCTTCATTGATAAGAAGTCTCCCCAATGGCTCTACCTTGAGTTTTTATCCATGACAAAAGCAATCAGCTGTCATTCACATAAATAAGCGAATTGTAGTTTATACATTTTTGGCTTTGAAATGTTTATAAGGTTGGTTGTTTGAGGTATTTAATTGGCTTGTTTTGTTTCTTAAATTGATTTCAAAACGCAAACATACATGTGAGCATATTTGAATATATAATAACAGTATTTGATCAATTTTGATTTTTTGCATTTAATACTTTCTTTATATTTAATATAAGCCAATGGCAACCCAGAAATGAAAGATCCAACAACCATACAGATATTTTGTAAACAACAAAACAGGAAGAAGAAGAAAGGCTGTCAGCTTGCTACTGAATGGATATCGCCACTGCCATTCTTTTTAGGCTGCAGCCATCTGCGGCTGCATTCATCAAAATTTCAATTCTGTGTGAATTCTTTAGTGTTTTCAATTCATGAATTGAAAACGAATAGAACTCATTCGTTTTTATCAGCCTAAAGATTTCACACACTGAATGCTAGAAAAAAATGTTGCAGCTTTTCAAAATTTAAATAAATGAATTAAAAGTGAAAATGAGTTCACACTTTTACAGCTCCGATTCATATATTGTATATGTAGTCTATTCGTTTTTTTTTAGTCTGTTCGTATTTCAAGCACATAAATTAACAAAATATATGTCATAATATCCTTCTACATTATAACTTGAATAAAGTGGCCACATTTTTTAGAAAATGGAATAATCCGAATTTTGATTGATCAAAATATTTTTAATTTTTATTATATTTATATTTTTGAAATTTTCTTTGGGAATAAAATTTTAAACGCATTTTCGTATTCATAGTTTTGGAAAGCTCTACTTTCAATTGGAAAAAATATAAATATTTAGAACATTTTATTCTGATTAAACAAAATTCTGGTTAATCGAATAATTTCAATATTTGAATATTTAAAATCATGATTATTTGAATGTTTATATTTTATAAAAAAAATTTTGAACAAACTATTAATTGCATAGCCCTAGTTTATTCCAATTCCACTGTAATATTGCAATTTCAATAAAACCGGCGCAAATGCACTAATATGGACACAACCTTCGTGGGGAGGACGCTCCTTATTAATAATAATAATATAATAAATCTGAAAACTTCAAAGAAAAAATCCGGAAAAAATAATTTTTGATTGATCTTTGTCATGTGTACAATAACAATACTGAGTTTACCGGATTTTACCGCGATTCACCTGGCGTGACAAAAACAGTAAAAAATGCTTCCTCTCTTTCATACTTTTTCTATAAAGTATGGCAAATGCTCCGAGAGAGAGCACAATTTCGGAGAAACTACATTATATGTTAATGTTTGCTGGACAAATTGATGCACAATTTGGTTTGGGATCATAGTATTAGGTACATACATATGTCTGTAAACACATGCACATATACTTGGCTGTACTATTTGATTCATTGAGAAAACACAAAATACAACTTACAATTAGGGAAAGCATACCATAACCATCGCCATTGAGTGGGCTCCCTTACTTACCCGTTAGTTGCTGTGTATTTGATGAATTACGTGGTTTCACTTTAGAACACATGGAAAACATTGTTGGCAGTTTAGGCTATCTTGTGTGTTTATGTGCGTGTATACTTATGAGCTATTAAAGTACGACAAAATCAATTGAATCTTATCTTGAGAATTTGCGACGCTTTCCAGGTGTGACTGCTAATGGATGTACTTATGTGTGTGTGTGTGTGTATGTCACAGTAACCACAACGCCTTCGAGTGATGTCACTAAATGAAGTGTGTGAATCTGAAATGAAGCGATGGAGTGCGTCTGTATGGAGCAATTGTTATCGCAAATGTCGTTTTACTCGTTCTATTGATGCTAATTTCACGGTCGAATTTTTTGGAAATCACTCACGAAACACAAACTTGACAACGTTGTTTATATAGTTCATCAGACGATCAATTGGTTACTTAATACTATAACTGGAACCAATAGAAATATAAGTCGTGGATACACTTTCAATGAAATATCAGTTGACGTTATGGATGGGACGGCAACATCGGAGGTCACTGTTGATTACAAAACTTGTCTTGTCTTTGTCGCTGTGTATATAACGGATGTTTATGCGTTTGTGCGATGAGAGGAAGATGAGTTTGCCAGTATGTGTTAAATGGAAAAACGCCTTTTCTGCAAACCTATTGCTTTTTTGTTGCTGTTTCGTTTATTGTTGCCGTGATTGTTTTTCTTTTTGTTATTATTGGTTTTGTCATTATGATTTCAAATTGTCTGTTTAAAGGCTTCCTACTACTTCACACTAAAATTAAATATATCCAACAGCAGCACTTGCTCCGTTACCATCTCACACGTTGATTCACTTGCAAGAGGAGTAAAGCAAAAAAGATTTCGAAGCTTCTTGAGCGAACTTTTAATTAGATTTCCTACTTTTTAGATGGCATTGTGGCATTTCTTCTATGTCTTCATCGTCACCAGCGTATCTTATTCCTTGTTTCTGTATTGCTTCTATGATTTTTTTCCCGATCCATTAACCAAGCTCCAAAGCACTAGACGATTGTAATAGACAGTTGAATTAACAGCAATGAAAAAGTAGAACGCACGCATAAATTGGTACAATAAATATTCTTATTAATGCCGTATGAAATGCGATAATCCGTCATTAGCAGTTGTCACACCTCAGATTATGTTCACGGCCAAGACTCAACTGATGTGAACCTTTTGTAAAGCATCTAAACGGAATATGCTGTGTGCTGTGCTGTTCTATACATGATATTTTCCATACTTTTGATGCCACCTCCACACCCGTTATTGCTGTCAGTACAAGACTTCGGGAGCTGCCGCTAAATACTGCTGATTTGTTGCGGTTATTAATATGTGTTGTTCGGGACGAACACCAAAGCTTTCCACTTCGTATAAGCTTCCATAATCTGTCTTATAACGGCCACACGCCTTGCAAGTTGCTGTTCAACTACGTCAGATTGTACAACAAATCCTAAAGCAATCTCAAGTTGGGCCACATTTTGTATGACAGTTTCAGCTGCTGCAGGACGTGGAAGGTGTTTGAAGAACGTGCAACTTGATGCATGTTATGTAGATGGGTACAGTCACGAGTTGTTGCTTTCAGTGTAAAATTAATAAATATTTGGGACAACGGAAAAACAAGTAAAGTTCTTTCGCAGATAGTCACGCAATGAATGCGCACTAGTGTGCCATTCACAGAATCAAAAGTGTTGATTAGTTAAATTTGTAGAAAAACAGCTAGTTTTATATTGTAGGAAAATTAAACAAGCATGGCACACAGAAATTATAGTCTGATTAACAGCGAGCATGAAAGTGGCGTGATTTGCAATCATATGATTGTCTGGATAACACCGTTTTGCAGGTTATAAGCAAGCAAGTCAGTCAGGATATTAAAAAAGTGAAAATCCAGTGGAGAAATCTCGCGATAAAAAATTTTAAGTAATCTCATCTCTGGAAGTTGCATCGTTGTCATAGCTTTCAAAAGCTATTGGTGCTGTTATGTAAGAACGTATATATATATATATATATATATATATATATATATATATACGTATATATATATATATATATATATATATATATATACGTATATATGTAAGAACGTATATATATATATATATACGGATATATATATATATATATATATATATATATATATATATATATATATATCGTATCAATATATCAACATAAAAAAGGCTTATATCACACAATGCAGAAGAGCAGAGCGCCTGCTTCCTCATCAAACATTCACGTCCTTGAATGCCCTCCATTGCAACATGGTGATTTTCTGACGACAACGAACCCAATTCGTGTGACACCACCCAATAAGGAATGTCAAGAGTATGGATAGGGAAGGTTTATTACAATTTTGATGTTCGTTCATAAATCCTGTATCACAGAGAAAACATATGTACCAAAGCTTAACGCTGTGCTTTTCAATACTTACGTTGTACGCGTACTTACATACATACGTAGGTATGAACGTACACACACACGTATAGAGGATGTCATTGATAAGACTAGTGTTTAGTATATCTAAGCTGTTCGTTCACAAATCCTGCATATAACAAAAATCATATGTACGAAAGCTTAACGTTGTGCTTTTCAATACTAGCGTTGCGAGCGGGCTTGTGTACCTACATATGTATGTAACTGCATTTGTTTTGTCTACATGTGTAAATAGGTTAAACTACGCCCACACAACCTTGTACGCCAAAGTAGCACGGGTGTGATTCCAAATGTGCCCATCGCCGTATTTTCAATTTATATTTGGGGAGATCTTTCATTTACATTTTTAAAGGCTTTTAGCTCTTTTGCCGGACTTTAATTGTAAATATTGCAATCTATATACATATGTATGGTAAACACTTGGTTTGTTCACGTATTTTCCTAGTAACAACTTGCAACGAGAGAGTAAAATCAAAATTGAGAAATATAATCTCACAAACACGTACTTTAAGAAAAAGTACGTGAACGGAAAACCAGTAAAAATTATCAAGTATATACATAGATAACCGATTGATTTTGACACTTGTTGTTGGTTTTTTGGATGCCGTAAAATTTTATTAGTAGAACTCCTTTTTTGGAATTTTTACTAGCCAGATATGCTGTTAAAACGCTGTATACTAACAGTGGGGTATCTCTATACTTTTAAAGTCTCTGCATAAAGTAATCAGTGGAAGGTGTGGTCGCAATGCAATTGGTGTCAACGAAAAAGTGGGGGAAGAAAGGATAAAATAAAATCAACTTCATAAAAGCAGTCTATATCGCCAATTTCAACTATCTACTTTTTAATAGAGAGCACTGGGAAGAATTTGTACAATTTTTTAGATGAGGATAATGGAAATAATGAATTGAATAAATTATGAAATATTATGGTTATTTATTGCGTTTAATTTTATATTAAATAAAAAAAAATAAAACGATCGAATTTAATAAAATTGTGCAATAAAACTAAATAAAATTTGCACATCACAGACAAAATGCGCAAGACAGCTGATTCGAACATCAGTTTTATATACATTCGAAGAAAGTTAAACCAATACGATATTATGACACCAAATTACATTAGAATTGGTTTGCAATTTCGCCCTGTACATTAAAAACCAAACCCAGAATAAATATTATGGAGAATAATGTTTAACTTACCTTTTGGAATTTAGATTATTTTTCAAATTAAGATACTATATTGTAAGGTTTATAAACCCATATAAAGGCAACTTTTCATTGCTATTCGACCACAAAAAACACCACCCCAATACTCGTACACAGGGTTACTGAGCAACTGAAAATTGGAACATTTAAAAATGCTGTACAAATATTCTTAAAAAAAATCAGGCCAATAACATAAAATTTAAGAATGGACTTAGTTTAGTTATATACATGGATAATTTTCTTCAAACGGTCGATGAAGGCATCACACGCTAAACGAATGTGACCCTCCGGTATATTGTTCCATCCTCGGCGAAGCGCTGTCTCGAGTGCATCAACGCTTGTCCGTTTGTTAGTGTTGACCTTTGCTTTTAGCACACTCCAAATGGAATAATCTAACGAATTGGTGTCTGGTGAGTTTGGAGGTCATTATAATGTTTAAATGCTGTTGAGTCCTATTGAAATGTGTATGGTCTGCGTTTGTGCAGCTAGGCTTTCAAGACTGTTTCATGAAAAAATTGTACGTTTATTGTAATTAATTGAGTAATTTCGATGGCCCTAAATGGGCGTTGGTGACAAAACATTTTTGGCTTCTTATATTCACATAACAAGTCATTTATTATGAGGAGGCTTTCACCATTCAACTATAAAAATTGATTTCAGACGGCTCACGTAATTCATCATAATAGCACTGGGCACTGACAAGCCACCTTCACTCAAGTGATTTACCCATGTGTGCGATGGATCATCAGCATTGCTTCTAAATGAAGTGCTAGGAATATCAGCCCGTAGTTTATGGGATATATATCCGGCTCAACTTTTCAGGCCATCATACTCTAAATAGACGAACTCCTTCTATACAATATCCTGAGAAGTAAATAGCGACATAATTATTTATTGTATAAAAAATATGTATATAAAATATTTTAAAATACCTGAGGCTTAGAACATTAAGCCTCACACTTGAGTCTGATATAACGAAAATTATGTTGGCTTCAAAGGCACAATTTTCTTGATTTTTTACAGCAAGGGCTAGAGGAAAATTTATATTTTTAAATATCTTCTTGTGTAATTGATAACAAGCATTACCTTCGAGTGATACTGGAGTTTTATTTAGAACATCTGCAACATTTTTTATTTTCACGACGCTGAACTCGTTGAAAATGCTCTGGAGTTTGTTCCCCTGGCTTATAAATTGATTCACAGCACCCCATTTTAGCAACCTTTCCTTTGCGAAACCTAATAGCCTAGACGGACGGCAGCCTAATTCCGGATTACCGGCGCACTTAATCCGAATAAAATAATAACCTGACAGACGGTAGTGTTGCGGATTAATGAAACGGCTGATTGCTGTTTTATTAAGTCTGCTCACTTATTTTATTATCACTATCAATTTCTGTTATCTGCCACTCTCTATATGAGAAAATCTACAAGAAGTACGTGAACTGAAAACTATAAGAAACTTGTAAATTGACATTCATAGTTCGTAATTGACGGCTGGATTTATTTGTTCGCCAACGCTTTTCATGTTGAAAACTGTTAACA
The DNA here is from genome assembly GCA_963854835.1 of Megamerina dolium. Lineage (NCBI taxonomy): Eukaryota > Metazoa > Arthropoda > Insecta > Diptera > Megamerinidae > Megamerina > Megamerina dolium. Next base: position 661,949 of record OY978526.1, read on the forward strand.
ATTGTTGAAAGTTTTTTATAAGCGAATACACCTAATATTTTGTGAAATGGATGGAGAAAAATTCACAATAGACAATTTTCAGCAGTGTTGCCATCGCAAATTGAACTAATCCTCTTTTATTTTGAGAATTAACTCATAGAGTTTATGCGGATTAGCTGCAGTTAATGCCCGAGTTAATTCGAATTAACTCGGTAATCCGGAATTAGGCTGCCGTCTGTCTAGGCTATTAGCTGCAGCTAATTCGCATTAACTCTATGAGTTAATTCTCAAAATAAAAGAGGATTAGGGCAATATGCGATGGCAACTCTGCTGAAAATTGTCTATTGTGAATTTTTCTCGATCCATTTTACAAAATATTAGGTGTATTCGCTCACAAAAAACTTTCAACAATTGTTAACAGTTTTCAACATGAAAAGTGTTGGCGAACAAATAAATCCAGCTGTCAATTACGAATGGTGAATGTTAATTTACAAGTTTCTGATAGTTTTCAGTTCACGTACTTCTTGTAGATTTTCTCATATCGAGAGTGACAGATGACAGAAATTGATAGTGATAGTAATGTAGTGAACAGACCTAATAAAACAGCAATCAGACGTTTAGTTAATCTTAGTTAATATTATTTTATTCGGATTAAGTGCGCTGGTAATCCGGAATTAGGCTGCCGTCTGTCTAGGCTATCAGGTTATTATTTTATTTGGATTAAATGCGCCGGTAATCCGGAATTAAGCTGCCGTCTGTCTAGGCTATAAGACATTTTAAGCATTAATTTCATTCATATAAACAATGAATGCAATAGAAATAAATTATATTTACCCATTTCAAACTTCAGGCTATTTTCTCAATCTTCAAGTACGAAGTGTTCCATATAATAATTAATCAAAAAATTAAAATAATCAAAGAATTTATTAAAGCCGAAGTGTAGAAAATTTTAATATCTTCGCTTTAAACACATATGTTGGATTCTTATTAGCTTTTATTGTATTCAATAGTAAAATAAATATAACAAAATGACATAACAAAGTTTCATTAACCCTCCGTTACAACATGCAGCCTCCAGAGAATTTATAAATAAGTAGTAGAGGTTCTATTTGGGATTTTTGATCTTTATGCTGATTATGCCGTCTTGACCGGCATTTCTCATCATGTTTAACACTAAACAAGCTTTGATAAACCAAGACTGGCTTCCCCAGTAAATCGTTTTCGTTTGCAAATAAGCTTTTTTTTTTGACACCAAAGAATAAATATACTACGCACAAGCGGATATTTGAATCAAGCTGTCAGAATACCAGGTAAAGGAATCTGAGAGAGAAGCTATGTAGTCCCACAAACATATACAAAAAGAAGTATGATTAGTAAAGTAATATATACATTTGTAGCAAAATCCCTACTATCACGTTATAATAAAATTCAATAAGAACACACAAAAAAGCCGTTTGTGTAATATAGATGGAAATATTGAGAGATAAAATGAGCGTAAACAGCACACAGCTCTCACGGTTGTAACTCTCTGTGTAACATCGGCTTTAAGCGCCAGTTACCTGAGACATAACTTAGTTTGACATGTCAGCTAACACGAACTGCCATACCCGAAAGCAATATAACCGATTATCCAAAATATGGAACGTCGATTTGGTTTCAAAGCTTATTATCCCTATTACGAATGGCAAACTCTATCTAGTTCCCTTGTCTGGGACACATTTCCAGATTCGCACGTTCAAATGAAAGCAGCTAATCTTTTTGGCTGCCATCAATAATAACAGTTTGATTTCTCAACTGATTTTCAGGCAACTCAAGTAAGTTGAGTTGCCATCCGTAATAAGGACATATGTCCCGGGTAACTGGCGTTTTACTACTTGGTTGGTTGTTTGGTGGCAATACCTTTGGCGCCGACTTCGAAAGTTTATTCAGTTTTGGGACTTTCTTCAAAGTCGGTTCTGTTTTTTGTACATACATTTTTTTTACAGAAATGTTATGATAATTGTGCGAATCATAAAAGGATTAATTGAAATTATGTTATAGCAATTTATTACATATCGCTTTTATTTAACATAACTGAATGTAAAATAAGACGATCGCTGTTCCATGTATTTTCAGATACCAAAAAGTAAAAATAATAGTGTTGACCTAGACTGCATTAGCTTGGATTGTAGTAAAGTATCACGGGTAAAAGCAATATAAGAAGTCTAGCTGAAAGAACAGTACTATCTACTTCTTGGAATGGTACAATACCATTGCTGTAGAAATGCATTGTTACAAAATATTTTATATATTGTACATATATATGTATGTCAATTGGCTTGTTCACGTACTTTACCTTTAAAATTTGCAGCGAGGGAATAAATTTAAAATTTAAAATATATTCCCACAAGAATATTGAAAAAAATAACGTGAATGGAAAACCAGTAAAAATTATCAAGTACACAGATAACCGATTAATTTTGATTCTTATTGGTATCTTTTCATATGTCGCAAATTATTACTTGTAGATATTTGCAGCTACTTTTTTCTCTTATTTTTTACGCACTCCCGTTGCAAATTTTTCGAGTACGTAAAGACTTTTCCGGTAAAAACTAGTAAAGATTGTTAACCAGAGCTGTCACGGAATCCAATAAATGTAGGAATTGGTTTTAAAAACGACCAAAATATACATCAATAAATTAATTGATGGGTCTTTTATAACGAGGGGCAATCATAAAAATGCTACGCAAGATGCCAAGACGAATTCATGGGTAAATATCGTGACATTGCCAATGACATTATCAAGCAGGATAAACCAGCTGAGTCGCTTAACAGTGCAGGACCACAATAGAAGGATGTAAAGGGATGGAATGAAAAAAATTAATTCTTCTACCTTTTTTTTTAATGGACATGAATTGAGTGGAAAAGGGAAATCAAAAGATAGTTTGTACATAACCAAACCGAATCCCAAGTAACTTATCGAGGTCCCTTTTCCAAACAGAGACTGACCAATTGAAGAACCGATCGTCGGCATATGTAGCATAATGCTGTCGGTGGAGAGCGCGGCGGCAATGCAATTGGCCTCAGCGCAAACAAAGGTGATGGAAGAAAGGATATTGTTAATGTGGGGAATTTAAACAATTTTTGGATGAGAATAATGAAAAATTTTAAATAAAATACAATCGTGTTTATTGGGCAATAAAGCTAAAAAAAATTCCGCATCATAACCAAAATGCGCAAAATAGCTAAGAGAGGTAAACCAATACGATTTTATGACACCAAATGAAATCAGAATTGGTTTGCGAATCCGACGAAAAGCAAACGCGACTTGGTTTCTATGACAGCTCTGAACAATTAGTAATAGTTACGTTCGCGTACTTTCCCAGTAATAATTATCCATCAGCAAATTCCTGGAGAATATGAAACTATTTGCTCTCAAAAAGAGAAATATCACAAAGAGTACGCAAATGCAAAATTTTCAAAAACTTGCAAGTTTTACGTTCAGCTGACGATTGTTTACATTTTGATGAAGAAGAAGAATAATCAAATAAAAAAAAAAAAAAAACGATATATTTAGGAAAACTAGACGTGAGGAGTTCCCCTGGAACATCTCATATTAATTTGATTAACTACTAAAGAAACTTGGCAAAAATTATATTCAATTACATCTTGCATATTTATTTTGCTAATATTCCGTTTTCTATTTACAAATAAAACTATTCTTACTTAAATTGCGGTCAGCTGTAGTTTATCAGCTGTTTTCTTGCTGGTGAATATTTGTCCAGTAGAAACTAGCAACTTCTCATCAGGATCAACTGTCAGTTCACTCTCTTAATTTCCCCTCTTTTGCTGGATTTTTACGTACGCGAACAGCAAAACTTGATAATTTGTAATAATTATCAACACTTGTACGCGAACGCAACTAATAATAATTTGCAATGTGAACAAATCTAACCTATCATGCTTGTCATTAGCTCTCGTTTAACGCAATAATGCACGCACCAGCTTTGAGAGAGCTTGGTAGATATGTTAAACTCACTTCGGAAGACTTTCACTTTGCTTTTAATTATGAAAAATTAACAAATCGCTTCCCCCCCACACACGGCTAACCTTTAATCATACGTTACTTTGTCTTACAATTTTATTTGATTTTTTTTGTACACATATCGCTTATATTACATTAATATTCTGTTTGTATGATACTTATTTGAGAGATCAAGTAAGAACGAAGGGATCGATTGACTACGAATTCATTGTTTAATGTTTTAATTGAACGCTTGTAGAAATTACGCTCTGAAGTGAGTTTGCCATACCTACCATAGTTTTGAGAACTCTCATTTGGTATAGGAAATTTTAATTGTATGGTAATTATATTAATATGAATGTTCCATGAGCTTAATGTGGCACTGCGGTGCACTTTTATCGAGCTAATTGTTACAAAAACCATCATGCTAAATGAATATTGTTGAAAAATACTTTAGTGCTCAAGTGCTGAACGCAGCAAGCTGTTTTGGTGCTTGCTGGCTTTATTCTCAGCTAAGCGTTCCATTAATGTAATACGTTTCCGGGGTGTTGGTGGTGGCGATCGTGTTTTTGGAATAGATGGTACCGGCTCAATGAAGTGGTTTCTATCCGCAGCCGCCGCTCCTGCATTGTGCACTTTCACGGCTGATACGTCGTCTAAGGCAGTTTCGGTGCTTCCAACTGGTTCAGCAAAGGTTGTTGTCTTGGCCACTATATTTGTATCAGCAGCATCTTTCGTGAGAACATGTGTGCCTGTTTGGTTGGCCTTACCGCCTAGCCTATTGTTGTGTAGTGATAAATCGACCTTTTGTAGTAGTGTCGTCAGCGCACTGTGTTGCAGTGCCAAACATGGTTTTATTTGAAACACTGTCGAAGAGCGTTTCGCAATTTTCTCCAAAAATGTGTCATCCAACAAGGTGGACTTACGACGCGCTGCTTCCAGATCAGATGTTTCGATTACAGGCACAGCTTGCATATCGCCTCGACACGTTGATATAAGCCGTGGTCGCATTTGTGGTCGCTCTGCAGGCAATTCTGGTAATGTTGAAGATTTTGCGCGCCCTTGATTAACTAGCTGTAATGTTAGTCTGCGCACAGTGCCTATAATATAGTCCTTACACATCCCTGTTATCAATGATTTTACTGGCTTGCGGTCTAAGCCAGAATTTGACTTAAGATCTACGAACGTATCATCTACTGTTGCAGTGTGTACAGTGTTTTGTCGTGTTATGGTATTACGTAAATACTCACGTTCACTGGATGCAATATTTTCATTCTTAAGAAGGTTAGAGAGATCGTAGACAAAATCCTTATTAACTGGCTTTATGCGATTGCGTATTGGACGTTTTTGTTTTAGTGAAGATGGGAATTGCTTCAAAGATCCAACTTCTATTGAAGCTTTCTCCGTTTGCTGCGAAAGTGAGCATTTCAATTTCTGCCGGCTCCCTTTACAATTAATGGTGAACAATTCAGCATTCATCGCTTTCTTACGCTTCCTACGCTTCTGGTATGCTTTCATATGGTCTTCCTTTCCAGAGCCTAGCAATTCCTTTTCGTCTGTGATTAACACAATATCACTGTCCACGTCATCCTTAGAATACTCCACTTCGTGAACAGAGACATACTCTGTTGCCATGATTTCACGCTCTCCGTTCATCTTATGTACGAAACCTAGATGGTTCACAATATCATACCGACGAAAAGCTCTATACTCACAAAGTGTACAACCAAATCGTCGAGCTCTATAGTGAAACATAGAAATGTGACGTCTCAAATTGCTAAGCGCATTGAATTGTTTGTTACATATTTTACAACGACATGATAAACGTTTCTCGGTGTGCATAATACGAAATCGTCGACGTGGTTTATTTTCTGGAGCAGATATTGGTTTTGATTTAGTACACGACGATTCTTGTGGTATATCGACACTCTTTCTCTGTGCTGTGCTATATGATGCATTTGAACTTTCATCATCTGCCGAAACAGTGCCAATCATATCCAACTTGTCTAGAGTTACTGTTTGAAGACCAGTACCGAAGGATTGATTCTCTAGATTGTCAAATAATGCGTTCAACGAGTCATCATTATGAGTAACCTCCTTTTTTTCTTCCTTATTATGCCTTATTTTGATCTTAATTGCAGGATTAGCAGAATATCTTACTTCTTTGTTATCTATAATAGCCGTATTGATAGGCTCGACATTTTGCAATTTACAATTTTTTTTTGATGCGGCGATATTCTTCAAAGTCTTCTGTTTTGCTTGACAATTTAATAGATGCGTTGACAACGCTGCCCTACGTTCGAACGATCTTTTGCAGTACGAACATGTAGAAAGCATCTTTCGGTCCTTTTTGTCACTATTAATTTCAGCCTTCTCAGAGTTTTCGTCCATCATTTGTAAGTATTTCACCTCTCGAGAAGGTTTTTTTACTTCGCCAAGTTGAACTCGACGTTTTACAATAGTCTCACGCATCATACGTATAGTTCTGGCTGGTTTTCTATGGAAAATTATAAAAATCAATCATGTGCACTAAAATAATAATAACATTTAATACTTATGCTCTATTGTCAAATGTCGTATCACACCCGTAGGCTGCAAAAATGTGAGTGAGCATGCTGGGCACTGATACACGTATGTACATGGTAAATGTTTCTTTTGTATATGAATCTTTAAAGTCTTCTCAGTTTGAAACACCATTTTGCCTGCAATAGCATTTCAAAATAAATAAGGGGATAAGGATGATTACGTATTTTATATCTTACATATTTCGCACACAATACCACAAATTGTAAGAGGCTGTGATGCTGATTGCAACATGCTCAAATCATTATTATCTTCAGGCGTATCCATAGTATCAACTTCCTTAATTGAATTCCTCGTTATATCTTTGCCGTCTGGCAGAACTAATGCAGTTTCCTTATTAAGGGCCTCATCTACCTCCGTTTTTATACTATCTTCCTCCTTATCCTCCTTATCAGATATACGCTCCAGCTCCAGCTCAGCTTGAGGTTTCACACCATTATTGTCGTCGATATCAACTACATTCGCTTGTTGTGTTTGTTCAAATTTTACACGCTCTATAACTGTGTTGTTTCGCGCATCGCTTATCAGGGAAGGTGTTATACTTCTACTACGTATACATATATTCTCCTCAGGAGACGGAATTATAAAAGATGAATTTTGACCCTACAAGAGAAAGAGTTTAAAATCTGATCTTATGATTTCTGTTTTAGTACTTACCATATAGCCATTCGAATTCCCTGCATATGCCACAGTACAACAGAAGGTACGTTTATGGCTAATAAAATTCGCCAGGCTACGAAACATACTTCGACAGATACAACACTCATATATGATATTACACTCATGTAATAGTAACCGCCGTACCTGTAACACAGATTATTCTTATACAATTATTTTTTTTTTTTAATATAAACGAATACCTCTTCAGTGCCACTTTCGAATACGCGTTTTGCTTCCTGGAAGCCAGTTAACACAGTGCGCAATGGACACTTTAACAGATTTAAATCTTGTTCTTCCATTCCTTTAGATGCGGCACGTTCATACGTGCGATTTCTCATGTTTTTATTCACAACTAGGTGCGGTGTATTAAATTCTTACACAATCACAATTCTTGCACAGACTAATTATATTGTTCCATTAACACAGATGAGCACCTTCGTACTACGTCACACTTCAATTATATGGCCTATTTTACACTCGTATGTAATGCATTTTATAATGAAATTGAATAATATCATACAAAATAACTATAACTTTTCATCTAGTGTCAATTCTCTGAATCAATGTATTTTATGATTCTCCTTGATTCGTACCTGAAGATAGCATTCTAGTGATTTCTATTAATCGATGATTGCTTCCATAATGTTCAATTCTTGACGTGCAACTCTTACAGATCAACCTAAACAAGATCGTAGCACGTAATTGTGCAATTAGTGAGCACGTGTCGAGAGTTAAGATATAGCTGCTCCAACATATTTCATACAAGCCATTGATCAAAACATATATAGGTATAGTAGCAAGAATGATAGAAAAGAAAATTGCGCCAGAAAGGATTTTTCTAATTGTGACGTAATAGTAGTTCTGCTCCGAGAGAAAATTACAAAATGGCGAACAAATAGAAGAGAAAAATGTAAACAATGCCAAAAATTGTTTTCATATCAATTTTTAATTACACATGTTTGAGTGCAAATGAAGCGAATGTACGTATTTCAAATCATTTTGAACAATTATAACTACAGTGAGAACACAAAAAGTAAAATATTGTAACGAGTATCGATAGTTGGTTACTCATCACTATTGTGACTGACACTATTGGCAGCATCGAAACGAATGTCAACAAAAAGCAATAAGTAATAACCAGAACAAGCCAACGAGAAAGAAAGAGAAGAATCTCGATAAAGGAAGATTCTGGGGTGTTGCCAACAGAGTATAAATAGAGCCAGTGTTGAGAAGTGAAAATCAATCGAATTCCGAACGTGACTGCGCAAACATCTATACAGAGGCAAAAGTTGCTAGTACATTAAAGTGTTATTGTAAATAGTTGATTATAAACAGAGTTGATTGTAAATAGTGTTTATTAAATAAATTGTTGCTGTATATAGTTGTATAAAATAAGTGTTGCAGTTATTATTAACAGAATCCAGTGATCGAACAAGGTAATTCAAATAGAATTAAACGCTCACAGAATAAAAACGTAACAATATTAATATTCAAAACACACAAAAACAATCACATATGAACATTTAAATTTGTTGTGTTGTTTATCAACAATGAGGCTAGGTTATACATTTTCTATCTTTCTATCATTCTTGCAAACAATGGGACTACTATTACGTTACGCGAACAGCTAATTCTGTCAAATTCACTGAGAGTTGAACAGCGGTAAAAGATGGGCACAACCTTAGTATTTTGTGTTCTGTAGTATAGTAGGTATTGTAACGTAGGAATCTATTGAAAATAGATTTTCAACAGGGATCATGTCAAAAATGAGCCAGCTGATTGTGCAGTTGTCATTCATTCTGATTTCTTTTTATACCCTTCATAATGCAATATGCAAGGTATATTCATTTCGGTCAGATGTTTGTAAGGAATCTCCGGAGATATAGAAAATTATATATATTCGTGATCAGCGTCGCTTAAATTTTCGATTTAACGATGTCCGTCCATCCGTCCGTCTGTCTGTCACCTGGCTGCTTCGAACGATAACTTGAGCAAATAAACAAATTAAAAAGCAAATATTGAGCTATTTTGACGAAATTTGGCATAAGTAACCTATGATCCAAGGGTACAGAGGTGATTGATATTGGGCATGATCGGTCAATAGCCACGCATTAAAAGCGACTAACCTCGGAATTTTCAAAATCTTTAATTTGCTATAACTCACTTAATATACCATCTGGGACAACAATATTTGGCACGTAGAGTTATAATATACTACTACATAACCTTGCCAAAAATGGGCGAGCTACGCCTACTTTTTATTGTAGCTCCCATACAGTGTCTGTAGTTCTTTTAAATTGAAACAGCTGTAACTTTTACAATCTTCTGTGCAGAATAACCATAATTGACACTTAGATTAACATGGCAGAAATAATATGTCAAAAAATCAGTGTGCCACGCCCACTCCTTCATGGTTCTCCCATAAAAAGTCTAGGGAATCAAACTAAAATTTTTAAGCTCCATAACTTACAAACCATTTAGCGTAGAACAACGAGATTTAGGGTATGGATTAGTATTGTAAAAGACTCTAGACTCACAGGAAATGGACGCGCCACGCCAACTGTTTATAGTAGCCCCCATACAAAATGGCCGAATTTCTTTTAAATTGAAATAGCTATAACTTCTGCATCCTTCTGTCTAGAACAATCATAATTAACACTTAGATTAATATGGTAGTCGAAAATAATAGGTAAAAAATCAGCGTGCCACTCCTACTTCTTATTGGGGTTCCCATATAAAGTTGAGGAAATTAAATAAAAATGTTAACCACCATAACTTACAAACTATTCAACGCAGGATAACCAAATTTAAGGTGTGGATTAATATTGAAAAATTAATTGGATTTACAAGAAAGAGGTAAGCCACGCCCACTTTTTATATAGCTCCCATACTAAGCCTCGGAATTATTTTAACATCCTTTAAATTATCCCTTTTATAACCCTCATAACATACAAAGTGCTTTATTGCAAGAGAAATTTTCTGGCCGCGTAATTTCGCGTCGTGACGATATCAAGTGACCACCAAGATCATGCGATTTGACACCGCTTGACTTTTTTTTGTGGGGCTGCGCGAAAGACCGTGTTTATGCAGATAAACCTTTAACTCTTGAGCACCTAAAAATCAACATTCGTCACGTTATGGCTGAGATACCGCCCAATATGTGTCAAAAAGTGGTCGAAAATTACCTCAAAAGAATCGATGCTTGCAACAATTCGCGTAGTGGTCATTTAAATGATGTAGTATTTCACACAAAATGTCAACGTTCAAACTTTATAATAAAAAAGAAATATCATGATAAAAAATATTTTATATGTGTTTTATTTACATTTACTTTTGAAACCGCAAAATGGATAACCCTATATATATATATATATATATACACATATATATATATATATATATATATATACATATATATACAGTGGCTCCCAGCTTATTTCGTACAGTGACAGTTTAAAAATTGCTGCAGTCGTAATTCCTAATATAGCAAAAATTTGAACAAAATATAAATGCCATTTTTGAAAGGAAGGTTTGTTTTTTATTTTCCAAAATTTACTTTTTCAAAATTTTAGTGTTTGACACTATAAAAAAATAAAATAAGAAAAAAATAGGAAAATTCATGTCACAGCTTATTTCGTACAGTCTCTTTAAGTTCAAACTAAAAACAAAGTAAGTTGATTTTAATATTTAGTATGACATCCCTTAGCGTTAATGACAGCCTGGAGTCTACTTGGCATTGAATCCACCAATTTTTGAGTGATGTCTGGTGTGATTTTTTTCCATTCCTCCATCAGTACCTTCTTTAGGTCTTGCTTATTAGAAATCTTGTGTGTTCTTATTTTATTGTCCAAAATAGACTAAAGATTTTCAATCACATTCATGTCAGGTGACTGTGGTGGTGGAGACATCAAGTGTGAGCAGTTCAAATAAGCCAAGATTGCACAATCCCAGATTTATGTTTTGGGTCATTATCTTGGTAATACCGAAATTCTTCCCGCAAACCCAGTTTGTCTGCACTTTGAAGTAAATTGTTTTTCAGAATCTCGAGGTACTTCATTTTGTCCATTGTTCCCTCAATAAAAACCAATTCACCTACTCCGGCTGCTGACATACAGGCCCAAACCATCACGCTACCGCCACCATGCTTCACTGTGGGCTTAAGGTTCTCCTTGTTTAGCTCGGTATTAGCTTTACGCCAAACATATGACATTCCGTCCGAGCCAAAAATATTAAACTTAGACTCATCCGCGAAAATAACGGTATTCCAGAACGCAGGAGTATTAATAATATGCTCTTTGGCGAAGTCAAGTCGGCGTTGTATATTCATTTTCGAAATGAATGGTTTCTTTCGGGCTACTCGACCGTTCAAGTCATGATTGCGCAGCACACGTCGGACAGTTTCAGCACTGGATGATTTTCCTATTTCACGCTGAACCTCTGCAGCCAACTTCGGAGCGGATAACTTTGGATTTTTCTTAATTTTTCGTACAATATAACGCTCGTCTGATGCGTTGAAAATCTTATTAGGTGCTTCTCTGCCCTTGTTCTCCAACCGATTTTCGCGAACGAAGCGTTGAATGATGTATTGGACAGTTGAGGCACTTAAATTTGTCATTTCAGCAATTTTTCGCACACTCTGACCTTTCCTAAAATGGTTAATTACCAGTTTACGCTGTTCCATCGTTGTACGATGACCCATAAAGCTAAATGTTTAATTTACAGCACTTTAACTATTTAAAATAATAATAATAAAAATTGTTATAATAGTTAAAAAGGTCCAAAAACTCATACAATTCAAAAAAACTTTGTAACTGCGCGGCAGAATGAAACTTACTTACATTGAAGTTTGTGTACGAAATAAGATGTGAGCTGAAAATCAGCTGATCAATAGTTTTTCTCTCTTGCATAACAAAAAGAAAAATTTTTGGGGTTCCCCGTTTTCTTATTAGGTTTACTAAACACATACACAGACATCTACATTCAAAACTTATCGATAAGTTTTTTAGTTTCGATGTTACAGCCATGTACATAAAAATATATACACTGTACGAAATAAGCTGTGAGCCACTGTATATCTACATATGCAGGGTATAATTTGGTCGGCCCCAGCCGACTGTAAGGTGATTTTTTATACTTACAATAGGACTGCCATAAAATAAGAAAAACTTTTTCTTCATATTTCATATTAATATGCGAATGTTGCATCCGTAACCCAATGACTTTATGATACCTTGTGAATTACTTAATTATTTTCAAAATATATAAAAACAAACAGCCTTACGCGCATGATGATCTCGTTTTCTACTATCATTTTCAATGGCGGTGCGTAGCTCTCATAAGCCAAAGGATTTTATGCCTTTGATTTAGCCCCTTATCAATACGTTTTTCAAGTCTTAAGGCCTCCTCAAACAGACGCGGTATGGTATTGTGCGGTACAGCAAAAAACATTGTTGCCAACAACAACAAATATGTTACGAGCATTTTTAAACTTACGTTTTTATAAAGGAATATGTAATATGTACCAAATGTTCTCAATTAATCAAAAAAAAAATGTTTAATAATTAATATAAAGGTGATGATATCTTGCAAGGTAATGATTCACACAAGAAGCATTATGGAGCAACTAGCCACGAACGTACCGCCCTTCCGTACCGCCCTTCCGTACCGTCCCTACGTAAGAATAAAAATTTGTCACACACCATTTTCATGATCAAATTTCATAATATAGATGTTAATAACTAAAAAAAAAAATTAATATACGTGAAGTATATTTTAATAAATAACTAAACACGATGATGGTTTTGATTAATTAAAAAAAATACTAAATTTTCTTAGTTTATTTCTTATTTATTTATAAAAGTCTAATCTGGCAATCCTGTAAGCATAGAGACTGATCAGCTGACACGGTTTTACGTAAAAAATCAAATTGCTCTTGATTCTTCCGCTACGGGCAACGTCTGCAAAATGGACTGAGCCGTATTAATAAATTTACGGCTCGTCATTTACTTCAATACGAACTTTAAATTATTTCGCCAAGTTTTTAAGCTCTTGCTTATTCTATTTAAATTTTCAATTATATCCGTTAAAAAAATAAGAAAACTAGTGAAACCTTTTCTTTATTGAATTTTGTAAACAGAACATCACTGCCAGTAAGACTGCCGAAATTGTCAAAATTGTGTCAAACATCGCTCCGACGATATCACTTTAGTTTTATTATACCATGGATATGGCTAAGGCTTCCCGCATAATAAATTTATTTGAAAATATTCTCTCATATTTAATACGATTTATTTCATGCAAAAATTATTGGCTATTATCTGTCATTTTGAGTGCCAGACATAACTTTTATCAGTGGCAATATTTGTATGGGGGTGTTTTTTAACTTTATAAAAGCATTTGAGAATTAGCGACAAGCAAGTATCTTCGCTGCACTGAAGCGCTTAAAAACTGAAAAATACTGCAAAAATATGATGAAGAAAACGAAAAGGGAAAAACCTATTTTTTTCTTTTATGTTTGTTATTTTAAAATCTCGAACGTAGCCATAGTAACGCATTTTAGCTTATTGTCATGTACGCTTATTGTCATGGACTGATCACACGAAAGGAATTTTTAGAAACGTTGCATATCGTCACTTATAGCATAGACAGACGGCAGCCTAATTCCGGATTACCGAGTTAATTCGAATTAACTCGGGCATTAACTGCAGCTAATCCGCATTAACTCTGAGTTAATTCTCAAAATAAAAGAGGATTAAGGCAATTTGCGATAGCAAAACTGCTGAAAATTTTTTATTGTGAATTTTTCTCGATCCATTTTACAAAATATTAGGTTTGTTCGCTTATAAAAAACTTTCAACAATTATTAACAGTTTTCAACATGAAAAGCGTTGGCGAACAAATAAATCCAGCTGTTAATTACGAACTGTGAATGTCAATTTACAAGTTTCTGATAGTTTTCAGATCACGTACTTCTTGTAGATTTTCTCATATCGAGAGTGACAGATGACAGAAATTGATAGTGATAGTAATATAAGTGAGCAGACCTAATAAAACAGCAATCAGCCGTTTAGTTAATCCGTAATACTGCCGTCTGTCAGATTATTATTTTATTCGGATTAAGTGCGCCGGTAATCCGGATTAACGCTGCCGTCTGTCTAGGCTATTAGTTCCCGTAATGTTTGAGGATTAATCGAATGTACATATGATACGTATATATGACAAATATATATGCACCACTTTTGATCGCTTCTTACATGTTCATATTGTATCATATATGTCGCGAGTTGCAATTGCTGGATGACGACAATCATTGCGATCTGGCACTTGCTGATACAGCATTTTCATCCACGCCGTATAACATTCGTCGATATGTTATCCAACACAATCATCGGCTTTATGGCAAAAATACAGAAACTGCATGACTGAATATACATATACTGCACCGAATGCGACACACAAACTAAGATCAAAACATTGATTACACGCCAGAAATGTACAATGAAGCATTAGTGTTGATCGAGCGTTCTAACTTTAAATCCTGATCGCCTGATCGCCCGGTCGCTGATTTAGTTTACAGTGATGTGCAGCGAGAAGAGCAGTACAACAACGTTGACTTAGCCACATATATTGCGAACAATGATTGCCAAACAAAAAAGGATTTATGACCGAGTTATGTCGATTGATGTTGCTAAAAAAGACGGCTTCTTCATGGATTCACCGGGCGGAACCGGCAAAACATTTGTAATATAACTTATCCTCGCAAAGATACGTTCCAGCAGCAAATTGCTTTAGCAATTGCATCGTCAGCCATTGCTGTTACTTTGTTAAATGGTAGACGAACGCCACATTCAGCACTTTGTCATTAAATGTTCATAGTAACCCGAACGCAATAAGTAGCATTAAAAAAAACGTAATAGCTATAGTGTTACAAAAGAGTTCTATCATTATCTGGGATGAATATACAGTGGCTCATAAACATTCACTATAAGCATTGCATAGTAATATGCAAGATTTATGCGGCAACGACAAAATATTCGGTACTGTTATCTTACTACTATTCGGAGATTTCCGACAGACATTGCAAGTTATTCCACGCTTAATAGCCTATACAGACGGCAGCCTAATTCCGGATTACCGGCGCACTTAATCCGAATAAAATAATAACCTGACAGACGGCAGTATTGCGGATTAACTAATCGGCTGATTGCTGTTTTATTAGGTCTGTCCACTTACATTACTATCACTATCAATTTCTGTCGTCTATCACTCTCGATTCTACAAGAAGTACGTGAACTGAAAACTATCAGAAACTTGTAAATTGACATTCACCGTTCGTAATTGACAGCTGGATTTATTTGTACGCCAACACTTTTCATGTTGAAAACTGCTAACAATTGTTGAAAGTTTTTTGATAGCGAACACACCTAATATTTTGTAAAATGGATGGTGAAAAATTCACAATAGTTAATTTTCAGCAGTGTTGCCATCGCAAATTGCCCTAATCCTCTTTTATTTTGAGAATTAACTCATAGAGTTTATGCGGATTAGCTGCAGTTAATGCCCGAGTTAATCCGAATAAACTCGGTAATCCGGAATTAGGCTGCCGTCTGTCTAGGCTATTAACTCATAGAGTTTATGCGGATTAGCTGCAGTTAATGCCCGAGTTAATTCGAATTACTCGGTAATCCGGAATTAGGCTGCCGTCTGTTTAGGCTATAACTTTTGCCGATGAGATTAATGCATGTTTAAAACAATAATTTTTATGGCGAAACGTCGAGATAGTTCGAATGACTATCAACTGCATCCAAAAACACAATGCCTCAAATTGCCAAACATTTTCTGCACTATCGGTAATTCAAAACTTGAATTAATTGAGAGTGTTCCCGGCCATATTGAATAATTACTTGAACTATAGTTTGCTCAGTGAACATGCTATTTTGGCAGCGAGAAATGTTTATGTAGATGAAATTATCTTTCAGATTCAACAGTCATTACCAGTTAAACTGATGTCTTTCAAATCAATCAACACAGTCGTTGATGAAAAGGAAGCAGTAAACTATCCAACTGAATTTTTAAATTCATTAGATGTAGCTGGAATGCCACCATATAATCAATTTAAACCCACCTAAATTATGCAACGGCACACGTTTGGTAATCAAACGAATCACCGGAAATGCTATTGAAGCAACCATTTTGAACGGAAAGTTTAAGGGAGCAATTGTTCTGTTACCACGTATCCCAATGATACCATCGGGGAGTACAATCCCATTCAAACGGCTTCAATTTCCGATTCGTTTAGAATACGCTATGGCCATTTGTCTCCATTTGTGGCCTGGACTTAGAAAATCCATGTATCTTCCTTGACCAACTATACTTTTCATGTTCACGTGTGAGTAAACCATCGACTCTGTTCATATTGGCAAATTACTTCAATATAATTTATTATTACAATCATGCTGTATAAATGTAGATATACTGATGTACTTCTAAAATTAAGTAATTTAATTATTGTTCCATATTAGGATAGATGTTTAATGAAAGAATGCTGAGAAAAAAAATGTTATTACTATAATTCGAAACACAGAAAGCAATCTGTGGCAGAACAGCCGTTGCATGGAACGACATGGATAATTGTACATTGATCCATCAACTTTTTATGAAATGTGTATCCTTGGTTTGAATTGCGAACTTATGGTAGTCGTTTTAGCTTCACCACTGATGAAAGCGTGTGGAAGTTGTAAAGGCGAAGCCCGCTGGCTAGTACTCATATATAAGTTGACACGTTTACATGAATACGGATGAAATATCAATAACGTTGAACATATTAGAATTTCATCAATATTTTCCTCACATATTTCAGGGCTTTTTTGGCGTACCCACTATATGAAATTATTACCATCAGCAGTTGTGGTGACCTCCCTTGCTATGGCATATCGTAATACAATATTAAATTCCTATTGAAACACAAAATACGTCGCGAAGATGCTGTAACATGTAAAGTGGATCTTCAGATCAGCGATTACAAAATAGAGACAATTAAAGAGAGAGGCGAACGAAAGAAAAATGGAGTGGCATTATTTTGGGCCATTGCAATTTTAATTATTTATTTTTTTCCATTAAAGGATGCTTCGCCAGTAGTTAATTATGTTTTCTCGTTAAAGTGGTGCACACAAAGTAATTCATAAAAAATTCTTATAAATTATTCAACAGATTATCATTCGTTGTGTAGTTGAGCATATACACATAATTGGATTTTCTTCATTTCCTTACTTAGATACTTGCATGTATAAAAAAAAAATTTGATAGAACGAAACAGATGCTATTTCGATTACATCGAAACGAAAGGCATATGTAGGTTTATTAAATAAAATAAGGAAATATGTTTTAATAGTGTTAGACAAAATATATAGTGGTAGTGGGTGATGAAAGTACGTATAGATGGGAAGACAATTTACTATTAGCAGGATCCGATAAGTAAAGCAATTCCTTGTCGACCGCAAATGCATGCTGTACCAATAGCTAGTTTTTGTTCTTAACTCTGAAATTAAAAATGAATCGCATTGACCACAAAAGCAGATTAAAAAATATGCTTACCTGCAATTAGAATAGTTTTGTTGCAAGCATAACAAAATTTTCAATTAAATATACTCACGTTTTAATTTCTTTACAATTTCCGCGCACCAACTATAAGGTTTGACATTCGAATTCGGTTTGCCTAGTGCAAGCAATTTTCTATCCGAAAAGGTAGAGAAAAATACGTAAATCGCATTAATGAGTACCATTTATTCGAAAGCGAGTAATTTGACTTTCAAATCGTATTACGGAGTGACCCCTCTAGAAAAGACCCAATAGAAACAGATCGACGGACGCCATCTATATGTTGAATATAAAGCCGACTTCGACTGCCCGGTAAGGGATTACCTATACATAACAATGTCTGAGTTCGGTATTTCTGCGAAGCTCATTCGTCGCTGCACAATAACACTGCTTAACTATCGTTGTGCAGTGAAAATTTTGAAGGACCTCTCCATTCCGTTTGATACCGAAGGAGGTTTCAGACAAGGTGATTCGTTATCGGAAGAATTTTTCAACCTTATTATGGAGAAAATAATACGAGCTGCTGATCTACAACATAATAGTACTATCTTCAACGAAATTGTCATGCTGTCAGAGTATGCCGATGATATTGACATAATTGCCATGAACAAGCAAGCAGTCAGTGCAGCATTCTCCTAGTTGGAAAGAGAGTCACTTCGCATGGGTCTTACGATGAACGGGGGCAAGACGAAGTGCCTAGGGTCAACAAATAAAGAGTCCCTGCATCTCACTTCACTGTTGATGACTACGCTTTTGAAATAGTGAGAAACTTTGTCAATCTTGGAACCAATATTAACACCAGTAATGACGTTTGGCTGGAGATATTGCGAAGGATCACGCCTGCTAACAGGTGCTACTTGGAGTTTTCGAGAGAAAAGTCCTAGGCAAGATCTTTGGACCAATTTGCATTCGTGGCAAGTATCGAATAAGGCACAACCCTGAGTTGTATGAGCTGCATGCCGACACCGACATAGTAAAGCGCATCAAAATTCAGCGGCTGCGCTGGTTAGGTTATGTCAAGCTAAGAAGGTGTTATATTCGGAACGCAGAAGAGGCAGACCTAGCCCTCCTCACTGGCGTCAGCTGGCGAAGGATGCTAGATTCGGCCTAGATCGGCTTTGGATTGTAAGGGCCACATAAGTAAGCCAGTAAGTAAAATGTTTTCATATTATTTTAAAATGATTTATGACGAAATGTACCCTTCAACAAAAAATATCATGTGAGTATAACCCCTGTTTCACATGCGATGTTTGCCCATGCCCTGCACGGCTTAAGATATTTCAAAAAGTGGATTTAAGCGAAATATGCAGTGAACGGAATCGCCCAAATTGGCAGAGGTTGGCAGTTGTTTCCTTATATTATTGTTGAAAAATAAAACTCAAATATTTTTTATTTAAATTTTTATTTGCCTTAGACATAATTCAATGGTCACGAAAAAAAATTATAATTATAAGCTTATTTTTATGAATATGACAAACCAAACCAACATTTTTTGTGGGCGATTCCTCAATAATCCCGCAATGGTTTTTAAAACATGGAATGCAAAACAAAGGTATTTTTAATACCTTTCCTATAATATTTGTACCCATTAGTATGACATGGTCGAATAGTAGAACACAAAAAGTTGAATAGCTTCATTTGTATTTATTTTAATTTAATTTTAGTTTTTTAAGCGCTGACATCACTTTATGTTACATGTTTCTTTATATAAGGTTATGGTTAAGGTATTACGTTTAACATTTAGTAAGGCACTAGTTACACGTTAGCGCGTATAACAACGTACTATAACTCTGCCAGCAACGAAACACGATCTGTTACTTGTGAATTCGCTGCTTCTAATAAATCCATGTGTTGGGGCCGTGCAACATCATATGCATGTGTGTTTTTACTTTTAAATGCTAAACGTGTAACTACTGACTGCGGAATACAATTTTTTCTTTGAGTATTGGTAATTATTACTTTCTTCTTTGTACCGTCATCATGCTTATGCTTCCATTATTGATTTCTTCTCTTATAAAACTATGTTATGTGTTCTACAATATTTTGCATACTACCCAAATGTTTAAAATTAAATAAACACAATTTTTGGGGGCTTAGTGTTGAAGTAAATTAAAATTCAAGCGATAGAATATCTTCATCCATTTAGTACGCGAAAAAGACACTCAGTGGTTATCTATAATATATAAATATGTTTTTTACATACACGGAAATACATATGTATGTCATTTATGATTTATAATTTTGAATAATGTCGAAATAACGATCAATATTCGTCGTTTACACTTGCATAATAATTGGTGTAATTGGTGTACCGTGCTAAATAACGATGGCTAGCTTGAGAAAAATTAATTTAAACTACAATAACACATATTATAAATAATTGGTACTACGTCACATAAATTCGGACACAATAATATAGAGCATTACAAAGTCGTTATTTGAAGACATTTTCTATCTGAATTTTCAATCAATATGGTTACAGTTGTAATATTTTTGGTAATTTAAATGCTTAGTTCACTTATATCTTTTAACAATCTGTTAATTTTAGACATTTCATAATTTTATATTATTATTAGTATGATATCCTTCTACAATTAATTAAAATTTCGTAGCATAGGAGCACCTTGCAACTGAAGATTGCCCTTTATATTATAAATTTCTTGAAAATATATAAGGTGTTTAAAAAATTTGTTCCTTTTAGATGTAACTTTCTATCTTGGCAATAACTCGGTAAAACATTTCGTTTTGCAGGTATACGTCATTCTGAATTTTAAATTTCACTTTCTATCGAAATCAATTTCACCAATTGATCAACAAATCAAAAATGTGAATTGAACAATTTGTGTCATCAATTTATATCCATTTTTCAATCATTTATTTCTCCGTTTCAATCACATATTGAATGTTAAACGTCAACAACAAACAATAAAAAAACTGCTTACTAAAAACTCATATCTAGCTGCCACCCGAGGCTTAGATCCAAACAGATTGAACAGTTTTCAAAGGTCTTAACATATTTTAACCTATAACTTCAAAACCCTTCGTTCGATTTTATATTCTGATATAACATTACAAAGATCACATTGCGCTTCCAACAGAATATAACTGTTTATATTCCAATATAAATAAAAAACACCATCGAGTGAATAGTTTTGATTTTATAACCTCTAAAGGCACATATTGTGGATGTCATTTAAAATCTAGATAAGCAGTTTTTTATTGTTTGCCCGAAATAAATCGTTGTTAAAGTCCGTGTTCATAATGGGAAATTTTCACGACTTGAGCGTCAATAAGACATGTTCTGAAATGTGCAAATATTTGTAATTTTTTTTTTAAGCGAACTCTATACACATTCAACAACGATTTATTTTAAAATACTAATAATTTTAAAGGGGAAGTCCGAAATTTCTGTCTGAAAAAATACAAATAATATGTAATGTCACTCTTTTTATCAGCATTTAAGCGCCAGTCAAATCACGTTTACCATAAAAATGACGGAAATTTTGGAAGAATGGCTGTTAATTTGTTAAAAAAAAATAAAAGCAAAACAGCAAAATTGAGCATTGTCCATTTCATGAAAAATCGGCATTCCCCTAAGACAAAATAATATCACTCATTTCCTGTCGTAACGACGCAACACAAAAAATCAAATTGTTGGTAAGTATCGGAATTAAGTTTTATGGGCCAATTATTTCAATATGATAACACGAGGTTAAAATATGTATATCAAAAAGCGATTCGATTTGGAGAATTTTTATACCATTTAACGATATTTTTATATATAGATATATCATTTTGGATCAGTGACTTCCGATCGTAAAATATTCTAAACAAAAAATTAGATATAAAACGCGACATAACATGAAATATGGCATATTGCTGTCAAAAATCATAACTATAACTGCACATCTTTTCTGGAACCAAATTTCAGATATGAGCTTAAACTTTTAGGAATATATTGCTCAGGAACATAGAGATACACCTAATTCGAAAAATCCAAGCTTTGAGCCATGCCGTTATTGCAGGGAAGGAGTGATGTGTGTTCGAAATTTATAATCTGCCATTTTCTAAACTTGTTGATTATTTTTTGTTGCGTAGATCTATGTTTGGGACATATTTCAAAACAAGTCCAAACTTTGAAGTCGCCGAGGGAGTCAACTCGGCTTTAAAATACTTAGAATAACAAAAGCAGATTATTTATAGATACTTATACCAAGATCGGAACAAAATTGGGTGGTACACAAACACACACAAACACACATATTAATATGTGTGTGAGTGTGTGTGTTTGTGCTTGTGGTTGGATTTCTTGTTATTAAGAATGAATTACATACTTTCATTTGTAGCTAAGTCGTATTTGCTAATGTAGTAAATTAGGTTGAACGATAAGAGAATAATGTACACACACACATCTTACAGATCTTCAGTTACATAATGTGAAATAGAGTAGTGTAGTTCGTAGCTTGCTAGTATTATGCCTAACCTATAAATATACATATATATACGAGTATATAATATAAAGTTTCTTGTTTATTTGTTTATATTAAATGATGTTATTGTTATTATTGCTCTTTAATTTTTATTTTAATTAAATTACTGTGATGTGTTATGTTGCATTCCATAGGCATTCAATAACTGGCCCGATACATACATATTTCGTACTATAACCTCCATAGAAGCTTTTAAATGTGGGATGACTACGATAAAGGGGAACTTTATGATTTTTTGACAATTTTTTTTTGTGTCGAGAAAACTAATGGCAATTTCTTGCTGGCAGATGGCCATCTATAAGAAGAAAAAATGTGCCTTTCTGCCAAAAAGCTATCGAGCTGGGTGAATCAAGCTTCACCATTTCTTGGACCGATATTCTAAATTTACACTGAGTTCTGCACATCAACTTTCAAGTAATATGTATGTATAGGACACTAAGTTGAATTAATTTTATGCAACAGATTTTAAACAACGCGCAATATTATGGAATGTTTGGTTTTAAGATTAGGATTCATATGGTGTAGAATAAAAGCGATGCAAATGTATTGTGTGCTGTATGTCATTGTTCAAATTTGGGATAGTATTGTTGCTGTGTAAAATAAATTAAAATTTCAAAGTATCTCAAACTGTGTGAAACTCGAGAATTCTCTTTGTTTAATAATTATATTATGATATTCTTGAATTATTGTTATCGATCAATGAACCGCAGTACTTATCGCGTATAAGAAGTTTGAGAAATAAAACCAAGTTCACATATGAAATATGAACACACATTTCATTTATGGTATAAATAATATCAAATTGTTAGAAATTAGAAGAATGCATTTGAAGCGCAAAATCGTGTGCCTTGATGCATACAGGTGGGTATTGAAGGATTCAATGCGACACCTATTAACCAACATTTATACGTCATTTTAATATTTCATCTGTCATATGAAATCACTTAAAATTTTATTTCGATCGGAAAAAAGCGATTATTGTGCAGTGATAAAATTCTTTGTTTTGGAATATTTATTAGCAACATAAATTCATAGAAAAATGGTGAATGTGCATCGATGGGTTTTGGAGTTTAAACGTGGTCGTACAAGCGTTAAAAATGAATTACGTAGTAGACGTCGAAAGAATGGAACAACATCAGAAATAATTGAGGAAGTGTATGATATTGTTGGTGAAGGTCCAGATAAAACAGAGTTAATGTATCGTTTTAAAACTAAGGATGAGGGGCTTGGATCGACCGCCATGATTCTAAACTGCAACAAAGCGTTTACAGTGGTCTTTAGCAGGTTGTTCAGCTCCAAAACAGATAGAGTGAGAACGATAGACAAAAATGGTTACGGTATCAATTTTTGGGATCTTTCATCAAGATAATGCAAGTTTTCACTTTTAAAGTACGAATTGCTTAAACACCCACCGTATTCACCAGATTTGGATCCCAAATGCGATGGCAAAATTGGATGAATTGACACTTTTCTTTGCCGTATGAGGCCGTTTTTGTCCAATAATGCTGCATAATTCTTTCCTGTGACCGTTCTTCCATCCTGCAGATAATCTATAAAAATTACGCCATGTGTATCCCAAGGGCGGAGGCTAAAATCTTCCCTGCTGAGCACTGGGCCTTTATTCTTCTTTCGGGGCTTTTCAGTCACTCTGCAAACTACCTGTTGAATGCAGGCGTATGATAATGAACACAAATTTCATCTAACGTCACAAAACGTCGAAAAAGGTTTTGGTCAACGGTCAGCAAACGCGGCAACAATCGCGCCGATAACTTTTTCATTTCCAAAACATCGTGTGAAATATATTCCACCCGTTCTCTTGAAATACCTACGGCTTCAGCTAACTCGCGCAACTTCACTTTTCCATATTCGTAGCCTCTTTTAGCCTGCGAGAGCGAGATATGCTTCGGTGCTTGTTCGACTCATTTAAATTCACAAAACCATCGATAAACTGTTGCTCTCGAAGAAGCAGATGTGGGATGATATTACTGCAAACATTCCAAAGATTGTTCGGAATCTTTCCTAACCAAAAAATAATGTTTGGTCAAGATGCGATACTCCTTTTTTTTCGCATTATTTTTACTATGGCGAAAGTAGCGTCACTCAAACGACTGTAGCTTGCAAACAAATGGTCAAGTGTCATAAAACTTCATACATAAACTAATGACAGATGAATTATGGGGCGCCATGTAGTACATCTCTTCTAGATCCATATACATTTTTTCCAGTGACTTTCAATTCTTAAGCCAAATATTTTTCTTTAAAACCATTAGCTTCGGAAACAAAAAATAGTCGTACGGTGCAACAAAGCAGCCAACTCAAGAAAAAATCATACCTAGTGACGCCACCTGCTTACGTAGCATAATTAAATAGAGACGGTCTGAAAACCGACGAAAATTAAATATTCTAAAGTATGTAAACAAATAGCGAAACAAAATTAAAAACGAATAAATATATTGTTTAAGCAATGACGATTTGTTATCACATGTTACAAGGGCGAGTCCAAGACGGTGCACAAGAACAGCTGAATTGACTCTCTTCTATTCTGTTATGTTATCACCTAAATAATTATAACTTGTGAGAATTCTTGCAAGTAGCAAACTAATGTCTGAAGATGAAGCGCTTGACTATCGTTTCCTCTTGTAGGATGTTTAATACTCGAACACTCTATCTGCAAAAATTTGGACAAATGTTATCGTCCTTTCAAAGACCGAAATATTTACACAGGAAATGTTAGATGGAGGAAATATAATTGTATATTGATTTCAATAACAGGAAATGTTAGATAGAGGAAATATAATTGTATATTGATTTCAATAACTATATGTAATTATTTGGTTCCATTTCGTCTTAAACTATATTTAGAGAAAGCTCTGTCTTCGATGTCAGATCCATTATTGACTTTCGGAAATATTTGGGAATCGAACATCCGTCTATGTGTATATATACCCTCATTATTTGGTATACTAGAACTAGGAACATTTTACAAGCCTAGCATTGTTCATAAACTTAGAGATCTAAAATTTTATAAATTCAGTTCCAGACAAATTATTCATTAAATGTTTCTTATATTTGATAAGTACTGTTGTTTGTCAAAACGTACAGGAAGTATTTTTTCTAATCCCAATAATTCACTCGTTTGCTATATTTTTTGTTATAGAATTTTAAATAATTACTATTTTTAGGTAATTTATAATCTTTCATATTTATGAATATGGTTTTAATAATTTCCAAGTTACTACGGCAATGAACATAACTATTGTAAAGGGAAGTTGTTGTCGGGTGATCAATGTGTCTATATTTAGAATCCAATCAAGTGTATTGTATATTAGTAACAAAAAACCATTTGAGAATTGTCTTTACTAAGTATAAATAAATCAAATCATATAGATACTATACGTATGACGCTAATTTGCTCAATATTCTTATATGTATACATGTTCAAATAAAATACATACATGCATCTAGAAACGAGTTAAAGTTATGCAAAATAAATTATTAACATGATATTTGTACATATTTGCATCTCATTTTTTATGAGAGAAAATACTATATACAGATATGTATATACATATCGGGCTAAGGTGTATACCTATCCTGGTTTACTCGCTCATATTATGCTTAATTAGGGTTGTATGGAAAATTCGTATTTTCGATCGCTTGCATTTTTTCTTGCGAATATTAATAATAATTCATAAAGAAAAATGGAAAAATTAATGGTTTTAATTATAGTTGGCGTCGCTAAAACTAAGTTCAAAAGAATCATATCAAAACATTTCTCTTGGTTATGTTATGTGTACCGACTTGTATTAGATACTGATGGATTAAAGCATGCACCTGTTTGAGTTTAAGAGTAGTGATTTAAATTTTTTGTGTGGAGAAACATTTTAAAATGTTTGCTTCAAGTCAAGATTGTAATAAAAATTCAATTATATATTTTTTTACAATTTGTGGTCGAATACGATCAGAGAGTACCATCAAAACGAATTTTACTGGCATTGTTTTTATTTTTATAATATATAATATATTAGCCTTTTTCAGTACTTGTACAACCCTACTTATAACAAGAGCGTATGAAATTTATATACATACATATATATACATATGTATATACATACACTCATCGTGTATTATAGGTGGGGACAGGTGAAAAAAGATATGCATAAAAAACTGAAGATCACTAGGAAATTCCCAGTTGGATTTGCATTTGCAATTATATATTTATGGGCTATTATTCTAAAGAACAAGTGTAATTTTAAGAATGGCGAACATCCTTCTCATACATATTTTTATCTGTTTACGTAGGTTTGTATAGAATATAATTTTCTATCAAATCAGGAAGGAATGCTGCAATCGATTGCCAGCTGTGATGATCAAATAAGCAATAAAGTCGAGAGTTATACGTAATTTTTAGTAAATTGTTGTGGCTAGATATCAAAATCGACTGGGTATTTGCCACTAGCGATAGCAGATCTATTTTTCCTACTTGCTACCTACACTTTTGCCCATTTTGAATGTTCTACATATATGTATATGTATATTAAAAATATGTACATAAAAAATTGTTGAGCGAACATTTAAATGGTAATAAATGGACGTTTTGTGAACTGGAGGCGGTGACGTCGGATGAAGATGCGATGTGATGCTAAGACATATGATTTATGCAGTGTTTATATTATGAGAATACTTTTTGAATGAGTTTGTCTTTTATATATCTATGTATATATATACATATTTGATCTTTTAGAAAAGAAACTTTGCTATTGCTATCATGATGATATTTGTATATACTATATAAACGTTCGTCTGTTGTGTTTGATAGCTACCTCCGGTGACGACAATATCCTTCTCCTCAAGCATTGGATAATCTATAACATGTATTATACCGTTTGTACATTCCACATCCGGTCTATATACATTTATTTTCTTATAGTTCCAAGTGATTACATAACCTGCAATAACAAAATATCACTTATATATTGCATATTGTATTGTATATATATATATATATATATATATATATTTATATATATATATATATATATATACGTATATATATATATATATATATATATATATATATATATAGTCTTTTACATGGACAATTTGGTTTGATAAAGTAAATGCATTTGCGAATGGTTGAGTGACAATGTGAGTTTTAGAACAATATATATCACTCACCAGTCCATTCGTGTGAAGTATTTTCATCATGAAGATCTTATGCATTCAAACAATGAAGCAGAAAATATAATATGTTTTGTTAACTTTCATTTTCAAACAATTCATGACAATTTAATGGTGTTCAACTATTAAGCATATCTCTCATCGTTGCCGACTGTCGCCGTAAGGATGTCGATTTTTCTTTTAACGCGACTTGAAACAGTAATCACGGAGTAGCTCGACTTGACGTTATTTGTGGTATTGCATTTTTTCACAAAGCAACTTTTGTTGTACACGATTCTTACAACACGGTGGACAATGGGAAGAGGATTATGGGGGGCGGTGGTGGTTGGAGTGTTGGAAGATGCTATGTTGTTGATTTGTAATTTTTATTTTTTCGGTTTTCTTTAACAATGTCTTCTTCTTTGACAAATATGCACTTTCGTCAATAGCCGAATCTCATGTCTACGTATATAACGTAATAATTCTATCGGATTTCTGAGCTTGTGTAACTGAACTGATAAACTTCACAACTGCGATGTGACAATAAAGTCGGCTCCGACAACGATGATAGATACGATTATGATGTATGAGAGTACTATGTATAGTATAGTATGCATGAACTTACGGCCAGATTCCTCTTCGACTTTAATTTTAAGTGAATCCCTAAAAGTAGGTAAAAGAACTGAATCACTGCCTGCTGTCATTGCTACAAGTTCCTTCATTTTATATACTCGGTCCGCTATAACAAGATGGCGCTCCAAAATCGATTTTGACTACAAACATAAACACAATTTTTGCTTAGAAACATACTTATATTTTACTTTTAACTTACATGGTATGCAAAATCCTGCATGAATAACTTCTTATGCGCAGAAGGATAATCCAATTCTGTTTTTTGCCAGCCCTTATCACGTGGTACAAAATATGTATATCTTCTTTGAGTATTATTTAATTGTTCATTAAATGTGGAGAATTGTCCTAATTTGTAAGTATCACTATGAAAGAGGAATATACATACATAATATGTTTATGTAATACTATAAATTCATATTTACCTCATCATCGGATCGCTTGCAAGTTTGCCAAGAACGGTTGTGTAAGGCACACCGAGTACTTTGTCAATAATATGTACAAAACCGTTTGTTTGTGCGACATCAGCTTGTATAACAGTAGCATTCACACCACCACCTTCAACAGTAATTACCTCTTCACTACTATCACCATTAATGTTGAAATACAAAAATGTTCTATTATTTACAGTAGGCACCTGTGCAATCTAAACAAAACAAGAAAAGAAATGAGCTCAATATTACTCTTTATGACAATACTGATACATAATGTTCCCAATATGACGAACCAACGAAACACTCACCGCCTAAAGTCCGGAATTACATTTTTTGGAATTTCCAATTCACTAACAAAAATTCCGATCTTGAATCATGACAGATTTGCCATCTTAAAACTTCTTAAAATGAGCATCATTATCATTATCGTTGGCTATTTTATGTGATTTGGTGCTGATATCTAATTTACGTAGCTTTTCTGATGGATCAATAAGAAGTAATGTAAGGCTTTGGCGTTTTGTAATTCCTTCAGATTTCAAAAATTTTTTTATGCCTTTTCCAAAATATTGTATACCCCTATACGCAAAATGCGTTTCGATTTTTATTTAATTTTTTTAAGCTTAAGCCCCATACCAGGTTTTTCAGGCGTTGCGGCTTGAGGCGTTCAAGTCTGAAAGATGATTTGGTGCAATTGTATGGTATGCGGACAACCAAAGTGCAACTTGTTTTAGGCTTTTCAGGCATCGTTTCTGACAGTGAATATGATTCTAGTAATGCTGTAATCGAAATCACTTGCCATATTTTAAGAGCATTTTACACAAGTTAATATGATAAAATATTTTCGAATTTTTCACTTTAAAAGATTTCACATCATTTCACATGTCTTTTGATTTTCTTCTAAACACTTATTTCAAAACGAGAGCGTCATAATTTCCCTCTCGGATGACCGTACTTTGTTAATTATACTAGATATAGTTAATATAACTAGATATGCATTTGCAGATTTGTCTGTACTACCAAATTCCAGGTCTGCATACAAGCCCCTACAAGACGCGACTACCCGAAACTCCAATACATAGAAAGAACATTTCTTGAAACCATCCTATACGCACTTCCATGACACTTGATCAAATTTGTGTACTTCTTAAGCAAAATGTGTGCTAACCTGTATTAAGTTGTTTAAGAGGAAAGGAGATAACCAACATTGCACTCCACTTGTCAAATTGTTTTGGTTTTCCATGAAGATTAAAATTTTTTTAAGCAGTGTGCGTCTATTGTGAATTTCTACATTTAATATCCAAAAAAAGGGACATATATAAGAGGGTGGACCAAATATTGAAATAAAAATCTTACCTGTACGCTTTACAATAGAACTGCGAGTACAATCTCATTTGTTGGGTCCATGAATATATTCGAAAAAATTATCGTAATTTAACTTACTTAACTTAATTTGTAAAGTTGAAAAACTATGGAGTCACGGAATTGAAGAGAGTTGGAAATAAAGGACAGGTATGCGACATTTAATTTGCATAAATTTACGTTGGTTGGTCACATTGAATACAATAATTGGGTATTATAATATGATAATCTACATCACCATTTTGTCCCTCAGTATTTACCATGTTCATATTTTTCTGGCGTATTTTTTCCACATTCAAACGATCCTTAATGATGTGCATATTTAAAATATCTCTCATTTGCTCGCGATTTCTGGAAAACAAAGGTAAAAGTAACACCAATTCACAATATTATCATTTATAGTGTACCTGATGATGTTATTGATCGATGACGCATTCCATGCATCATTGCTTGGCGCTAAAATTGTTACTTCACCTAAATTGTTTATGTCGTCCAACACTTCGCCACCAATATCCATTATAACTTCATAGAATTTGCGCAAAGCTCCATTTTCATTATCCTGTTACAAATTGAGAAATACGTAAGGTAATGGATTATGTAAAAATATAATATGTTGTATTCATAAATATATATATATCGTAATAACATGAAGCAAATGTAGAATTTCATGAAACAAATCGAAATGGTTCCATTAAGTGATAGTACATATGTATATATTCTATTATCCAATTTCATTATTCCAACGCTTGAAACAAAATTTTTGAATTTTGCTTTATGTATGTTTCATATTTCTGGGTTATAAGTAGGTATATGCTTGAACACAAATTCTATGGCGGTTGTAGACAAACAAACAAATACTGGCAAGCAACTAACATTTCATACATTACATTGCTGTTAAGTATACTTACATTTACGAACTATGTGGTTGTTGTTTGGTTGATATTATCGTTGTGTTGTAGTAGTAGTGAATTTTACAAATGCAATTTATTTTACGTATTTGATTTAAGAATAGTCAAAGTAGACATCGTGTGGTTGATTTCCGCAGGTATAAAATACCATGAAGTTGTCATGCCAAAAGAATTAATTTAAAATGTTTAGTGTTGGCATATCTTCTTGGTTTCTTATTTCATTTATGAGTATTTATGTATGCTATGTATATAAGTATGGAAGTAGTATGTTGTGCATATTGTGGCGATGTTATAATTATTTCAGGTTATATGCATTCTTGTGAATATCGTATGTCAAGTAAACAAGTTAATGATGAAAAAACATTAAAATACTATATAAAAATGCAGTATAAATAGTAGGTTGTTACTGTATTTAAATATGTTATGCTATGTACATGCGTATGTAGAGTAAATAGCGTTTATTGGAGGACACTACTAAAAAAAGCATTGTATTTTTATTCACTTTTCAAATGTCTTTATGCGAGTCAATGTTTTTAACACAGCACACCAGCACACCTCTCATAAAACAGAGAACTCTGTATGAAATTCCCATCGATAATGTATTACATAAAGTATGCATATGCGCAACTTAATTACATATTATCCGTCAAACAAAGGTAATTAGTGTCTCATCCACTAATAGCTATACCAAAAAATATACCAATTTCTTGTATAGCAATTCTAACTTCCAAGTGTTGGCGGACGTTCGACCACGGATTCAGATGTAGCGATCCAAAATCCACATAATGTGACTACTCTGGTCCATTGGGATTTTTTATTGTGATGTTGTGGAATAATAAAGAGTTTTTTTTGAGGTTCTATTTTCCAGACCTTGCATCGCTATTATCAATTGTGCTCAGTTTGGTTTGCCTTTTCATCATAGACAAACGCCTGAACAACGCTTACACAAATTGTGCATATTTATTTCGAAAGTCATGGTTCAGTTCGGGAATCTTACCATGCGCTACGTCCAATAGAGAAAAAAGAACCCAATGAGAATCGGTGGAGTTGTCGGTCATTACTTCTCTAAAAGTGAGAACTGTGAGAACGGCTAACACTATAAAGCCGTGATTGCCGATTCGTGCCCAATTTGATGAAATGTTGACTATCGACTTATTGAAGGAAGCCTTTGGTGAACGCGTTAATTCTCGATATGAGCCAGTTAATTGGCCACCGATATCCTGCGATTTTTAACACTTCTAGATTATTTTCTCTGGAGTTAAGTGAAGTCATTGTTTCATGCGAACAAACCGAAATCTTTGGACGCCTTGGGAGATAACATTGTGCGAACTATGGCCTACTATTGAGTTATTATAAACTTTTTAAGAGAGCAAGTGTAGCCACTTTAGAAATAAAAATCAGTTAATAATTGAGTGAGTTATAACCACAGAAGTGAAAGAAAAATGTTAAATCGGCTTTTTAACCATCAGTGAAGATGTTGGGGGTGTCCACCAATTTTAAAGTATGCGACCAGACATGCAAACTTCATTATTAACTATATTATAAGATTTAATTATTACAATTTAAACTTCTACACCTCTAAAATAACATCCCAGAATAACACGAAAAATATTTTAATTAAGTTTATTCATAAGCATTTGTAAGCATTCGTTTTTTTATTGCTGATTAATTAATAGTGATTAAATAATATAGTGATTAAATAAAGATTCTTCCTTTCAGAAAGATTTTATTTGGATTTTTCTTCATTTAAATTCTTTCCATTTAAAACAATTTCGATAAAGGTTAATCAGATGAACCAGAATATTTATATTTAAACAAAATATTCGTAATTAGAAATTAGAAATACTCGAAATTGGTAGGGCTACAGGGAGATACCAAATTTTGGTAAAACTTTCAAAAATAATACTATATTATTTATCGCAGCAAAAGTATAAAAAGAAAAAACCAATATATTGCAAAAAATTGGAAAATATACTCGTATTGTATCCGCCTAAAATGTTTTATATAAAAGATCGCAAAAGCCATTTTAATTCAATTATATCTCCTAAAAAATAAAATAAAATAAATATGTGGCATTTAAAATCCCGAAGGGCTCGTTGGCCGAGTTTCTTTTCCATTACTGTTTTGCGTGTTAAATTTTGGACAGTATTAGAAGGGACCTACTTATTTTTGTCGGTTCCGAACGGCAGGGCTCTTGCGACATCACATTTTCTGAGCCTTGTCGCAGAGTTCTTTTAGAAGCTTTTCCATGGTAAATTGTCACTGCCGGAGGAATTGCCAATTGCTTGCCGACAGGTGGATACCGTTCCAAACAAAAATCTTTTCGATATGAAATTTGTTATGTTTCAGCAGGGGATTGAACCCACGACCTACAGATCAGAAGGCCAACACACTAACCACTGAGCCACGGCAACCACCCTAATCTATCTCCTAATATTTTCAAATCTGAGAGTGAAGCAATCTAAATTTAAAAAGTCTAAGCCGGATCTTCAACCACTGCAACGGAGATTATATACAATATGTAATCAGATCAGATATGTTATCAGATTATCTATGGCAACGGAGGGCAATCTCGGACCAGAGATATGTTTCTACCCAGCCCGCGATATTTTCGAATAAATGCTTCTACGAATTTTATAAAAATCTGTGGGATGACGAATTTCCAAATTTAGTTGATAATGCAAATTATATTTATTCTTTATTTGACAACATATCGATACAAAATATATATATATATATATATATATATATATATATATATATATATATATATATATATATATATATATACATATACATATATATATATATATATATATATATATATACATATACATATATATATATATATATATATATATATATATATATAACGAGAGTTTTTTTGCTGCATGAAATCTTTCCATAGGGATATTTATGTTGAAATTTCTGTTCAGTAAAATTTCATGGTCTAATTATTTCAGGTTACGTAATTACCGATTGTTGTATTTGTAATTGAAGTTTAGAAGAAATCTGTGGCTTCTGATAATGTATTGCTGTTAAAGTTCTTCGTGTTGTTTACATTTGTCGCTTTAGTTGATTTCAAGGAAGAAGCGGTAACATCGATTCCGCATTTTGCGAAGTGTTCAACGTGATAAATATGAGAACAATAAAGTTGAACAACGCACTGTACATCGTATTGATACGTGTATACTAAACAGCCATCCAACTCATTGTACAATGTGTTTAACCAACATTTGGAGCGTGTATACTCTGCATCATGTTCATCACGTTGAACACTTCGCAAAATGCGGAATCGATAATACCGTTGTAGTCATGATGACTTTTTGTTTCCACAAATTGATCACCTAAACATCGACGATATTTGATTTCAACAATATGGGGCTACATTCCATACAGCGCGTGCAACAATGAGTTAGTGCAAAATCAATTTGACGACAATTTTCTTTAAGAAGGCTTCCTCGTTAGTGCGACTTAACACCTCTTGACTACTTTTTATGGGGCTATATTAAATCATTGGTTTATGCTGACAAACCAGTAAATCTTGAAGCGTTGGAAGCCAATATTCAAGCCACTATTGAAGAAAGACAGCCAGATTTATTGGAAAAAGAGGTCAAAAATTGGACTGATCGAATAGAGCATATAACTCGTAGCCGTGGTGGACATATGCCCGAAATCATATTTAGAAAATAAATGGCATGAAATTGTCTAATAGAGTAAAATGAAAAAAAAAAAATCATTTCAGTATTATTTCGTTCTTTTATTTTGTTTCGAAGTTTCAAGCCCAAGCTTAAAAAAGCACCCGTTATATATATATATATATATATATATGTATATATATATATATATATATTAGGGTGGGTCAAATTTTTTCGACCCAAAGGCTCATCGTGATTCTTATTCTATGGGTCATTCTAAGCAAATTTGCCAAAGAAACCATAGCCCTAAAATGAATTTCGAGCCCCCGGATTTTTCAAAATAGGTATTTTTTCGGCCCCCTACTATTTGACCCACCCTATTTGACCCACCCTAATATATATATATATATATATATATATATATATATATATATATATATATATATATATATATATATATATATATATATATATATATATATATATATTCATGTATGATATGTAATGTGTTAATTACCTTAAACGACTGCAAATTCAGCATACGGTCAACGTATACGTATCCAAAAGTTTCGACATTAATAAATCATTGATGGACAGAAAATATGAAAAGTATAAAATATTTAAAATATGTATACATATGTATTTACACATAAAAAATTCTTCGACAAAGAGAAACATAAAGCGAAAGAGAAATTATTGTATATTAGAGTAATATGATTAATGCTTGAAACACATTTACAACGATTTCTACTCAAAAGAAAAAGTAACCTCTTAGCACAACAAACTTTTAGTAGAAATTAAAAATTGGCTGTCAAATTAGTAAACTCACAGTTCATAGCAGGCAACATTTATCAACATAATTGTTCTGATAATTATTGCTTTCTATACGCAATATGCTGTTTCCATTGGTAATATATTGAAAGATAATATTAACAAGAAAGAAAATTTGCCTATGGAGATGCCCTGTAACTGTTGTGCAAAAAAATTGTAAAACAACTTGCCCCGAAGGGACGTTTTGACCAGCTTCTCTTCCAATACTGTTGTGGGTGTTAAATTTTGGCCAGTATTAAAAGGGGCCTACTTTTTCACTTTTCTGAGCTTTGTCACAGAGTTCTTTTAAGACCTTTTTTGTGGCAAATTCTTACTGCCGAAAGAATTGCCAATTGCTTGCCAACATTACAGTACTGTTCAAAATAACAGTCTTTTCGACATTACAGTTGATGTGTATTCTATTACTATTCTATATATCACAAAATATTTTTTTTTAATTTAAATACATATTATTATCGCATAGCATTGCACCTATGTACATAAATATACTAGGGTGCCACATACATTGTCTGCTAAAAGAAGTTGTAAATACATATACGGAAAAACTTTTTTCTACGTCTGATCCAACATAAGCAAATAGTCTATTTAAAAGGGAATTGATCATCGAATGTACGTTATTTCTATCATGTATTCTATGTGTATTGTATATACTGAAATTAAGAGTAAGGCTTCGCAATTGATGCCCATCGCTTTCTCGTGAGTGACTTTAAGCCACCCCTACATAATTCTAAAAATTAAACAAGTGCAACAAAGTGAACGCACTTATACATATGCATATTCGAAGGTTCGAATTTTCAGATGTTATGATTTTTTATTTAAAGGATAGTTCTAAAAATGTAGCAATTTCATCATACAAAGATTATAATCGCCATAAAAAAATAGGCAAAACTATCAAATTATTAGTTATTCTACTCTAATTGTAGGTTAATTTTATAAAATTGTTTTGCATCCCATCGTCGTGAATGTGTTTCATGATTAAGCCTACACTATCCCACAAATGCAAAGACATGCCGAATATTCCGTCCTATGTAGGGCAAGTTCAACAGAGAGGAAAATGTTACATCATATACAGAGTTGATTCGCTATAAAAAATATGGTAGATTAATCAAATTACTACTTATTTCTAATAGGTTTTTCACTTGTTACAATTAGTTAGTTATGACTACTTATTGCGTCTCTGCTTGCGATTTTTATGCAAAATTGTTATACTATATAACACAAAAGATTACATAGCCTTTGTGGCCTATGTTCCTTGGATAATGTTTTACCCGTTTTATCTCCTAAAATTGCATTCAAATATTTTTTTTTATCAGATTCTTGAGCTATTTTTTTTTCGAAAGTAATTTCGATTAATAGCCATCGAAAATGTACAAAAAATAGGGAAAAATAGGGATAGTAAAATATATATTTAGGTATATTTTTCCCTACGGCACATTATGTCGTATTTTGCACTTTGATTTACGCCTTTACTTATAAAGTTCAATTCAAAACAGAATGGAAGACAGCTGTTCATGGAATGCGTAGAGCAAACGCGGATGGTGTGTTCTAACAGTAGCGAGTGGAGAGGTTCATTTTTTGTTTGATGGACACGTACCCAAAAAAGGCTTAATTGTGGCAATAAGAATCTTCAAGTAATTGTCGAAAAACCATTACATGCTCAAAAAGCTTTTGTTTGAATTTTGTTTATTACAAAGGAACTATTGACCCTATGAAAACGAATATCATTACATATTTCATAATAAGAATATATAAAAAAATCATAATAAATATATTTTTGTTTTTAACTTCCTAAAGTCTTTTTTTGAAGACCCTTGTATATGCTACTAATTTAGGCAAGTACATAAATAATTTTAGAATTTAAGCAAATTAAATCGTCATAACTTAAGAAATACTCAATTTAGGGCAAACGTTTACATTCACATTTCGTATGAAAATCCATTGTTAGTTAATTTTTCGCATTTTAGCTTAAAATTTATTTTAAGCTAAATATACAGAACATATAGAGTGCGATGTTCGCACACTTATAACATTTTCTTCCTATTTCGACATACCTTGTTGCAAGAAACGGTAATGCTTTTATGTATGGTATAATTATAAAGGTAGAACTATAAGAGAGTTCTCACGAATGAAGTAGAAGAAGGAATCAAAACAACAACAAACACATACGGAAAGAAGAAGTAAAGCAGAAAACAACAAGCACACGAGTTTGACACTATAAGGAAACAGTCTCTGACATTTTAAGGCGCAGCCAAGAGAAAACTTTTATAATTCGTCTACCTTTATGATTATACTATTGTATTATTAGCCGCATTCTTTTGTAACCGAGTTGCAAAAGAACACCAACTCGCATTTAATTTCCCTTTTACTTGAATATAATTTCCCTTTAGTTACTTAGCAACGCTGGTGTGGTAAATATATTCGTTTATTTAAAATAAATTTTTATTTGCACTTGATTTATTTTGCACATTCCAGAAGTCTATGCACAATAGTGCTGTTTTTTTACTTTCCAACACTATAACTCAGGTCGATTAAAATATAAGCAACTTCAATTGAACTCGGTTAAAATAGACGATGCCGGTTATTTTTGTTGTTGCTTTGCATGCAGCTCGGCAAATAAGTCAGTGTTCTTTTGCAACTCGCGTGCAAAAGAATGCGGCTATTATTGCGCAATAACTTATTGAAAGTCTTAAAAGCAAGTAATAAGCAGATCCAAAATATAGTCAGAAACAAACTTGATCTAATTGTAGACCATACCGCTTTTATAATTAATATCGTTCTAAATGTGGGATAGTGTAAGGCAGCTTTAATGATCAAATTTTAAAATTCATATAAATTATAAGGTAGGCGCACTTCTCATTAATTTTGATAATTACAAATTACAAATTACTTCCATAAATTTGTTTATGTTCATTTTCTAACATACACAAGATAATCTCAATAATGTACATAAAACATGTGTTTTGCTAACCTATTATAGCGGCCAGTCAAAGTTTATTCAACAATTTAGATATTATATCACGAATACATAAAAATTTTCAATGGCAGATCTATAATATTGTTATACAGTTATTTGTACGGGGTTATCTATTTTGTGGTTTCGAATTTAACATTTAGAATTTCGATCATATTTTTATTTCAATATAATGTTCCTTGATCGATGATCGAAATTCTAAACAGAAATGTTCTTCTTGGTGGCCAATTCACATCGATGAAACGAGAAATGAGCCTCATCGCTGAAGAAAATTCGATGCGTAAAATCAGCATTAAAAGCACCCAATCCCGTGGAGGACATACATTTAAATGGAGTTGTATTTCACACATCTTGCCATTATATCCAGATATTATATTGAAATAAAAATATGATCCAAATTCAAACGTTACTTTCGGAACCACAAAATGGATAACCCAGTATATCGTTTTCTTTATCACCTTAAGTAGACGTTTTAAGAAAAATAAACAATATAAATTTACTTCTAAGTTGTTAAAAATATAGAAATAGCAATTGAGAAAGTGAGCTTACCTTTATTTATTTATTTAATTTTTTTTTTAATATCTCAGTGTTATAATAAGTCCCGAATTAAAAGTATTACGTATTCAAAAAAAAAAAAAGATATGTTAAAGAAATTGAAACAAATTAACAAACTCACTTTTTTCGAAAGAATGAAATGAAATTAAAACATGTGAACTAATGCTCATTTTATAAAGTGACAAGTGGTTACAACCTACGGCAATTTTCTGGTATGGCGTAATCATGATACAAATTGAATGTACTCAGAGAAGGGTTAATCATAGTATAAGAAACTTATTAACTTATCTCAGATAGCGCTTTATTTTTGTATTGTAATTTAAATTTTAATGTAATTGTAATTAAAATGAATCTACAATCAACAGAATTCGGCTAGTTTGACACTAGTATTACCGCACCAAGTAATAAAATTATATTTGATATTGGTTTTGGCCGGTATTCGAACTCACGACCTACGACTCATGCACAGAAAACCAACGCACTAACTGAGCTATAGCAGTATCATATTTTTTGCTGTCAAAATCATTTATAGAATTGTTCGTATTTAACGATAGTCATTAAAAGCGAACTTTTGGTCGGGTGGGCTATTTAAGTTTCTATCTTTTCATAAATTGTTGCTTTTATTTATTTCTATTTCTCTGTTTATTTCACAATAGTATTTCAACTATTTCACTATTTTATTCTTTCAAGTCCATTAGACAGAGAGGTCGACAACCCTTAACATCGACGCTAGACAAGAAGTATTGAGATGAAAATTTAAAGCAGCAGACGCAATTGTGACGTAATTAATAAGAAGGATAAAGCAGAGAGAGAGAGAGAGAGAGAGAGGAAACACACTTGAATTTTTATTTAAAATTGTGGTTGTTGTAATGAAAAATATAACAACGGAAAAAGCAACAAATATGCACCATTTTGACGTTTAATTCAATGTCATCGTGCTCTTCGTTTACCTCATCACTTTTACGCAAATATTGTTTTTAAAATAGACCGAAATATGAAGTCAAATTCTAGGTTTCTCTTTGTACTATAAGAGAGGAAACACTAGTATCAAAATTCTTGGTATTAACTGTCGTGAAATTATGTTATATTAAAAAGATGTCGGATAATAAACATTAAGGCAGAATTTAATGTGAAACCTAAATTGTGTAGCAATTTATTTAGTAAAAATTAACTTTACATATCCCATATATGTAATATCATATATCTTTTGTTATTTCGCAGATTTTGATATTCATTCTTTCTTTACCATGCCCTAATTTTTATATTGTGTATACCGGCGAAAACCTCTTTGGTTTGAAGTTGTGCTTTGGGCTTGGGACCAGTCGTATAAGAACCAATGAAAATATGTAACATGCTTTGTATATGGAGTACTCATTTCGTAGGGGGACGCAGACGAAGAAGAAGAGTTAACCTCAAGTGAAATGACAATGCACTAGAGATCCTGTCAGCGCTTGAGATTTCTAACTGGCGCCTTTGGTATTCAACATTTGGCCGAAACCAAACAAAAACAGCCAGTTAAGTAAGTATGTAAAATTTTGGATTCTCTGAAGTAACTACATTGTTTTCATTTAAATCTTCTTACGCCAATTGATTATTATGCATGGCCACAGGTTGAACCAGCGTTTGATGTGAAATGATGCTTAAGAAACATTAATATGCAATATTACTTTATAACAAAAACATATAGTTTTTTTTTGTTATTTTGTTTTAGTATACTTACATTACACCCAAAATTTTTTTAAAA
The DNA here is from genome assembly GCA_963854835.1 of Megamerina dolium. NCBI lineage: Eukaryota > Metazoa > Arthropoda > Insecta > Diptera > Megamerinidae > Megamerina > Megamerina dolium. The sequence goes on from OY978526.1 coordinate 702,490, forward strand.
TAAAATTTATAATTTAAAATTTATTTTAAAACCAAATTTTGCTTTTGATTTTACCTAGAACTGAATTTAAAATATGCGTCCTTTAATATTATTTAAACGCAACATAATTCGGTTCAAGGTAAAATTAGCCTTTGGGTTTGATTTATTTCAAAATGTGATCAAATAAAATAAGGAAGCTTTGCAAACAATACTTATTTTTTATTCATTATACATAGCTGTTGCACTTCGGCCTCATATGAATTTTTGAGAAAGGCAAATTTTAATGTATGAATCTTTTTGGACGTTTGAAGCGTTTACAGATCGCAGAGATGGGGGCAGTGCACTAAACTTTGAGTGGACTGTACTCTCAACAACCACTGATTCTAGTTGTAATGGAGCTGGTTGATAATATTAACTATTTATTTAGTGGAATAAAGCAGATTACCCACTTCCACTATTATATTAGTAATAGTGAAACAAACTTTCCACTTCCAGCCTAGTGGCAGTAGAGGGTGAAAACAATATATCTCCACTAAAATATTTTAGAAAATGAAGGGAATATTAGTGTAATGTAGAATATGTGTGAATATGTGTATATGAATAATGGTTCAAACTTTTGTATTGCCTTCAAGACATACTATCTTTAAAATTTTCTCATAACACCCATAGTTTACCACTATCGTTAATACAGAAAAAAGGATTGAGAATGGTAATAGTTCAACTTTATTTCTTTTCCACAAGGTTCTTGCAACAACATTCAACGAGATGGAGAGCGAGCGAATTTAGAAAGAACTTAGAAACAGAAATTGGATGAGGGCGAATAATTTCAATCAATTTTTACCTTTTCCTTATATTGTAAGATATATTGCCAATTTTGTTGTATTTTTGATTTGGGTGATTTGTGCTGCATCTATCTATCTTGGAATCCACACCAGTAACACCATTATTGATGTCACCCTGGACGCCCTTCCGAGCAACGGAAACCACTCTCTACAAGTCTCTTATTATTCCTGTCCTTACATATGGTGCAAATAGGTCCAATGTATATAGGTCTTTGGACCTATTTACATTGGTGACGAATAGCGAATAAGGTACAACCATGAGCTGTATACCGACACCGACATAGTGAAGCGCATTAAAATTCAGCGGATGCACTGGATAGGTCATGTCGAGCGAATGGAAGAACATGCTCCGGATAAAAAGGTATTATATCCGGATCCCGCTGGTGGATGACGCACAAGAAACGGACCTAACCTCCGGTGGAAAGGCTAAGTACTGGAGAACCTGCGCTTGGAATCTCTAACCGGCGCTAGCTAGCGAAGGAAAGAGCTAGCTGGCGAAGTCTACATCGATTTTCGGTTGTAATGGTCACATAAGTAAGTAAGTAGATATGTGCTGTATATTATTTATTTGTTATATTCAAATATACATTTTTTAAAACATTTATACGTATCATAGTCATAATTTCGGTTATATATTAATTTAGTTGAGATATTTTCTCTTTGACTACTTGCGGCTGCATTTTCATTACCACTACACTTTGCTGAGTTAAAATTTTTTTACGCTCATTATTCCACTCTTGAAATTAATGGAAAAAATTTGCATTATCACTACATTCAATTATTAATAGTGGAGATGAATCCAAGTCCACTACGCATAAGTGTAACTGCATAGCTGAAAGTTTCACTAGTAAAAAACTAGTGGGGCTTAAAATTTAGTGCACTACCACAGCTCTGACGGATCGTATATAGTAAGTTTGCAATTATTCTAAAAGTACCACAGCTTCAAAAGCGAAAGAGTGCAATTAGAAATTTGTGTAATCTGAATCGTCTGTTCATGTGCTTTTTTTTTAGTTCCTCACTCCGCCTAGCTATCTAATGTACTTTGTTTGTCCTCTTGGTTTTCATGTGTTCAGGTCAAATAAATATGGTTATTATTATCGTAGTCCCATCTTTTGACTATTCGTTATATATCATACAAACGAACGTGCTATTCCTCTGATACGAAGCATCAGAAGTTCAGCTCAACCTAAAGAACTAAACGTTAGGAAACCCCAGTGTACTTTGAGTTTGTGACTTTCTGTATGTTCGCACTATAACTGGTGCAATTATAGAGCGGGCGAGCTGAAAATTGGTGCATCGCATTCGGTAATCGGGTCTCCATCCCGGAATAAGTAGGTCAAGGATTGTCACTTCAGTTACGCAAAACTCTCATACAAGTACATGCACTCACACATTATACACGTAGGGTGTATGTGGGTTTCGTATGCTGTTACAACACCTGTGGGCTGGGCTATTAATGATTAATCATTTACTTGATAAATCTAAATATGAATTATTCAGGAATTTTGATTAATCAAAATAATTTTTTAATTTTTTTTTATTTTTAAAATTTTATTTGGAAATAAAAATTTAAAAAGCATTCTCAAATACGTAACTTGAAAATCTATTGGGAAAAATATTATAAATATTTTTTAAATACTTTATTCGAATAATTTTATACGTATTAATAAAAATAATTTCAATTTTTGAATATTCAAAATCAAGATTAGTCGAATAATTTCTTATTTGATAAATCAAAACTTTTAATAATCGAATAATTGATCATTAATTTTGATTAATCAAATTGTTAGACTAAACGATTAATCACACAGCGCTGTTCTCAATATTTTAATATATTTTTTAGGAAACTGTATTTTTGTATTTTATTCTCGTTCCTTTTCACATGAACGAAAAAGTGATAATTTTATTACAAATTTAAGTACAGATCACTTTCGTGATCACTACAGATCACTTTCTCTGCCAAAGTCTTTTACCGTCTTTTCACTCGACCAAACTTCCATTTTGTATTGAAAGCAACAGCAATTCGGACTGGCTGCCAAAGATCGGTCTAATATTGGTTTTCAATAATGGCATAGTGCAATTTTGAAAAGTTATGATTATGAAAGGAATAAACGCACTGCTGCTATATTTAAACTCATAACCAAGAAACACCATAAATAAATATAACAATGGAATGCACCCACTTGTGCATATTAATTATAATATTTAATAAAATATTTGTTCGAATGTAAGCAAAAAATTGTGAAAGCATAGCATACGCTCTCCTATGAACACAGGTATGTACTTAATGCCATTTTGAAACAAGCTAATGTGTGACCTATTTCTTGTATAATACAATATCCCACTGGAGACTAGCTTGGCGCGCCATATAACGCATTTTATAGGCATGTTCAAACAATATAAAACTGCATACCATAGATGTCAGATACACCCGTTTTTCAAGGGTTTTGTTATATTTTTTGCTAAACTTCAGAATTATTCAGTCGATTTTATATTTTCATACGACATAAAAAAGGGAAAATACATATTACGCTTATAACGATATACAACTTCCATAAAAACTGGCAGTAACATTGTAAATGAGCTACAGCAAAGTGTAAACGGGACTCACCCATTCATTGTAAAATTATCTCACTCTATATGTTATTTTGTAAATTTGTACGGGATCTATCTTAAATACTAGACATGGTACGTCAATTTGTTACGAATCTACGTACCAAATATGATTTAAAGTTTTAAAAATGTTCGTGACTTTGTATGGGATCTTCATTAATTTCTGTCAATTTCTTGCAAGTTTAATAACTATGTATTTATTGCCCTAGAAGATATATTAACTTATTTATAATGGACTAAAATTTAGACAAATTCTTATGTTAGTCTATTTGATTACGATTGCTTCTTGTAGGCATGGCTGACCGATCGATCCCATTTAGGTAGCTCATGCCTTCAATAAAGCTCAATGTTTGTTCAAGTTATCATGCGAACCAGGCAGGGGATAGACAAATAGACATCTTTAAATTGAGTATGATGAAGATACTTTCGAGATTATTTAGGCTAATTAGTCTGGCAGTAGACTATATAAAATCCTCCGAAAAACGGTTTTTTGTACTTAGATATTTTTTATTTTGCGGGTGTATTTTAAATTTATAATATACAGGTTTGTATTGTTTGAGTAGGTTTATAATATACACTATGTAGCGCATTAAGATAAAGTTATATTGGGAATTGTATAATCCTAGCAATAAGCGGAATACAACTATACATAGGTAATCGCAATTGAGAAGCCCAAGTATATACAGTGAGCGACAAAAGTCTACGTACGGCGACCATTTCTGCTATCTGACATGTCCAAAAGCATAATGAAAAGAAGTAATGATGCAATTTTGTTTTAAATATGTTTTTATTATTACATAGCAAAAATTATCTTATTTCATTAAAAACTTAACAAGTTATTAACATAAAACGAAAAAAATTCAATGACAAAAGTCTACGTACGATTTGAAAATCAAAAGGAAATACTTTGATAAGGCACTAAAAGTTAAAACAAGTCGTCGTTTAATATTTGGTTGAGCATCTATAACTGCTTGCAAACGTCGGGGCATTGAAACGACTAAATTTTCGATTTCAAGGGCCGTTATTTGTTGCCATTCCTGTTGCAGCTTCTCTTTTAGTACTAGGGCACTAGTAATGTGATGTTTCCGTATCTTCCGCTCCAAAAGCTCCCAAACGTGTTCAATAATATTTAAGTCTGGGCTTTGAGGAGGTGAATACAGTTGTTGTGGAGCGTAGTAAAGCAGCCAGTCCCTCACGATGTGGGCGGTATGTTTTGGATCGCTATCCTGTTGGAAGATCCAACTCTCACCAAGGCATAGTTTATCAACCGATGCTTTTAAGTTTTGTTTCAAAATAGATTTATATTGAAAGCGGTCCATGTTACCCTCCACAAATACCAAATTTCCAACTCCAGATGCAGCGACAGCGCTCCAAACCATTACACTCCCACCGCCATGCTTCACCGTAGGAACTAAGTGTGGTTCATTGCGGTATTTGGTTTTCTCCAAATTTTGGCTCTACCGTCACTTCCAAATAAATTGTATTTTGACTCATCTGTAAATAATACTCGTTTCCAGAAATCAATTCCCTTGTCTAAATGCTTTTACGCGAATTCCAAACGAAGTTTGCGATTTTTTTCACTTATATACGGTTTCCTACGCGGAGTTCTGCTGTGAAACTCATTATTATTCAAGGCTCTTTGAACTGTTCGTAGATGCACATTTGTATTTGACCTAGTTGCTAGCTCTGCGGCCAACTTAGTGCCTGCCACTTTCGGATTTTGATCCACTTCTTTCAAAATGAACGATACATCTCTGCGACTCAGCTTCTTTGGGCGACCACTACGCGGTTTATTTTCAAGACTATTCGTTTTTTTGTAGTTATTGAATATTGTTTGAACTGTTGATTTTGTTAAATTTAATAAGCTTGATATTTCACCATACGATTTGTTTTCATTTCTATACTTTACTACTAAGTTTCGCAAATCAATTGATATTTCTTTACGGGAAGCCATTGTCACAACCACGAACTTCTGGAAACAGCCAAAATACAACTAAATGCAATCCAAGTATGTCTATTACCAAGCAAAACAGCAAAATGTAACTAGCGGTACTTTCCCGTTATTGCGCCGCAACACACAACAAAAAAGAAGCGTGGAATGCGCGCCGTATGTAGACTTTTGTCATTGAATTTTTTTCGTTTTATGTTAATAACTTGTTAAGTTTTTAATGAAATAAGATAATTTTTGCTATGTAATGATAAAAACAGATTTAAAACAAAATTGCATCATTACTTCTTTTCATTATGCTTTTGGACATGTCAGATAGCCGAAATGGTCGCCGTATGTAGACTTTTGTAGCTCACTGTATGTACATAAACTTGCGTATGTGGAAACTACACATTTTGCATATGTGGATATGAGTTTCTTTTTCTCAAAATGTGTTGGAATAAAATGTGTTCTCACAATTAGACTATCTATCTAGAACTGTAGATATGTAAGTGTATATATTTGTGTGTATATAACTTTCCACAAAAAATAAAATTTCATATCGTACCTGCAAAAATTGCGTGACAGTTGTGTCAATGATCATCAATGGACGATGAATTAGATGCGCAACACCATTGCGAACAGGTATGTTTCCACGCACAATTTCAGCCAAAACAACTCCTGTCGAATGTTTAGCATCTCCAAGAATAGTATTCGATTTCACATACACTAATATTAAAGGCAAATACCAACAACTCAATTAGTAGTGGATTTATGAATACACATAAGTATATAAATTGAATTAAATATACTTGGGTACGTACTTTTTCCATCCTTTTGTTTAAAAAAGCTAACCGTCACCTTGATGTTATCTTCAAATGCCGCAGTCGTCTGTGGCACTTCCACTGGTGCAGCCGATGTAAAAATCACGTTATTTAAAATAACGTGGCCATCAATAACTTTATGATCTACCAAACTACTGCGCGTAGTTTGCTAAAAATACATATGTGAAAATGTCGCTTAAAATAAACAACAATACAAGCGCTTACTTTGAAACCTTCATCAACAGGTATGAGAAAAGTGTGCCCACCGGGTGATTGGTATAAGCTCTCTTTGCGCATAAGAGTTACTTGTGAGCGATACGACCTGAAATTGAATATAAATTATATAGCCTTAATTTTCAAGCACATCTAATAGTTTCCAAAATCTCTCACCTTAGTCGATTATCACCGATGTTCATTAGATCAGCTTGTTGTAGGAATTGAAATGCATCTGGATTTTTTATATCAGTTTTAGAAGTAGGCAGCGTTGTTAGAGGGACCAGAACCTCATCGATAACGTGCATAACCTTATGGAAGAAAAGAGTAGATTTTAAATTGAGAATGACATGATTCTCCATCAACTACCTGACGTTCACCAAAAGCATTGATCATCTGCACAGATAGTGATGGTATGATTCTCGCATTATTTATGTATATATCACCATTACGATTTTTTGTTACATATAATGGAGGATTTCCACTCATATCGGAGGGTATAAACTTGGGAAGCTCATCCTGTGACATTGCGGATGTTGCTAACCGAACGATTAATAAATTTATTTACAATTTTAAAGTTTAATATTTTTCATACTTACACATATGGTACAATACGTGTGTTGTGCCATGATGTCTTTGAAATGCTTCATTCGTGGGCACGAATACAGTGCATGAACGTAGTGCTAATGTAGAGTTGGCTATACGATCTTGTTCCAACAGGCTGTAAAACTGTAGATAAAAATTGTTGATGTAGTGTTTAATTTTTTTTTTAATTATTAATGTATATGATACTTGCGAATACTATATAAAAAAATAAAATGAGTAGGTATACATAATATAGGTATAAGCCAATGATTATGTGTTTGCATATTTTTAATCCCAACTGGTCGCGTAAATTTAATAAATAAAACTTTGTTTTAGCAATTTGATTTAATATTTTATTATTTACATGATTTGAGGTATTTCTTCATATGAGAGATCTCTTGACATATTGACAATACTTCTCAAAACCAAGAACTCAACATTAGTGAATTTAAGAAGATTGAGATTGTCCTGAAACCTCTGCTACATTTTTGATGAAATTAAGCAACGACAGACCTAAGGATGGAGAGTGTTTATACGCATATGCCGCAACCCTGATAACAACTTCAATGACTCGATGGAAAAACTCGTCAACTGAGCAAATAGCTGTATCCACAGTTCATTCATTCACCAATGGTAGACCATTGGTGAATGAAGCGAGAGGAAAATCACCCATAATAGTCGGGTGTAACTTTAATGCCTGGACTATGGAGTGGCGTAGTGTACGCACGAATCGTAGAGGAACACTAGTCTTAGAAGCCTTCGCCTGTTTAGATATGGTGGTCCTGAAGATTGGTAATGAATTCACATTCGATAACGAAAAAGGAGGATCGGTTGTGAATATTACATTCGCAAGAAGTGCGTTAGCAAGATCTATGGAATGGAAAGTGTCGGATGTATATACACATAGCGACCATATAGCTATTGTGTTCAATACGAAACCTGCTGCGAGGTTCCAGTTACGCAGAACACAAGCAAAAGCACAAACAAAAGGCTGGAAGGTTAAAAAACTTGATATGGACGTTTTAGAATACGTCCTTGATGGTCTGCATACAATCGAAGTCAATGCTAAAAAACAAGGTGCGCATGTAATGCGATTACTTGAGAACGCATGTAACGCAGCAATGTCACGACAGGGGAAAAGTAACGGAAATTACCAGTTTACTGGTGGATCGAAGATATAGCTAACCTACTCTCACAATGTCATAGACACCGCAGAATGCAACAGAGGCATAGAACAATATGGCAAATTTGCAATAACAGTACCAGTCGATAAGAAAACTGCTACGAAAGGCGATATCCAAGAGCAAAAGCCTCTTCTTAACCTAATTGATGAAGTGCAGAACAATCCATGGTGGAGCGTGTACAGGATTGTGCAGAATAAAGTTAATAGTAATAATGCTAATTCCTCCATATGAGCGATCATAATGTCAAAAATCGTAAATGGCCTATTCCCACAACAGAGCTCATTAGTGGTTGAATCTGAAATCCAAGTTGATACAGACACAATTCCACTTGTAACCCCAGATGAAGTTGCCATTAAAATGAAACCAGAAGTTTTTGCGCAGCTATATACGGCCTGCTTTAGAGATAGGTCATTTCCACGTCGGTGGAAACGTGTATTAATCCCCAAAGGCGATTCAGGAAAAAGCGCAGCACTGTCGATGCGATTGGAAAAGTTTGTAAAATTGCAAAAAAAGCAATGGAAGGGAAAAGATGGAGGGGGAGAGAGAGAGAGAGAGATGAGCTCTTGTAACCCTAGATATCAAAATTGCTTTTAATTCAGTAAATTGGGCGTATACACTAAATGCTTTTTGACGTATCCATGCACCAGGGTACTTAATTCGAATAATTTCAAGTTATTTTAAAAGTAGAACTCTGTACTATGACACAGAAGAAGGACCAAAGCAGTATAAGGTGACGGGTGGAGTACCGCAAGGCTCGGTACTGAAAACACTTCTTTGGAATATTATGTACGATGGTATACTTAAAATACAGAAGCCGATAGGAGTAGATATCATTGGGTATGCAGACGATATCGCTATCACGGTAGTTCCAAAAACCCTACCGGAAATTAGACCAAACGCTTAAAAACAAATAAAAGTGTTAAACAGTGGCTTGAAATTGCGGAACTAAATCTAGCGCATCATAAAACCGAAGCAGTATTAATGAGTAGCCGGAAGAAGGTAGAGCATATTGATGTGCGTGTTGGTAACCACATCATATCCTCCAAGCGGCATTATCGAGGCTCATGCCGAACTTTGGTGGACCACGTCAACCGATTAGGAATCTAGTCACAGACATCAACACATCGATAATAATGCATGCTGCACCAGTGTGGACTACAGCGACAGGTTGTAAGTCTTACATGAGAGGGATCACAGCGGCATATAGATCATAATGTGATAATGCGGGCCGATTTCATGTTGACATCATAGCAACCCACGCGCAGTCAATTCGCGATAATAAGAAACTATCGCAAGCTGAGAGGATAGAATTGGAGAATATAATTAACCATAGTGAACGAGTATGTCAATATAGATGGCATGTATCGACGAAAGGGCGGTGGACATATTCACTGGTACCCAATATAAACATGGAGAGGTCCATTACCACCTGACCCAGTTCCTCAGTGGCCATGGTTGCTTTAGAGAATATTTATATAAACACAAACACATTCATGACCCGTGGTGTCTCTATTGCAAGCACGAAATCGAGAACGCTCAACATGTGCTATTGAAATGCGTCAGATTTGAAAGTGAACGCTCTCAGCTTGAACGGTTAATGCTACAATCGTTAACACTAGAGGGACTTATCCAATACATGCTCTCCTCGAAAGAAGCATGGGACTCGCCCCCCAGAAATCGCTAAAATAATGATGCAAAGATTACGATGTGATGAGCAGGCAGCACGTATCAGAAATAGCGGAGAGTGAATAGAACTCAAAATCCTGTCTTGCGAAGAAATTCCTTGACTGGCGGTACCGCAAAGATGAACAGGACAGTGATATCAGGGGAGGTGGTTTTAGTACGTAGATATATATTGGGACATAGCCACAATGTGTGAATCGTGCTTGCTGAGTAGTACGGTAGTAGATACTACTTAGTATCTATGAAGATTTCCACCTTCCAGCGTATCGAAGCAAAAAAAAAAAAACGGTACTAGCTCATATTTCTCAGTTTGAGCCTCGAGTTCATCATCTCACGTTTACTGCAGATATCGATACCAGAAATCGGTTGCAACAAGAACTGAAGGCTATGTCGTTTTTAAAAAAGAAATCTGTTACGCAGAATGACGTGTGCGTCCCAGATATCAAACGTCATCGTCAACGGAACCACGAGTTGACTTATGCGTTGTCAGTGCGCCTATCGGGCCATTGGTTCACTCCGGTGAGAAATTTACATTTTTTATACAATACGGCAATTTTGATTGTTCACGTATCCATTCAACCAGAAATGAGCGTCATCGCTGAACACAAGAAAGTCCACTATGCACTTTCTTAACCGAGCAAGAATTTGGATAATAAAATTCAATAATCTGCAACCGTTGTTCGTTTGTAAATCGATTCATGGTTAAATTATAGACCTAACTGAACACATTTGTCAGTAACATGTTACACGAAAACAGCGGAGCTGCCAAAAACAGTGTTGCCCTGTACCCTGTATAAAAAATAAATAAATAAATATGTGGCACTTAAAGCCGAAGGTTCTCTTGCATTACATTAAATTGCATTAAATTTTGGACAGTGTTAAAAGGGACCTACTTATTTTAGCCTGCTCCGAACGGCAGAAATCTTGCGACATCACTTCTTCTGAGCTTTGTCACAGAATTCATTTTGAAGCTTTTTTATGGCAAATTCTTATTGCCGGAAGAATTGCCAATTGCTTGCAGACATGTGGATACCGTTCGAAAGAAAAATTACCTTAGATGTCGCGCATTTTAATTGCCTTTAGAACAAGCTTGATTTGATTGCACTTAATAGTTCGGCAATAACATTTTTTGAATGAAGTGATACCCCAAAATCACAAAATTGCCGTTATTGCAAAAACCTTCCACTCAGGAGGTTCTTATTAACTCTCCCCTAAGCATGGATTTCTTGGTATTTTTTCAAGATAATTAATTGTAAAGTAGTGTTATTATTAATTTATATACAATACTTTCTGAGTGAACGAATGTTTCAGTTGTTGTAATTGAATTTACTATTATCACATTCAGGCTATGGAAACCTGTTCGGAGCAGCAGCTGATATAGCAGTTAAATAATCTATTTTTAGCCACTATCCTGCACGGTTGATCAAAAATGCATTCCTATTCTAACATTACTCATTAATTATGCTATTATTCTATTCTAACATTACTCGCAATGTCTTTTCCCCTCTCTGCTATGCTTTGCTCTAATATATATGTATATGAGTACAAATAGACTATAGCTTAGCCGAAGTTTGTTAATTTAAATCAGATCGTTTTTGCTGATCGTTTAACTAAGTGCACATCAAACATACACACACTCAATGTAAATTGGGTACAGTTAAGCACATGGCCACGTACTATTTAAATTGTTAATATTGAGTGTGTGAATTAGTAACCGGCCATTTACGTTAGATGGCGCCACGCATGAGCGCAATGTCGTACATCATTGTACGAAATGTCAAAAGTTTTCGATTTGGTTGTGCGCATTACATTTATTGCATGTTCGAAATGCCGCTTGAAAGCCACAAAAACAAGATATGTTTGTGTCGAATGGTAACGGGTGACGAAAATTAGATATACTACGACAATTCCAAGCGCAAAAAATCGTATGTCAAGCCTGGGCAACCAGCTGAATCGACGCCTAAGTCAAATATTCACGGCGCCAAGGTAATGCTCTGTATTTGATGGGATTTAAGCTACTAGAACCTGATCGAACCATTACGGGAGAGCTGTACCGACAAAAATTGATGCGGTTGAAGAGATCAGTGATCGAGAAACTGCCGGAATATGCGACCAGTCACAAACTATCTTGCTAATAGCGGATGGGAAGTTTTACCCGACGCACTGTATAGCCCAGACCTGGCGCCTTCAGATTACCATTTGTTTCGGTCCATGCAGAACGCCCTTAATGGAATACTCTTCACTTCAGTCACCGGTATCAAAAATTGGCTCGATTCGTTTTTGGCCGCCAAGCCAAGCCGGCCGCCAAGTTCTTTTGAGATGGAACCCATAAATTGCCAGAAATTTGTGGAAATGTCAGTTTCTGATGGAAAATACTTTGAATGACATGATTTTTACAGAATTCTTAAAAATAAATGATTTTTGAGTGCTAAAAAAGACCGGCTTTTAATTCACACACCCAATATAAGTTAAGTTAAAATTGAATCGAAATTTATTTTGTTTTTTCTATTCATTTTTCTATTCACAATTCACTCTGACATCAGCCAAGTGTTACATTAAAAAAAAATTTTAAAAAAATGTTTTTTAAAAAGTGCTTTCCTTTAACTTAAAAGAAAAGAAAAACTTTCAAAAAAATAAAAATCTTTAATGCCAAACATAATCAGAAAATTAATTTTACAATCCGTTGTCTCGAAAATGTTAAAGAACAGCATAGGCGGTCAGTGTAATTAACTTTGTCAAACAGTGTAATTACACTTTGTTTGAAAAAGCCCCCATGCTTTCCTTCCCCCAAATTCGAATCCCTTTAAACCAGCCAACTGCGAAACATCGGCCAGGTATGTGAAGAGACACGTAAGTAAGTTAACAAGTCGAAAAATATAACTAAATTGTTTATTTATGGGGAAAGGTAAGGGATAATATTTATAAATTGTAAAATTATATATAAAACTGCCGAATAGCTAAATTGTAATATAACTAAATTGTTTATTTATGGGGAAAGGTAAGGGATAATATTTATAAATTGTAAAATTATATATAAAACTGCCGAATAGCTAAATGGTAGAAAAATTTCACTTCATTATATTAAATAGGTTCAGAGAAATAGGATCCTTAAAGTGAAACTTTTTTTTATTTAAACAATAAACGAAACGGTCAAATTGTCAAAGATAAACATGTATTGTCTCCTAGAAGACACATGTGTACAAATTTTCATTATTTTCTGACTATTAGAAGTTAGTTTATTTAGCATTGCAAGATTCTACCCTTCATAAGGAAGTTAAATAAAAGACGCTTTCAAATGAAGACACACTTCTAATTTGCTACGGCTATAAATAATACAAAAAAACGGATCATTTTTTCTCCGTAACTAAAGTGTGTTTTTCTAATATGTCATTCTTCCCGCATTCGCGCTTTATGTTACTTAAAGCTATGCTGTGATTTTTAAAACGTAATAGAGTTCAAGACAACTCAGTAGGAGAGCATGTATGCCAGCAGTCTGGTATGCCAGGATGGTAGCTGACAAACTTTGAAGCATGCCAGAATACCTTTAATTGATAGCTTCAAAAAGACAATTTGAATGAACCTAAACGTAAAACCTTCCGGCATCCCGATATCATCGGATTGCGAGGGAAAAAAAATATGCGTATTGGCCTTAAGGCAGCGAAAAATTTACCAAATCATCAAAAATGTTTTAGAGAAAAAAAAACATTATAATTTTAGGTTAAAAAAAAATTACCAAAACGGCAACGCTAACCACTACTTTTTTTTCTAAAAACAATTTGAACATGTGAACTATTAAACTGTATTTATATTGAAAAATTACTATATCGTTTTTGCAAAATCATTGACCACCAGTTATAATAGCAGATAAAGTATCTGTCTTGGTTTTACCATACCTTAACAAGGTTCATTTCTATTTGGAGTTGTGAAATATTTTCAAGACTATACAATGTTGAATAAAATATTATAATTATTCTAGCTTATATAATGGAGCTATTCCATTTAATGGATTATCGTCAATCAAATTCTCTTACTTGATAATAAGAATAACTCAATTACAATTAACTAATGCTATGTCTTGACCGACTTTTCTAATCATGTTTAACACTAAACATGCTTTGATAAACCAAGGCTGGCTTCACCAGTAAATCGTTGTATTCCTTTGCATAAAAGTTTTCTTTTACACCAAAGAATAAAATATACCACTCCAAGCATATATTTGAATCAAGTTACAACAATACCCGGTAAAAAAATAGGAGAGAAAAGCTATGTAGTCTCACGAATGAAGCAGAAATAAAAAAGCAACAAACATATAAAAAAGAAACACATAAAAACATATAAAACATATAAAAAAGAAACACACGCTATATTGTACAATGTACGCCAAAGCCAAGGGATAACTGTTTCTAATTAATTTACCTAATATTCCTAAACCATCTTTAAAGGTGCCTAAAGTACAATTAGGATTATCGTATACATTCTTTTTCATATGCATTCCTGCGCTAACCTTGTTTTGTTGTGTGATTTGTTTCTAAACAGTGATCTGTTCACAATACTTGCATATATTTAAATGGAATTAGAGGGTTTTTTTTGCACTTAATTATCATTATCTAAAAAAAACTTAATTAACTGTTATTTGTTTAAATACACACAAAGGTGTACAATTAGTTAAGTATTTATTTTAAACATGCACAACGTAACAAGTTAATTCAATTAAACATCGAGCCAACTGGACTGTCATTCAGCATTCGTCTATTAACACACTAGTACAATTTTAACCCGACTTAAATGCTATGGAAGAAAAACTGTTGAAAAAAGCATGAAATATTCATGTACATTCACCGAAAAATTGTTCGGTATTTCGCATCAATGTGATGCTTAATTTGCAATAATTTAATTTAATTTTTTCCTCAAAAAATGGTTATAAAAGGTAACAACTAATCATTATCTTACCCTAACAGGTATAACACTCCGCAGAGATGAAGTCTGAAAGAAAAAAGGCGATAAAACTCATTTACATTCGTTAATATACCTCAATTCGTTGTGTACCTATCTTTAATAACCTCCTAATTAATTCTAACTTAATATTGTAAGAAAAAAAAAAATCAATAATCACAGCTCAACACATTATGTACCGTTATTGTTTGTGAGAAAAATTCCTCTTGAAAGAATAATGGCAAAAGGAATAAAATCATTCAAACCAAAAATAGCTACTTTCTCACATATGTAAATGCCGGATAACTGTTAAATTTTCTTGCTTTTTGAAATCCATCAACGTGAAAATTTGGAAAATATTTTGACACATTAACCCCCAGTATAAGGGTCAAACATGTAAAATGCATGTCTTCTTTTTGTTGATTATTACTAATTTTATTCAATTAACATACAAAAACTTGCACATATTTTCTATTATTCAAATAATGAAAATAATCAAAATATTCGTTTTGATTTAAAAAATAAAAAAAGTAAAAATTCATAATCTTGTACTCAAATAGAGGAAAAATAATTTTGACACTTCCTGAACACTTTTTGACATTCCTCCTAAATTGATTGATATTATGAGACATAGCAATTTTGACCATACCTGAATAAGTTTTGACATATCCTCTGCACGACAGAAGAACGATTTTACGATTGTCGTATTTTGTTCATTAACTATGATTTGATCCCAAGAAAAATAAAATTAGAAAATTGCGCCCATCAGAGAGGATTATATTGTAATCGTGATTGAATTTTTCATCTACTTGAATCTTGAATACAACCACAAGTAAAAACTGTCGTCGGCTGGTTGTCGGTTATGCCTCAACTATTAAAAATGTATGTAAATGTCATGGTATAATAACAAAAGTAGAGCTATTATACAAGATTTTACTTTGCTGCGACTTATATTATCGTCAAACACGTATGTATGTTTCTTCTTTACTTCTTATTCTTTCCCTATATGTTTGTTATACTTTTGTTTACTTCTCCTCTTTCATTCGTCTGAGATCTCTTATAGCCTAGACAGATGGCAGCCTAATTCCGGATTACCGAGTTAATTCGAATTAACTCGGGCATTAACTGCAGCTAATCCGCATAAACTCTATGAGTTAATTCTCAAAATAAAAGAGGATTAGGGCAATTTGCGATGGCAACACTGCTGAAAATTATCTATTGTGAATTTTTCTCCATCCATTTTACAAAATATTAGGTATGTTCGCAACAAAAAACTCAACAATTGTTAACAGTTTTCAACATGAAAAGTGTTGGCGAACAAATAAATCCAGCTGTCAATTACGAACGGTGAATGTCAATTTACAAGTTTCTGATAGTTTTCAGTTCACGTACTTCTTGTAGATTTTCTCATATCGAGAGTGATAGATGACAGAAATTGATAGTGATAGTAATGTAAGTGGACAGACCTAATAAAACAGCAATCAGCCGTTTAGTTAATCCGCAATATTGCCATCTGTCAGGTTATTATTTTATTCGGATTAAGTGCGCCGGTAATCCGGAATTAGGCTGCCGTCTGTCTAGGCTATTATTGCTTTACCATTATATTTATACCATGATAAATATGTATGTATTGTAACGAGTATCTGTGGTTATTTATTACTAATTGTGAATAGCTCGAATAATAGTAGCATCGAGACGAATGTCAACAAAACGTAATAGGGTTTACCAGAACAAGCCAACAAGAAAGAAAGAGAACAAACTAGATAACGACAAAAGAAGATTCTAGGGTGTTACCACAGAGTATAAATAGGGCGAGTTGTTGACAAACGAATCAATGCAATTTCGAAAGTGATCGAGGCAACATAACACGATAGAAGTTAAAATAGCAAGTACATTAAAGAGTGATTGCAAATAGAAGTATCGATTAAATAAAATGTTGTTGTATATAGTTCGTACAAAATAAGCGTTACAGTTATTTGTTCACATATGTATATGTCCAGCCAAAAGTGCGACTCGATATGCTTTTGGTCTGCGTTTCCTTGACCATATTTCTGATATATCTACCGCTATTCTAGGGGTTGGATTGTCTGTTTTTTTGGAAACCCGTAATATAATTTAGATATCTTCATCACAACACCGGGCCTATCTACACTTAGCAGAAAAAGTGTACATACAACAAGTAAGTAATTCTTCGCTGCACTAAATACCAATAAGGAAACAATTTTTCTCAAAAGAAATTATTTTTTATTTAAAAGTTAGAGTATTATGTTTACTTTAAGCCCAAATACATTAAATTATAATGTACAGAAAAATTATGAGAAATAAAAGAATTCAAAAGCACCTGTTAATTGGTCAGAAAAAGTCTACGTACAGAAACGAAAACGGGACTTCCCCGCTCATTTGCTCGATCGCTCGTGCCAGTTTTTTTTTCACAAGTTCTATATTTAATACGTATCGTGGTTCGATTTTGTGCTTTGAATAATCTATTTCAAGAAGCTTAATAAAGACGAATTCAAAAAGAATGGAAATTGGAGTTGAAGAACGGAAAATTATAATAAAATTATGGAAAGAAGTCCAAACTTTCCGTGAAATTGCTAAAACCCTTGGGAGAGCCCACCCCACAATTCAAATGGTGATGAATAATTTCAAAAAACTGGAACTTTCGTGTTCGTTCACGAAATTACATTTTACATTTCTATTTTATTTTTCATTATTGCGCGCGCTTGCATTTCCATTTAAAAGGCAAAAAACCAGGTAAACATGCATATTATTGTATATTGTTTTCATTCGTTTGAGACAATCGCGAATTTCAAACATTAGTAGTAATTACATGAGCAAAAATCCTTTTTTTTACAGGGTGATTTTTAGCAACTTTTTTTTTTTGGCAACACTGTTTTTTGCAGCTCAGCTGTTTTCGTGTAACATGTTATTGTCAAACATGTTCAGTTTGGTCTATAATTTAACCATGAATCAACTTATGAACGAACAACACCAGCAGATTATTGAATTTTATTATCAAAATTCATGCTCGGTTAAGAAAGTGCATCGTGCACTTCTTTCATTTTATGGTTTGGGCGACCTTCTGAGGCGGCTATTTGGAATCTTGTGACTAAATTTCGCACCAAATTTACATTTACATTATTGGACATTAAACCACCAACACGCATACGTGGAGTGCGGACAGAAGAAAATATCGCAGCTGTATCCGCCAGTGTTGTTGATAATCGTGAATTATCGATTCGGCGCCGTTCGCTTCTGTTACTCCACTACGTGGAAAATTTTGCGGAATGATTTGAGTGTAAAACCATTTAAAATACAGCTGGTGCAAGAATTAAAGCCACACGACCTACCACAACGGCTAACTTTTGGTGAATAGGCGCTGGCAAAGTTGGATGAAGGTCCGCTTTTTTATCGAAAAATTGTGTTCAGCGACGAAGTTCATTTCTGGTTGAATGGATTCGTGAACAATCGAAATTGCCGTATTTGGTGTGAAGGGCAGCCAGAAGCATTGCAAGAACTGCCAATGCATCCCGAAAAATGCTCTGTTTGGTGTGGAGTATGGGCCGGTAACATCATTGGACCGTACTTTTTCAAAGATGACAAAGGCAGGAACGTCACTGTGAATGTCGAGCGCTACCGTGCGATGATTACAATAAGACGGTGCCACAAGCCACACAGCACGCGAAACAATGGCCCAATTGAGAAGCGAGTTCGGTGAACAGTTTATTTCACGTTTGGGGCCGGTCAATTGGCTGCCCAGATCGTGCGATTTAACGCCTTTAGACTATTTTTTGTAGGGCTATGTTAAGGCTCATGTCCATAGCGACAAGCCCGCAACGGTTAACGCACTGGAAGTTAATATTGAAGAATTTATTCGTGAGATACTGGCCGATATGTTGCAGAGAGTATGCCCAAATCGGACCCAGCGTATGAACCATTTGACCGGTTAACATTTACATGAAATCATCTATAAACATTGGATTATATAGATCGTTCTATCGACTCAAATAAAGATTTCATACATTTCTCTAAATTTTACGTGCTTTTTTTTTATCAAATCCGAAGGCTCTTAAAAAATTACCCTGTACTATTCTTAAACAAATCACTCTGAGCAAAGACAAATCGTAATACAAAACAAACCACCAACCCAGAAGCTGTCAATGCTTTTTAGAAAATTTGTTTAAATGAAATTTAGATTTTGTCGTTACCTTTAACCACTTGCTACAGATGCCATATCGTCGTCGTATTGCAATGTTGCTGTCGCAGTGAATCTGTTTACTACTTTATGCATTCTGTTATACTTTAGACGTGTGTATGTATGCCTGTGTACGTACACGAAATCCGTATTCAGCGATGATCATCTGATCTTCACTATAAGATCAGAGACAATAGCGGCAGGCGGTTATCAGGTCAGAGTTAAATTTAAAAGGTCAATTGCGAATTTAAACGAATATGTAAAAATAAAACATACTAATGAAAAAAATTGCACTCATCCACTACCAGTGGCTTACGTCATGTAAAAAATCTGTAAATTCCTATAAAGCTGTAAGCAATTCGATATAAAAAATGTAAGGAATGAACTAAATAAAAACAAAAACGAAAAAAATAAATATTCTAGCGCTGTCAGATATTCATCATATCATGTCTGTCTTTCAATTCCTGTTTTTATTGCGTTTTCATCACTATATATAAGAGATGTCAATAATACTGATAAACTGTTACCTAGAATCTAATGTATAGGCTTCTTTGCCTGTTTAAATGTGCATTAGAATGTAGAAAAAACATTCAAGGACAACACACGATGCTCTCATTTCAAAATTAGGTCAAAAGGTATTCGGTTTTAGTGTGGTCAAATTAACATTTTACAAACACACAAAATTATATACGTGCATATGCCAAATTTTGATATAGCTTACCTGTGATAAATCGGGATCATCTCTTAACTTATCCAAAATAGTCGAGTACACAACTGACTGCAACATGATGAATGCTAATAGCAGGACTCTCAAAGCCTTTGTGTAGGATTTACGGAAAATCATAGCGGCGTAGTGATACTTCCTACTTTTTAAAAACCTCGCAAAATTTGTCCAAGAAAGCTTACGAGCCTCTGGTACTTCTGAAATCCTTTCTTTTTTTTTCAATTATCTTATTTTGTTTCGTTCTACTGTATTGTACAGGCAAGAATATATGTTGCAATGCTAGCACATAATGTTCAATTGATTTATTTGTGACGTAGACAATGCTATAAATGCTACCTCATTGAACTAAAAAATTAGTAGCACCATGTTCTGAATTTCATTCTTAATAGAATAATTTAGTTTTCAAATCAATAAAATTGTAAATTTCACATCTCAACACTTGAAATTCAGAACATAGTTTTTATTTTTGATCAATTGGTAAAATCGATTTCAGCGAAATGAAAACATCAAACATCATTGGTCAGAAGGTAAGCTTAGCACGAAACACATACATATGTATTTACATATGAACGTACATATGTATATAACATATTTATCTACTGAAGACAAATAATTATGATTTTTAAAAACTACTTTTATGGATAACTAAATTATCATATACTATTTTTTGCTGATAATTACTATATTTATTAAAATCCTTTTGTGATTTGGTGTTTTTAAAAGAATTGTTTGCTATTTGCTTTTGTTTAGTTTGAATGAATATTCTGTAATTTGTTATTCACTTGATTAACGAGGAAGCCAAGGACATATGCAGTGAACCATTTTATTCGTGTCCTTTTTTGTGTTACCGTTATGTCACAAGGTTGCTACGTCATTCACAAAACAGAAAATAGTTTTATAGTTTTTCATCATTTGCAAAGTAATATTTCTGTGCTTGCGAGTGCAAAACTTTTGGTAGACGCGTAATGTTAAGCAATTATACTTTTGTTTCCAATTTATACTATTATATAGTAGAAGCTGCAACAACAGTGAAAATCATAGTCAAAATCAATAACTGGATATAACCGTTCTCATAAAAAGATACATATATACATATATAAAATACTATTTCTTGAACAAAAAAAAAAAGCAAGTGCATATCACACCCTCAAAGCCTACGACATTCAGCTACACTTATCAACCAGGAACGACACCACGCAACGCGCCACTACAAACAACTGAAATCCGCAAGATATTTAGTAGAACAAACAAGTAGTATTCGTTGGATAGTAGAAGTCACCGCAGGGGTGTTGCCAGAAATATTTCTAAAATTAATGGCCTTGTCCCTTGAAATACATAATTCCGTTGCGTCAAAGTTATCAGTTGGAAGCGATAGTGGAGGAAATAATCAATGAATAATGTATCAACAATTGCATTCGTAAATCTATAATTTAGTCTTTATGTATTTTATTTCAACACAGTGTTATTATATTTCTTATTATTTTCTTTTTGTTGTATTTTAGTTTATTTATTTCCTTATAGCCTAGACAGACGGCAGCCTAATTCCGGATTATCGAGTTAATTCGAATTAACTCGGGCATTAACTGCAGCTCTTAATAGCCTAGACAGACGGCAGCCTAATTCCGAATTCCCAAGTTAATTCGAATTAACTCGGGCATTAACTGCAGCTAATCCGCATTAACTCGACGAGTTAATTCTCAAAATTAAAGAGGATTAGGGTAATTTTCGATGGCAACACTACTGAAAATTTTCTATTGTGAATTTTTCTCGATCCTTTTTACAAAATATTAGGTTGTTCGCCAACAAAAAACTTTCAACAATTGTTAACAGTTTTCAACATGAAAATGCGTTGGCGAACAAATAAATCCAGCTGTCAGTTACTAACTGTGAATGTCAATTTATAAGTTTCTGATGGTTTTCAGTTCACGTAATTCTTGTAGATTTTCTCATATCGAGAGTGACAGATGACAGAAATTGATAGTGATAGTCATGTAAGTGATCAGACCTACTAAAACAGCAATCAGTCGTTTAGTTAATCCATAATACTGCCGTCTGTCAGGTTAATATTTTATTCGGATTAAGTGCGCCGGTAATCCGGCGCACAACATTTATATTAATGATATTCATCAGCTGTCCATTAAACGGGGTTGCTTTCGTCCTTCGCTTAAATTTACGCACTGAAATTTTCGCTTAAACTTACACAATTTGTGTAAACCATCTCTCATGTAAATTTTGACAGTTGATTTACGAGCTCGTAACACGACGTTGTTTGCGAAAATAGATGCAAAAATTATGGAAGAAGGTGATAGAAAATAACATGTATGCAAAAATGTTTGCACCTTTAGCTCTTAATAAATGACACTCGTGCCCTTCATATTACTATGTTACGTCACCGGGACTGTTTTTACTGGGTATCTTTTGATATACGAGTAGAAATAAGTACATAATAAGTGATTTAATTTTGATAAGCGATTTTTTAAGTTTTCACATGTGTAACAATGAAACATGAAATTAATATTATTGTTTAGCGATAAATGTAAAACATTACACTTTTTGTTGAATAATAATAAACGACTTGATAAACATCATCACATCTTACTTCATCAAATTTATTTTTTAGAATCCAACAGAATTTTTTATCCTCATCTACCATTAAAAAATTTTTCACAGTCCGAAAACTACGGGACACATTCTGGACTAATATGACTCCATACCACGAACAGTTGAAAAAGCAAAGTCGGCGTTACACAATAACTTTCACTTACACATTCCGGATAAAATGGACTGGGGGTATGAGAACACCCCATTCAATGGTCCAATCCATTCCTTCACGGACGTGCATAGGGAGTGTTTCATATAGAAGTTGGCCATAAATAGTAAACCTACAATTTTTAAATTTGGTACACAAGCTTCTTAGATAATGATTAGTAATTAATGCTACAATGAACTTAATCCGTGTACAATTACGCCCCCTTCCCATAAAACGCAATTGCAATATATAGTCGATATATCACTGAAAAGGTATTAAAAGGCCTTTCTTTTGATACCCATTTTGTAAGATAAGATTTTGAATTTATTGAGTAATTTCGATCGCAAATTTGAACTTTGACCCTGTGCTACGGCTTATATGGGCGTTGCCGCCAAAAAAAAAGCGTTGGTTTTTATATGAACAAAAATAGGATCTATACGAAAAACAATTTTTTTGCGTTCAGTGGAAATCTGCACTTTTGCCATTTTTAAGTTTAATTTGTAAGGCTTTAATTAGATTAAATTAAATGTTTTTTCCTTTTTCCTTTTTCTTCATCAATTTGCAGTCTTATGCTGCAACTAGCCACCGACGTAGCGTACGTACGTACTTGCCGTACGTAAGAACATACAAAATTGCATTGATTCTGTCGGCTACGAGCAACGTCTACGTCACCGTCATACGGTGGTGAGTTTTCGTTAACACGACGTTCCCATAAGATAGGTCGTGTCAGCTGACACGTTCTACGTTTTTACGTCGGTGGCTAGTTGCAGCATTAATTTTTAAGCGGTTCGATGCAGCGAAAATACTTACTTGACTTGCTTGTATAAGCGCAAGAACGTAATGCAGCATTACCCACCACTAATCGGTTTATCGATCGGTTATCGTCCATCCCTACCTTATCCACATGTTTTTTGGCTAGTTTTTTGTTTTGGGAAAGAAGAACGTGTGGCGGTTATACAAATTGGTGAATTTTGTTTTTTTTTTTTATATTCGGAATAATAATTCAATTTGTAAATACTAGAAATACTACACATACAATAAAAATATGCACAGTGATAACAGCAGTATAATATTTCGTCGGAATCGGGCTCTTGGTTTTGTGACTAATCATGTACCAGCTGTAGCACGTTACGTTCAAAGTCGAAAGGATACTCTTATAACTACCTGCATTGGTCGCTTCTTTCAAGTCTACACAGCAAGTCATTTTCGTCTATTATATGTAAGTGCGGCACACCCAGACGTGATTACAGCGTTAACTGCAGACCGTTCTTATATATACACTGCTAGTAATAAATGTATTTTCGCATGGAGATCTGGAAAACACAAGAGGCATATTTATCGCGGTCATACACGAAATGTTCACTTACTATTGCCATTTGGGAAAAATCACTTGATAGCCGTTGACGAAGAGAATGTTCTAAAAGTTTGGGATATATTTTCTGAAACAGTGTACTTGGATGTAGCATTTAATCAAAAAGAATTTTTGGTTTCTGCTATAGCACACCCGCCTACATACATAAATAAAATAATATTGGGATCACACCAGGGACTGTTAAAAATATGGAATTTGAAAAATAATTCGTTAATTTACACTTTTCATGGCCGGAACAGTCGAATTACCTGTTTAGAACCAGCACCAGCTTTGGATATTGTTGCTATTGGATATTTTGATGGGGCTGTCACTTTAATGAATTTGAAATATAATGACGTGCTAATGGAGTTTAAACAAGATTGGGGGTGTGTTACTCAAATAACGTTTCGTACAGATGGCCCTCCATTAATGGCAACTTCAAGTAATAATGGTAACATTGTTTTTTGGAACTTAGAAGAACAAAAGGTATATTTATATAGCTCTTAATAATGTACAAAACATACAAATATTGCTAATGAATTACAATTTTAGATAATGAGTCAAATTCAGGCGCATGATGATTCCGTAACTACTAGCATATGTTTTCATAACGAACCAATCCTTTTGACAACCTCTCCTGATAATTCTATGAAGCTGTGGATTTTCGATATGACAGATGGCGGTGCTCGATTACTTCGCATACGTGAAGGTCATACTGCATCTCCCTTATGCATTCGTTATCATGGCATCCAAGGAACATCAATTTTATCATCAGGAGAAGATAGTACACTAAGAGTATTTAATACCATATCAGAAACGTTGAATCGGAATATGGGAAAAATGACATACAAACACAAAAGCTTGCGTAAAAAGAGTACGTGCAAACATAAACTTTGAAATAAGATTGAAGCAGAATTTTCACTTAGTTATGTACAGGTATCTAATCAATATCTGTGATAAAAAGAAATAGTCGTTGAGGTTTGTTTTATGAATTTTGCACTTGCGTTTTATACGTCTGTTGGAAAAGAAAAAATCATGAAAAACCGGTTGACCGAATTTCCAAATTTGGACCTTTCGACAGTTTCGTATAAACTCAAGAATTAGGTAGTAGGTACCAAAAATTGTGTTGTAATTGTTCATTCTGCTCAGAGAAAATTTATTTAAGTTAACATTATTGCATTTATTTTTCTCGATTGTTTCAACATATTCATATCCAATTTACCCGAGCTCTGGTCAAAACTTTACAAACTGTAATTGTACGGATGCTTTCCTAATCCTTTTTGTAGCTTATACTAAAGACTATGATAGTTCATTTTCTGTTAAAACTTGTACAACAAGCTATTGCAATACACTCAACAGAATCTGGAAGAAATCAGTAGTACAATTTTCGGACCCTTATTTTTCTTACTTTTTTCGGTATTTCTTGTTTTTTTGTAGGTTCTGAAGTTATGCCTTTCCTTCACTCTTTGCATCATGGATGCATTGGTTCCAGCTATTTTTGTCAAATCTCTCATAGACATTTTCTTGATTAATTAAGCTCAGTGCCTTTCATTCAAGATTCGTATTTCATTCACATTTGATTCTTCCAATTTACGGCATGTCGTCGAAAGATCAGGTATCTGCAAACTTAATAATTATATTTTATAAACCTTTTACCTATACTGCCTATACAAAACTGCTTTTACAGTGCAAGAACAGCATTTCAAGTTGTCTAACGGTAAACACGATATCGTGATCAAACGCTATTAATTTCAATTTGAAAGTTTGTAGTTTCTTTTCGGTACAGTCCTTACTAATGCATGTTTTACGATGCCTCCCAACAGTTGAAACCAATTAGACATTTTTGGTATACTCTATCTTTAGATTTCCTTTATGTGGCATTTTTACAAAAACACTAATTAATCATACAGATTTTAAATATTTTGTACAGTATGAAGTAATCAGTCAAATTCATTTGTATGTGATTAGATACCTTTAAAGAAAAGAATATGCGCATGCCACCAATCGTACAATTCACATCAGAGACTACGCGCGAAAAAGAATGGGATAATATAGCTGCGATACACACAGGAATTGTACAAACAACAACTTGGTCGTTTCATAAAAATCGAATGGGTGATCATCGTTTGGTGCCGAAAAAATTCCAAAACAAAATTCGGTCTGATTTCAAAACTGAGGCGACCTGTTTGACTTTAACACACTGCGGTAATTTTGTAATCATCGGTAGGTTTTCCTCTATGAATTGTGAATTAAAATTACTGATCTGTAAAAATGTATCTGTAAAGGTTATTCTAATGGCGACATTGAACGTTTTAATATACAATCCGGTTTACATCGAGCTACATATGGAAATCCTGCTCACAAAATGGCTGTAATGGGTATCGCTAGTGATAACTTAAGTCAATTCGTTATTTCCGGCTGCAGTGAAGGATTCTTAAAATTCTGGCATTTTAAGGAAAATGGTAATCATGTCTCATTACATACATACAGTTATAAATATCTATATATTTAAATATTTTTTCAGTCACAAAATCGGCCACTACGTTAAAATTTCAAGATGGCATAGCCCTAATGCGCGCTCACAGGGAGAGTGCTCTGATAGCAGTTGTCTTGGTCTCTTTTATCGTTTTCGTTATTGATTCTGATACCAAGACTATTATGCGAAAATTTGAAGGCCATACTGCGAAAATAAACGATGTTACTTTCAGCCCTGACAATCGTTGGGTTATCACAGCTGCGATGGATTCGACAATCAAAGTCTGGGATATTCCCAGTTCTTATATGGTTGACAATTTTAGGGTGGATCATCCATGTATTTCTCTAACAATGTCTCCAACTGGTGACTTTTTGGCAACTGCACATACCAACTTCTTGGGTATATATTTATGGGCTAACAAAATGAACTTTACCCAAATATCCTTACATTCTCTGGATCCTGTCGGCGAAGCTCTTTATGTAGGATTTGCACCATATGCATACAATGAGTGCGACTTGGTGCAAGATGTGGTGAATATATTGACCGATGTAGATAAAAAAGAATTGGAAGAAGTCGATATGAAATACGAAACTGCGTTGAGTTTATCGAACGAACTAATTACCATGTCAGGAATTGAAACTTCACGGTGGCAAAATCTTCTCGACTTGGAAACTATAAAAGAACGTAACAGAGCGAAAAAAACCCAAAGAGCTACTAAACAAGTCCCATTTTTTATACCAACACTAACTGGATTAAGCATGGAATTCAAATTAAACTCAACGGATGTAAATGATAATTCCAAAATAATCAAAACTGCAACACCCAATAATTTAACAGTGTTCGGTAAACTCTTAGCAGATAGTGCAATCACTCAGGACTTTAAAATATGTGCAGAACACCTGATGCAATTGGGTCCTTCAATGATTGATTTTGAAATAAAATTATTATGCTCTCCGGATGATGGTTCATATTTAATAACAACACAATTCCTAAGAACCATCCAGTATATGTTTTCTACAAATATTTATTTTGAATTAGCTCAATCCTATTTAAGCATATTTTTGCGAACTCATGGGCGGAATTTATTTCATAGTTTAGAAGTTATGAAAGCAGTTCAAAATATTTTAGAAATTCAAGAGAGTAATTGGAAAAAAATAGAGCAAAAGCTTATCTTTGGAATTGGTGTCGTTTCGGCGTTAAGAAATTTTGCTCACTAATGTTATGTTAAACAGAATGTAATAAAATATTGTATTTTAAAAACTAATCATTTCCATGCAATACTTTATAAAAATAAAAGCAACCCGAGAGAAGAATTATAGCGCTCTCGTTTGGAAAGTAACAGCCATACCTAAACAAAAGAATGGAGCGTTTTCTGCCGCATAGCGTTAAACGCCGAAGGGCCATATCTAAACAAGAGCGGCGACGCTACGTCAAATTTTGTCTATAAGAAACAATGTCGTGTTTGTAATTGATCAAAATAAATTCAAATTTGTGAAAATAAATAAAACTTATAAATTACAGCAAATTTATGATTTGGAAGACTTATTGTGCTGAGCCATGATGGAAACCGTGAACTTTTCAGAAGCCGTCCCAATTACTCTACAGGAGTAAATAAAGTTCTAATAAACAAATTTAATCAAAATAAATTATTAATTAATGAGATATAGCATAGTAACTTCCATTTGTGCAGTATAAGCTTGGTGTAACAAACTTGTTCAAACAATGACAAATCATAACGCGTTGCTAAAATCGGATTTTTCAACTGTTTGGCGCTGCCGTCGCGTTATTGTGGTTTGCGCCATACAATTTGTATGGGCATGATAACTTTTTGACAGATAAAAGATGCCAACGGTTTTGTTTAGGTATGGATGTACGTGTATAGAATAAAATCAAAAGACAGCTTTGTGAAATATCTGGTGAGTGAGTGAGATCTGGTTGTGTATAAGGGTCAAATATCTCACATCCATTTGTCTATTTTATATTTGGCTTTGGTTACTACAGGTATGCACGTCTATAGTATGCAATGCAGACATAATCTCTTACTATAGATATTATAGATTTCAACCAAAGGATGTTGAACATTTTCAGGGTTCGCTGCACCTTCTTTGGTTTAATATTCTTTGTCGTAACAGCGAGCAAATACATAAATTCAAACATTTCAATTTTCTTCATACTTGCACACGCGCCTATCCATGATGCTACGGAATGTCGTACTTTACATATGATACAGACAAGTCTGCAAGTGTATGTCTGTCTTAATATGCCCAATTCATAATATGTGTTACTTTCCCAGTAAGAATTATCCAGCAACGAAATTTTAGAGAGTAAGAAATGATTTGCTCTCAAACAGAAAAATATATAAAAAAGTAAATAGCAATTTGCAAAAACTTGCAAGTTAACAGAAGCAGCTGATTGTGAATATCAATTTCAATATCAAAAGGAAGCAATTCTTAGCCACTTGGCTCACGAACACACAGTTTTTTTTTTGCTGGATACTGGTTCAAACGACTTCAATTAATGAATAAAACCTAATTTGTTTGTTATTTCTTACTTCATCCATTGATAATTTGCTATTTCTTATAATTTTATAATTATGGATATTTCAAGAATATTTTGTTGTCAGATGTGCTTCAATCATATGTTTTTCTTGCTTGCCAATTCGTACAAGTAAAAGTTTATCCAGGAATAACTTGAAATTGCTCTCACAGCGAACTGTCATTTTACGCTCTCATTTTCTCTATCGTTGCAAGTTTTTTTTTTTGTGTTAACAAACACGATTTGACAAAAAATGATACGAATGTACGAATTTTTTGTAAACAAAGCCACCTAATGAAATGTGGACATTAGGCAAACGTTATAATAGCGTCCCTGATTCAAAAATTACAGTTCCTCGTAACGACCCATAATTTTAGTTTATTTTTTGAAACACACAATATTAAAAAAGCGAGTAGTTATAATGTCATTAAGGAAGTGTACGAAAGAACAAAATTATTCTTCGCAAATAGATAAGCAAGAAAATGCGAATGTATCGCCTTTAAATATATCGTGGAGTAGTGATGAAGAAATCTATACATCGTGGGGTTGCGGTAGTACAATGCCAGATATATCTTATTGTAAAACTCAACAAAACAAAGGCCAACGTTGTAAATCACCACGAAAAACTAACAGAAAACGTAAAATAAAAGTTGATTTTTACAAAAGCTCGCGAAAGGTATTAAGTAAAAGTAAAGTTGGTGCAGTAGTCACACAAACAAAATCAGATCTGCGGAGTAAAGTTTTATCCACTTCTAAGCCAGTAGAGCAAGAGGTTAGAGACGAGATAGATGAATATAGCACAGAAGATGAAATTGAATGGAGTTCTTCGGATGAAGCTTCCGCAAAGAATACACCCAATAAGTCACAAGTGATTGACACGCCTTCAACTTCACAAAATCAAAATGAATGTATAGCTAAACCTGAAAATAATACCACAAAGCTGCAGCAAAATCCATTGCGTAGACGAAGTTTAAAGCGAGCCCCTAAAGGAAGTTTATTACGAGAATTGGAACTTGTACTGGAATCGACGAAATCAGAAAGTAGATTCTTGGAATATGATAAGAAATTTGGATTGCGTGTTGGTGTAAAAGTTATCGTATTGAAGAAAGAGTCGTCTTTTGATGTACATATGGTAACTGTCCGATCGAATGAGGATGAGAACAATATTTTTTCCGTTATAGTTTATGAAGACATGTTTAAGAATATACAAGTTGGCAGCATGCTGGAAGTATTCTTTAATGAAGATACTGGGACATATATAAATCGAGTATCTGCCACTAAAGAACGTATATTTATACAACCACACAAAATACTGGTACTATAGGCATTGAGGGCATACGTGTATTGCAATTGTTCCTCAGGCTATTTATTGTTTCGATTATAATTCACGTTTGAACTCCTTTTTTTGTAATGTATTATTTCACATACGAGCTACGTAGCGATAAAACAAACCTTTTATGTGTGAACCTAAGGGAAAAAAGAAAAAATGCCTCGGATAGAGGCAAATCAAAAATACGTGTGATCAAGGCAAAGTTCAAATTTGCGATCGAAATTACTCAATAAAGTCGTAATTTTATTTTCAATATGGGTATCGAGAGAAATGTATATTTAATACCTTTTCACTGATTATAATATTTAATACATTTTTTCACATTTTAAAAATTATCAAATATAAAGGGTTATCCATTTTGCGGTTTCAAAAGTAAATTCAAATAAAACACATATAAAATATTTTTTATCATGATATTTCTTTTTTATTATAAACTTTGAACGTTTACATTATGTGTGAAATACTACATCATTTAAATGACCACCACGCGAATTGTTGCAAGCATCGATTCTTTTGAGGTAATTTTCGACTACTTTTTGACATATATTGGGCGGTATCTCAGCCATAACGTGACGAATGTTGGTTTTTAAGTGCTCAAGAGTTAAAGGTTTATCTGCATAAACACGGTCTTTCGCGTAGCCCCACAAAAAAAAAAAAGTCAAGCGGTGTCAAATCGCATGATCTTGGTGGCCACTTGATATCGCCACGACGAGAAATTACGCGGCCAGAAAATGTCTCTTGCAATAAAGCCATATTCGCTCGAGTTGTGCGGCATGTGGCACCGTCTTGTTGAAACCACATATTCTCTAAGTCGTATTCTTCAATAGCAGGCAAAAAAAAGTCGGTTATCATATGACCATAACGCTCCGAATTGACGGTGACAGTCGTTCCATCGTCGTTTTCGAAGAAATAAGGTCCAATCACACCTCCGGACCAAAGAGCGCACCAAGCAGTGACTTTTTGTGGATGTAGTGGCCTCTCTTCAATTACTTGAGGATTCTCAGAACCCCAAATACGACAATTTTGTTTGTTAACATACCCACCGAGTGAGAAATGTGCTTCGTCGCTGAAGAAAATTTTGTTCGAAAAATCGCCGTCCACCGCCTGTTGTTCAAGCACCCATTCGACGTATCTACGACGTTGTGAATGGTCAACTGGCTTCAGTTGTTGTGTGAGCTGGATTTTATATGGATGTAGGTGTAGATCCAAATGCAAAATACGCCATAATGTGCCGTAAGACAGTCCTAATTCCTGAGAACGACGAGGAATCGACACATTCGGGTCTTCGGCAACACTTTCACTTACAGCAGCGATATTTTCGGTGGTACGAGCGAAACGATGATGCACAGGCCTTACAATATCTGTAACCGATCCAGTCTCTTCATATTTCTTCACAATTTTGCCAATTGCTTGCGTAGTTGGACGATTACGTAAACCATAATCTCCTCTTAAAGCACGATATGTGGCTGTGGCAGAATCACCATTTTTGTAGTAGATTTTTACAATTTTAATGCGTTGTGCGATAGTTAAGCGATCCATTTTCGCAAATGTCAGACTTTGAACTGAAAAAGAAAGAAATTGTTTTAACAACTCAGTTTGACAGATGTCGAATTCTAGCCCTATACTTTTGAAACCGCGAAATGGATAACCCTTTATTAAAAAAGATTATTTTCTCAGAAGCGAATTGTTTTCGAAAATAAGCCCTATTAACTTATAGAGAATTCTGCACCGTATTAAAGGTCATGCAATTGCCTTCACAATGAATTATGAATTTTTTTTTAATTGACACTTCATAGAGTTTTTCAACATGACGGCTTTCAATACATTTACTTGCATGTCTTCAAATTCAGTCTCGCGACCAACTGTATTTTAGGATAAGTCTTGATAGCCGGGCGCAAACAGTATTTCCGCCTTAAAGTCGTTTTTGTTTAAAAATTGTTTTAAAACATGTTTATATATCTTTGGAAAGGTAACTATAATAGCTTTTTAGAAAAAAATTGGTTTTGAAAAAATGCTATAAATTTTTTTTTTCTTCATAAGATTAAAAAAAATTTTATAAAATTTGATATATCCACAAGAAGGTATCAAAAATGCCTGTAATCTCGACTCCAATCTTTGACCTTAACCCACACCCTATGTGGGCGTCGCCGACGAAAAATTTTTAGTTTGTTTTGATCAAAAGAATAACATGTATCCGAGGCAATTTATTATTATTGATTTGCCGCGGGGTCTGTATTCTACACTTGTACACTTGTTTCTCATTGAAATTTCGTCTTAGTGCCTTCTGCAAAGACCACAAGTAAAAAAGATGACCTGATTTATAAGAATATGTCGGAGGTAATCGTACGCATGTCTACGTATGTGGTAGACAATGTGCTTGTGTGTTAAGATTGACGGTTGATTGATTGATTTTTGACGGTTCCAGATTTGTTGTGACTTTAAAATACAATCCAAAATCTAGTGGAACATAAAACTATTGTGACTTAAAAAAAAATTACCTTACGCTCGCGTTCGTACATCATAATCCAATTCACCTCAACGACTGACGCATATCGTAATTTGGTTTCGAATGGTTTCTGTTGCGTTTAAGTATGTGACGATTCGATCCCTGTTTGACTTATTTATTCACTATATTTGATTTCAATCTTAAAAAGAAATATATATGGAAAATGAAAATAAACGAAATAAAAATGAAAATCGATCGAAATATATACTATTATTCATATATACCTTAGCAATTGGGGAAAAATATAGGCAGTTCCACAATAATACCATTAAGATATACATGGTATGTGGATAACAGTCCAAAAGGGGAATTCTACAACGCTTAGTGCTAATTCAGCTTTTTATTATTTTATACAAATTTAGGCATAAGAACGAACAGATTAACGATTAACGATGATAAACATGAGATCGAAATATATCAAGAACCCGGCATTTATTTTTAAAACGGACTAGCCAGGCCAAGGAGCATGTATAAGGGTTAAACGTTATTTCTTCCAAAAAAAAAAAAGCACCGTGGAAATAAAGTTGGCTTTATTATGTCGTTGTAACGTGGTTATTGATAGCTTTTTGAAAAGCTATCAAGGGAGGTTATAATTCTTTAATATATGACTTTAAAATTGAACGAGCGCCTAAAAACTCATATTCTGATTTTACCCCGCTAATCAAACATTTTTCCATCATAAAATTAAAAACCAATAAACCCTCGCTTCTAAAGTATAGCTAATTTTAAAACTAAAGGAGTAATAACGGAATGAAATTTTCAATAAGAGACTCATTACTTACTTTTTTTCGTGATCCACCCTATTGAACATTCAGGTCAGTTGGGTTAATATTACATGATAGAACAGGGGGTCAGTTTCATCTTTATCTAACCACTGGCGTTTGCGAACACGATTATTGTAAAGGGCCCATTTTTAAGCTGAGAACACACATTTACTCTGCTGAAGATTTCCGATGGAAAATTTAGGTGGAACCCATTTTCCCAGCTTTGGAACCTTGCTCAACTGAATCAGGTGCCTGTAAACTCTTCCAGCCACCATATCGACTGTCAAACTTGGCTCAGCTTCCACGAGTTTCAGCAAGGCGTCGGAATTAAATACCTCCGGACGACCAGAGCGTGGGGTATCCTCAACGTCACAATCACCACTTCGGAATTTGGAAAACCTTTTTGCGCAGTCCTTACACTCACGGTATTCTCCCCATGAGTTGTGTTTATTTCTGCAGCAGCAGTTGTTGCATTTTTCCACATTTATAAAAGAAAAATTACAAAATATGACATACTCGTTCGAAGATTCCTTTTTATTTCTTAACAACGCGTACTTCTATCCGCGATTAAAATCACTTGTTCAATGCACAATACATCAGAGAAAATAAAAATAGTTGCTTTATCTCCCACGAACAATTTTTTGTACGCAAAAAGCTCCTATTGTGAAAATATTGAAAAAATAGCGCACGAACTTATGGACTGACCTGATAATTCGGCCTTATGCTGAGTATACACGTACCAATTGTTGGTTCAACTGGTTGTACAATGAGTTCTATGGCTGTTTAGTATACACGTATCAACACGATATACGATATCCACCCACCAAAAATTCAAATGTTTTAATCTTTATACAACGGTTGGACCAACATCAAAGTTGGTTGTACAACCATACTATACATGATACAACCGTTTATCCAAAATGCCCATGTTGAACCAACGGTTGGTAAGTGTATATCCTGCATTATATGTATATTTACTGCGTTCGAACGTCGATTTTTCGAAGACCGTTAATGCAGCCGTATTTAAGCGCACGATTGTAATGACATGGTTTTTTGTTATAAAATATCGTCTGTAGTGGAATCATCAAAACATGCATGTACTGAGGTTTATACTATTTATGGTGAAATTATGTGTCCTATGGCTGATAATTATATCAAAATTTAAGAAATTAACACATCTATACGCGGTGGACGCCGTAGTTCAGTGGTTAGTGTGTCAGCCTTCTCATCTGTAGGTCGTGGGTTCAATCCCCGGCTGAAGCATAACAAATTTAATATCGAAGATTTTTCTTTCGAACGATACCCACCTGTCGGCAAGCAATTGGCAATTCTTCCGGCAGTAAAAAATTGCCATGAAGAGCTTCTAAAAGAATTCTGTGACATAGCTCAGGAAAAAATTATGTCACAAGGGTTCTACTGTTCGGATCCGGCTAAAATAAGTAGGTCCCCTCTACCCTTCTAATACTGTGCAAAAATTTTAACAACCACAAAATTAATGGAAGAGAAGCTCGGGCAAAGAACCTCGGAGCTTTCAACAAACTTTTAACTTAACTTTTTTTTTTGATTAATTAACTAACAAGCCAAAATGTACATAAATGCAAAGAAACAAGCAATGCTGCTACTTATGTAGTAAACTTTGTTCGAATTGTAATTATTTTCGAAGATTGGAGAGTTGCTTTTAGCATTAAGATTCTAAATGCATAAATGAAGTTGCATTTAGGTAGAGAAATTGGTATGGATAAATGTACATTTCCCCTGTATAGACACGAAGACATTTAGGTAGAGAAATTTGTATGGATAAATGTACATTTACCCTGTGTAGACACGAAGACATTTGCATGTAAAACATTTTGTTTGTCAGAAAGGGACGTACGGGGAATAGAGAGGATCTTTGTTTCCCTTACACGCGACACGCTTTGATGCAAAAGTTTATGTCTAAATGGGTACTTATAGTGTCAAACTAGTGTTGATTTCTATTCTACCTCTTCTCTTCCCATTTGTTTGTTGTTGTTTTATTTACTTTAATTCCTTCATTCGTGAGAAGTCTCCCTAATGACTTTATGGGTTATGAGCAAGAATGATAGAATGGAGAAATATTCTCTGTTCTGTGGGTTATGAGCTCACGGATAGAGTGCGTGTGGCAAAATACATATAGAAAATGAAAACTCCCTGAGCGGGTGTTTCTGTTCTCTAGTACTGTTTGAATCTATCCCTGTGATGTGGAGTGTCAGAAATAACCAATTATTAACTACTAAACCACAGAAATAAGAACCAACCTCTGCCCTATTAGGAATGGCAACTCTATCTAGTTACGTTGCCTTCATGAATTCAAATCTAAGCAGCTAGCTTTCTTCAGTTGCCAATGATATTGTTGCTGTTGTAGCAGCAAGAATATGTAATATTTTATTCCCGTATTCTACGGAGTTGAATGGACTTTGGTCGAACCGTACAGCCGAGTGCTTCCCGACATGGTTCCCATTCTAGTTCATATGCTTCTTGATTCAACATTGGAGTGAAAGAAAAAAAAAAAAAACAAAACATGAATATACATCTATACGTAGCTATAGTTTATTTAGTTTTTATTGAACTATTCATCCACACTTCAAATTTGTTAAATTGATCAAGACTTAATTATTTTAGTGAATAAACTCTAACGCCACAGTCAGATTCTTTCAATGGATATTTATTTATGTTTTTCAGATTGCCAATTTTTTACCATTTGCGACTAACACCGCATATGATTTGGATATAATGATCTTTTATATATTTATGAATCAACATTTGTTTCACACGTGTGTCTTCTAGCAAGCAATAATAGCGCTGGAATATTATTGCCAACTGTACTCGATTTTCGACGGTGAAACGGTAATTTGGCCAGATTTAGATGATTCATAGTGAAGATTGAATGTGTTTCTTTTTCAAATAATTAATGCATTGATATTGAGGATGATAATTTTTTTGATTAAGCGCTTAACTTGATGAACATTGTTGTATTCTTGGTCCTTCTTCGTAAATACGTTCATCTTCTTCATAAGCCATACGTTGTTGATGTTGGTGACGCCTTTGCTTGGGATCGTTTTCCTCCTATAAGACAGACAATATAGTTTACATAGTATCACCAAACAATAACAATTTGAATTCAATACTTACCAAAGTGACTGCTTCTGCATCAATTGGAATGGTTACCTCTGGCCGAGGCGGCAAACATTGTTCTAGCGTCGGTATAACCGAAACCGGAATCGAAGAAGGAAATATCACTTCAAATTGAATTATAAGCCTACCCTTTTCCAATGGATTTTTGTAAAGTGGCATTCCCTCATCCGCAACACATTTAGTCATTTCATGCTTAATTACTTCACCGGGTGGTGATGTTATGACCAAATCACGATCGTCGAGTGTTTTGATAACACGTTGGAAGCCGCACAATGCTTCTACAAGCTGTATAGGCATTTTCATCATAAGATCAGTACCAGCATGTATAAATGTTGAATGTTCTTTTTCTTCCAACAATATTATGATGTCACCTGGTTGTGAATCGGGCTCATGATCGCCTTCCCCAGTAAAAATTATTTTTTGTCCATCTCGCATTCCCTTTTCGATATGCACTTCTAAGACTTTTCGCTCTCGAACTGTTTTACGACCGTTGCATTGTTTGCAACGATCTTTCTCTGAAATCATTTCTCCAGTTCCCATACATTTACGACACACCTGTTCAATGTGCTGTACCAAACCCGGTCCTATTTGCTGGACTCTAGTCTCCACACCATTTCCCCGACACTGCATACATTTCTCAATCGCTCCTTTTTTCCCACCACGCCCCTCGCATTTATCGCATATTACATTCTTTTGTAATGCTAATTTACGAGTAGCGCCATTATATAACTCTTCCAATTGTACAGACATCTGATGGACAACATCCTTGCCACGACGCTCTCGCCGTCTGCCACCACCACCACCAAAACCTGCCCCAAAGAACTTCTCAAAGAAGTCCATCGGATTGCGAAAATCACCAGCATCGGCTCCACCTTTCTTAATAGCGGCTTCACCACCCTCATCATAAACTTGTCTCTTATCAGCATCAGAGAGCACCTCGTACGCCTGAGAAATAGCTTTAAACTTCTCACCCTCATTTGGATTTTTATCGGGATGATATTTCAAAGCCAATTTTCTGTATGCTTTTTTTAATTCATCGGCAGAGGCATTGGGCTTTACCCCAAGTAAATCGTAATAACCAGTTTCTTTCACCATTTTTTATATACTTTGTGATGTTCCGTTAATCTGAATACAGTCAGTATCCTAAAAATAATCAAAGTTTGAAAATAACATCAAAAGTATCTGATATATTGAGATAAAAAAATAATATTAGACGCCAGTGCCGTCACAAAGAAAAAAACGACTAAGTGCTCTTGTTATTGTAATTTCCATTTGACTGCTATAATGTTTTTTTACGATTAGCCTTCAAATTTATACGATAGATGCTTAGAAACCAAGGTATATTAATAGGTAGAGCAAATGTAAAATATTCCTCCTGGCTGCGTCATATAATGTCAGAAAATGTTTCCTTACAGTGTCAAACTCACTCGTGTGCGTTTTTACTTTTTCTTCATTCGCGAGAACTCTCCCTAATTGCTCTGCCTTATGCAAGGTATACACGAACAAACCTTGCATTATAGTTGATTTCACGGAAAAAGCCATATTATCGACTCCGCACTTTGCGAAGTGTTCAACGTGATGAATATGAGAATAATCAAGTTGGACAACGCAGCCATCCAACTCATTGTACAATGTGTTTAACCAGGTTGGAGCGTGTATACTCTGCATTATATTATTATACCACGCTTAAAAACACAAAGGTTTATAGTAACAAATTTTTTATAGAAAATACAACACTGAACTTCGTACAATGGAAAATATATAGAAATGCGATATATCTAAATAAAAAAT
The DNA here is from genome assembly GCA_963854835.1 of Megamerina dolium. NCBI lineage: Eukaryota > Metazoa > Arthropoda > Insecta > Diptera > Megamerinidae > Megamerina > Megamerina dolium. The sequence continues at coordinate 740,846 of OY978526.1, forward strand.
TGTCTTTTGTATAGGGATCCAGCACACTTAAAGGCATACGTATTTTCTTATTTAAAATTCTGCAATTATCTTAAAACTACAATGTAGTCTGGTAGATATTTATAAAATTTTGTCAATGACGTAAAATACGACATATCGTAGAATCGAATACATAGTATTTATTAAAATTCATCAGAACAATCCAGAATGACATATAGATGCCAAATATCGATTTTTTTCATCTTCACATAACCAATTTTCCGTACGTTTGCGAATAAAAAATTTTCTTTTAATACCATAAATCAGCTCTGATTATTTATATAACCCCAAAATATTCACAAATTTTTGAATTTTGTTTTCACATATAAGTATTGTACTTCGCCATTTCACTAAATATGTATATTGCCCAAGAAAATTACCTTCTAGAAAATACGGTATGCTTCCTCTTGTATAACGCAAATATAAACTCGATGTAAGCAATAGATACAACTTCGCCTTTATTTGCTTTCCCGATGGTAATACTTTTGCACAATTGAAGTTTGATGTGAAAATCTTTAAATTAAAATAAAGTTTTAGAAATAAGCTAGCAACTTCGAACCAACTTCATCAAAAGGAAACGTGGTGAGCAAGTGACGACCGTCGACTAATACTCGTGCTATAAAATATGTATTTCAGTCGCCTCAGTTGTGCAGTGTTGCCAAATTTGTGTTTTTTCCCCAAACTGACGGATTAGTGCTGTATCAGCATCTCCTTACGCAGTTAAATTGTAAACAGATTCAATGCGTCAGCAACACACGACGACAAGAACAAAAAGAAGATGGTTATGTCAAAGACAAAAATTCATGAAAACACATTTTCTAAAAATAAAACACAAATGCCAGTAGTTACTGATTTACATATTTTCCATACAAATATCTTTCAAAACAGTCGAAAATAAGATGATTTTAACTTTGACTATAACTACGGTTCAAAATTTTCATAAAACATTTTACAAATCAATTTAGAAACAAGACGAGCTAATGCTATTTTCACACAGGCAATTAATTGAGTCGATTAGGTTTTTAATTGAACAATCGTTTTTTGTCATTCATAATTGTCATAAAATACTTGTTTGCTTTTTATAATAAGTTGGTGAAATGGACAACATTTTTTGTTAGATTCACTTCCTCTGGCGTGTACTACAAATATTCAACTTTTTTAGTCAGTGCAATCTATTTACGATGGTATATTTTCTTTACATAATAAAAGAAGCAAATGTTATTAATTTTACACTTGTGAAGACAGCAGCTATTAAGTTTGTTCGCATACATTACCATTACTATCTGTCATTAAAAGAGTAAAAACAAATTACACTCTTAATGTGAGAAAATATACAGAAAGTAACGAACGGATATCTATCATAAACTTGCAAATTGATAATTACAGTACGTAATTGACAGCTCGATTTTTTTCTATAGGTAATGGAAAGTGATGTCAAATTTTTTACTATCACAAACTATCAATCAGCTCGCTGTCACATAAATCGAGTAGTCGAAATTTTTCCTGTCAACAATTGATAACAATTGTTGAAAGTTGTCAGTTAGCGAACAAACTTATCCTTCATGGATTGCCACAGAGAAACGCTACTCGAAGATCCATCTGGAAGTTGGTAAAACAAATTGTAACTAATCAGTTTCTGTCCTTTTACAAATATATGATATGCTATGTGGCTTCCTCACCAAATTGCAGAAAGCTGACACAAACAAACTAGCGCAACGCGATTCCATTACAAAAACGTGTGAAGATCGTTTTATTTGTGCTGGGATCGTCTGGCGAGTAAAGAGTAGTTGCTGAGCTATTAATCTTGAATTTCGACTGTGGACAAAAATTTGTGCGAGTCTGGCAAGCGTTAGCAGCAGAATATATAAAAAAGTTTCCACCGACTCCGGAAAATGTAGTGTTTATAGTTTTCACTGTTTTGGCTTTCCACAATGCATGGGAGCAAATTACATTCATATATAAATATTTAGATGAATGCCATATTGAGGTTAGGCTGAGTCCAGCCGATGCGAATGATTACTATAACTACGAAGGATAATATTCCATTATAATGTTCCCACGGCAATTGGGTCTTCGTGCCGGAACACACCCTGGTCATTCCAGGTCAAGGATTGCCAACTCAGCGAAAATGCTGTTCCAACACCAACAACATATTCCATTATAGTGGATAACAGCATCTCTTCCATCCTGTGCTTTTTTTGTTAATAAACATATATTGATTTTTTCTGCTTCCAGATACCCTTTTTTATATGTAAACGTTGATGCCACAGGATGATGCAATGATTCACAAATATACAATGCATCGCTATTGAAGAAAGTAATGGGAGAGAATGATTTACTATCGGCCAGTAAGAAGTAAATAGGTGGTGTACAAATCCCAATATGTATTATAGGAGATTCTGCGTTCTGCTTTTCCACCTCGTTGATGAACCCATACGCTTTTTCTATGGCCTTAACTGAATCACAAAACTTTTGAACTACAAGCTATCAAAATACAGAAGAGTGGTGGAGAATGCCTTTGGTCACTAAAAAGCACGATTCCGATGTTTTGGAAATCTGCAATTATTATTAGAGCCTGCCTGCGTGTTACAAAATTTTTTAAATGTAAAATGAAAATCAATATGGAGAAATCGGAGCAGACATTACGAAAATCCTGCAGATACTGTAGTAACTGGTGACAACGAAGCTAGAGAAATAAGACAAGGACTATGTAATTATTTCATTTTATTTCTTCTTGTACAAAAACTGTAGAATTCCGGCTTTCAGCTCTGTTATCTCTAAGCGCGTCGACTTTTTGCCTATTTCCATCCACTCGTTTTGTATTTTCTCATTTTTTTGTGCTGACATTTTCTAACACATTCTTCTGCAATGAATGACTGGCTTTTATGCTTTTTTGTAGATTCGCTTGCAGAAGATGAACTGCTTGGCATAAGCGATGATGACGATGTCAGCGATGGTGTGCGTGATGATGGCTGCGAAGCAATAGCGAATTCTGTTTAAAAAAAAAAATTTGTAAGTAACAAAGAAATTTATAAAATCAGAATTAAATAAATGTTCAGTAGATTTACTCATACATATGTGTCGTCTGTCAGCACTGAAACTGATGTCGATTTTTCTTCTAAATTTAATTTTTTTCACTGACGGAAGCGTCACTGCAGCAAAACAAATATATCCGCTAGGAATATTCACACTTTCACTAATAATTAAATAAACAATTCTTACATACTCAAAAGTCCCGTCGATACTTTCCATCACAAGTTTTCAGTTAAATCCATCGATAATCTGGTGGACCCTTCCGTAAAAAGGCCACGTTGAAGGTGACCCATGAGATGTTCACTACCGATTTTCCTATAAACCAATTACTTTTAATATTGTTCAGTAATATTTTCATATTTCTTTTCAAAGTGTAAAGTTTACCAACTTTTACTTGCACATCCCGCGCTCTGTATTTATAGCCCATTTGCCCATTTGACATGCTCTACCCACAAATCAAGAATGGCCACTTCGGCCAAGCCAGTATATTTTTTTTGATTTTGGAATTAACCGAAATAAAAAATTTAAAAATATATATTTAATAAACATTGAACAGAATTTATTTGTTTCTTTACTCACCATTCAAATTATTTTCCACTTTGATTGGTACAATTCACACAACGTTTCAATTTTAAAAATTATTTGTTAATTTATAAATTAATGTCAAACATCAAATAGACATTTGACTAGTGAACACAGCAAAATCAAAAAAACGAACGCACCAACAGAGTTGCATATATTTTTGACTCAAGCAATCAATTAAGCAATTAACATTAGCCGCATTCTTTTGCACGCGAGTTGCAAAAGAACACTTACTTATTTGCCGAACTGCATGCAAAGCAACAACAAAAATAAGCGACATCGTCTATTTTAACCGAGTTCAATTGAAGTTGCTTATATTTTAATCGACCTGAGTTATAGTGTTGGAAAGTAAAAAAAACAGCACTATTGTGAATAGACTACTGGAATATGCTTGGGAAATTTCAACAACACGTCAAATTATTGTAAATATAAACAAAAATAAGCAAAATAAAGCAAGTGCAAATAAAAATTTATTTTAAGTAAACGAATATATTTACCACAGATTTCGCAGAATTGTTTCTTTTTCGTTTTTATTTCGTTTATAAATATCACGAACAACCATATATACCACCAGCGTTGCTAAGTAACTAAAGGGAAATTATATTTAAGTAAAAGGGAATTTAAATGCGAGTTGGTGCTCTTTTGCAACTCGGTTACAAAAGAATGCGGCTATTTTTAACTTTAGTTGCATTCTTTTGTAAGCGAGTTGCAAAAGAACACCGACTCGCATATAACTTCCCTTTTACTTGAATATAATTTCACTTTAGTTACTTAGCAACGCTGGTGGTATATGTGGTTGTTCGTGAAATTTGTAAACGAAATAAAAACAAAAAAGAAGCCATTCTGAGGAATCTGTGGTAAATATATTCGATTATTTAAAATAAATTTTTATTTGCACTTGCTTGATTTTGCATATTTTTGTTTATATTTACAATAATTTGACGTGTTGAAATTTTCCAAGCACATTCCAGTAGCATATTCACAATAGTGCTGTTTTTTTACTTTGCAACACTATAACTCAGGTCGCTTACAATATAAGCTAGTTCAATTGAACTCGGTTAAAATAAGTAACGTTTATTATTGTTGTTGCTTTGCATGCAATTCGGCAAATAAGCGAGTGTTCTTTTACAACTCGCGTGCAAAAGAACGCAGCTTTTGTAGGGTAAGTCGAGCTCAATTAAGGCCATAATTGACAAAGTTGGGCTAATGGCTTTATTAATCGCCTGTGTGAAATTAGTATAAATTTAATTATTTTATGGTTGCTTATTGATCGCATTTCATTTTGTTTCATGTTGGCAGTCAATTCGTTGGCTTACATTGTGCTGAAAATAAACTTTTTCGCATCAGCGTGTTCTACGCGTTTCCTACCTTCTATGCATTCATTCTACGCTTTTGTGCATCTCCAGTTACATGCGACGATTTTCTCGCGGAATCTTGTTTGTTTTTTCTTAATCTAAAAACTTTTTTAACACAAAAATAGAAGTAAAATCATTTACGATACAAACGTAATTATCGGTTGCATTGAAAACAAAATATTATTTTATACCCTTGGCTATAAAAATCAACTGAAGCGTTTGCACTATGCCTAAAAAAGTAGACATACTTTCGTATTCTATAAATGAAAAAAAAAAATCATAATTTCTTCTTTATTTGGGGATGGCAACTGAAAAATATTGAAAGCTTGGCAGATTACCCTTGATAGCTTCAAAAAGCCAATTTCAGTGAACTCTGACGATACTTCGCTAATTGTAATAGAATAGAATTGTAGTAAAACCTTCTGGCTTTACGGCTAATTTCCTTCAGGTTGCGAGGAATAAAGAGATCTATATTCTATAGATGACCAAATTATATGCTATAATTAGCGAACACCGGTGAATTTCGTTGTAGAGCGCGACGCCGATGTCAAATGTTTGCCCTACAATTTGGCTGATTTATGCTGCAACTAGCCACCGACGTAGCGTACGTACGTACCGCCCGTACGTAAGAGCAAAAATTTGTCAAAAGTTATGCCCGTAGCAGCGACGGAGAAATCGACTCTTCTTTCTTGTATACATACATAACAATGTTGCCATGTATCACTGTGCGTGCATGCTTTTAATCACACTTATCATTTTCATGATCAAATTTCATAATATATATGTTAGAAACTAAAAAAAAAATTAATATACGTGAAGTATATTTTAATAAATAACTAAACACGATAATAGTTTTGATTAATTAAAAAAAAAACTAAACTTTTTTAGTTAAGTTTTTATTCATTTATAAAAGTCTAAGCTGGTAACCCTGTACACATATAGAGCGATCAGCTGACACGTTTTTACGTAAAAAATCAAATTGCTGTTGATTCTCTCCGCTACGAGCAACGTCTACGTCACCGTCCTACGTTGGTGAGTTTTCGTTAACACGGCATTCCCATAAGATAGGTCGTGTCAGCTGACACGTTCTACGTTTTTACGTCGGTGGCTAGTTGCAGCATTATGCTGCAACTAGCCACCGACGTAGCGTACGTACGTACCGCCCGTACGTAAGAACATACAAAATTGCATTGATTTTCTCCGCTCCGAGCAACGTCTACGTCACCGTCATACGGTGGTGAGTTTTCGTTAACACGACATTCCCATAAGATAGTTGCAGCATTTGCTGCAACTAGCCACCGACGTAAAAACGTAGAACGTGTCAGCTGACACGACCTATCTTATGGGAATGTCGTGTTAACGAAAACTCACCACCGTATGACGGTGACGTAGACGTTGCTCGTAGCGGAGAAAATCAATGCAATTTTGTATGTTCTTACGTACGGGCGGTACGTACGTACGCTACGTCGGTGGCTAGTTGCAGCATAAACCAGGCATCGGCAAAAGCTGCTCATATGAGCTCTCCCACATCACACGCATTCTTACGCTCTTTCAATTCAATCGTTGTTGAGACAGCAACGAAGCAACACGTGCACGGGTGCGCTAATAATTTTCTTATTTTTTCTTGTTACAGTGGACATGTATGATAATATGGCTGCAAGAAAATATTTTATGATTCCGAATGCTTTCAATGCAATGCAATGTCTCCTTTGCCACAATTCTTTATGTTTTAAGAAACATAATGTCAAAAGACATTCAAAGACTTTAAGAAAGTTCAGAATGTAATTGATCTCTTTAAAAATCAATTTACCTATGATATATGCAAGTATGAATTTAAAATTCAAGTAGAACTTGTAATCTTGCGTAGCGAAATGAGCTTTAATATATGTAGTGAATCAGACATTATTGAGTTTTGGAGAAATTTAGACGACTCTTTGTATCCTCAACTCAAAGAAATTTCTTTAAAGTATTTATCACTTCTCCCTTCAACATATTTTTGTGAACAAATTTTTTCTGACTTAAAATTCATTTGCTCCAACCACAGAAATAAATTAAACAGGAGCCATATTAAAAATATTCTTTTAGCAAGAAACTGTTCCAAGAATATTGATATTAATAATAATATTAATTAATAAGCCTCCTTTTTTTTATTCTTTTTGTTGATAAAAAAAAAAAAACAAAATAAAACACAACTTTATACGCCAGACATATTTGATACGTTTTTTTTTGTTCTTATAAGCACTGTGCAGCGCAATTCTCTCTCGCTCTCACCAATACACACTCAAAAATGATTTTGCCGACCCCTGATTTATGCTGCAACTAGCCACCGACGTAGCGTACGTACGTACCGCCCGTACGTAAGAACATACAAAATTGCATTGATTCTCTCCGCTACGAGCAACGTCTACGTCACCGTCATACGGTGGTGAGTTTTCGTTAACACGACGTTCCCATAAGATAGGTCGTGTCAGCTGACACGAAGTGTTGAAGCATTAAACATAAAAGGCCGGCAGCGAAAGTATCCATTTTGTTTTTATACTCTCCGAGAATACCGATGATAACTAGGAGATGCGAGTTCTCAGCAAACTTGTATGTATATGATTCCTGATGCTATGAGAACTGATAGGGTGACCAAGTTTTAAAAGGAAAACAATTAAAACAAAAATGATAAATACCGATGATAACTAGGAGATGCGAGTTCTCAGCAAACTTGTATGTATATGATTTCTGATGCTATGAGAACTGATAGGGTGACCAAGTTTTAAAAGGAAAACAATTAAAACAAAAATGATAAATATAAAAAATAAAAAATTTAAAAAGAAGAGAAAAGCATTCAGAAATAACTTTTATAAAAGGCACATTTTAGAACCAATAAAACCTTTTATTTCAAATAAAAAAATTTTTACATTCAATTAGGAGCACGGGCAAAATTTAAAACATTGTCAAAATGGTTTCTCTTTTGCCGTTGCCGCTGGTCACGACTATAGAAACAGATCTATCGTCGCAAATAGTCGTTCTGTGAGAGGGCACACCAAGCTTCTCTTCCAGTACGTGTGTGTTAAATTTAGACAGTATTAGAAGGGACCAACTTATATAAGACGGTTCCGAATGGCAGAACTCTTGTGACATCACTTTTTCTCAACTTTGTCACATAGTTCTTTAATAAGCACTTTTTCATGGTAAATTGTTACTGCCGGAAGAATTGGAAATTCCTTACTGACAGGTGGGTACCGTTCGAATGTTTTCGATGCTAATGTTCCCTCAGCCGTGGATTGCACCCACGGATGAGAAGGAAAACGCATTAATCACTGAGCTACGGCACCCACAAAAAAAAGTGTAACAAATAAAGTATAACAGTATACGTTACATAACGTTAACTGTCAGCACATGAATGTTGTCAGTCTTCTATCACTTGTCATCCATTGATCTTGAATATTCCTTGTTCTAATATACTTTTTTATATTTATGCTTTCTTTGCCTTAAAGACAAGTCAACCAAGTAAACAATTGAGATAGTAAACCGAGTAAGTTTTGTCACCGTTTAGACACGAAGACATTTCCATGAAAAACATTTTGTTTGTTAACGAGGGACGCACGGAGAAGAGAGAGGGGTTTTTGTTTCCCCTACATGCGACCCGCTTTGTGCTTCTCATTCGTACTGTAAAACATTAATGGTTCAACTAGCCACCGACGTAACGTACGTACGTACCGTTCGTACGTAAGAACATACAAAATTGCATTGATTTTCTCCGCTCCGAGCAACGTCTACGTCACCGTTATACGGTGGTGAGTTTTCGTTAACACGACATTCCCATAAGATAGGTCGTGTCAGCTGACACGTTCTACGTTTTTACGTCGGTGGCTAGTTGCAGCATTAGTGGCTAAACTGGGACTGTATACAAAGATATCTTACAAAATAATTATGTGTCTGTTGATGGATGGATACAAGTGATGATATGCCTAACGAAACATTTATTTCGTGCTTTGATCTTGTTTCGCGCTAGGCGTTGATTTTGTTAAGAATAGAGTGATTGCTACCCTTCTTCTGTGATTAATTAGTTTGATTTCTTGCCTACAAAAACAATAGACAAGCATATCGTGCTAATTATTGTCATTATTTTATTCCTTTTCTTACTTATAACTTGAACAATACAGAAATATGTTAAAACAAAGAAACTGTAATCCTTTTAAAATGCCGACAAAATATAAAAAACCAAGCCAAGTAGATGGAAAGTAAAAAATATTTCTGAAAGAGTTGCGCAAAGGTTTGCTTATTAATTGGAAATAAACAGTTGCTTCTAATTTAGATTTCTGGAGTTGCAGATAGTGCAATAAACTACGTAATTTTTTTTTGCATTCCATATCTGCATACATGCTCTTATCTCCAGGAGAAATCTAAGGTAATAAAGATAACGGTTTTGTAGAGAACATAATACCAAATATAATAGTAATAATGATTAAAATACACGCCAAAATATCGAAGATAGAGCGAGACAAAAACTATAAATTGGACCAACAACCATTGGGAAAAGTTTAGTCGATGTTTGGGATTTCGTTTGTGCCTAACGTATCAATGAGCTGGTTGTGGATTTTAACGGTGCTAATTGGCACCTGCGTTGCCGTGTATTTGCCAGATATACCAACAAACGTAGATGGAAATGAAGCGGCGTTATCGATTGCATCAGGTCGAAATTTGGCATCTCTTGCAAATATGTATTTATTGTTTTATTCAAACTTTTTCGAATATATACAAATCTGTGCGACTGTGCTCCATTATTGTAGTCATATTAACAAGAACATAATGTGACAATCGGATTGTTTAATTGTTTCAATGACCTTGAATATTTCACAGATCAAGTTGCTCGCAAGTTTGAAAAGGAATATGTTGCTTATTTGAAAAATGGTACTGAGACATTGATGCTAAAAGAAATATCTACAGCATTGGCAAAAACGCATAGCAAGAAAGACTTGTTTGGAAAACCACTCTATGAGCTTAGTGCAGCAGATCAGTTCTTTGCTTGTGCAACATGTCGAGCGAGTGCAAATGTTTTGATCCGTATGTTCCGTGAAGAGGATGGTGAATTGAATGGGCCCAACAGTGAAGCAGATATAAGACGTGTTGCCATTGATATTTGTATCCGTCTACAAATACAAACCGAAGTGGTGTGCGCTGGCCTCTTCGACTCAAATTGGCCTTCAGTGGAGTACATTGTGAAAAATAGTGTTATTGATTCGCGCACATTCTGTTCGCTCTTTTTGAATATACAATTTTGTAGCGTAAAAAATCCGGAATTTAATTGGATACTGGCAATTGATCAGGGAGCACCATCGGTCAATGGGCCAAAAGCGGAACCACCTGAAAGAACTAACGATGATTTGAATATACTTCAACTGACGGATATACATTATGATCCACTGTACCAACCAGGATCGTTGGCAGAATGCGAAGAACCACAATGCTGCCAGGCGGGTAAGGAACAAGCTGAGGGCACAAGTAAGGCAGCCGGCTATTGGGGTGACTATCGGGATTGTGATACACCATGGCATTTGATTGAGCATACACTTGAGCATATTAAAAAGAGTCATCCTAAAATTGACTACATCTATCAGACAGGCGATATAGTTGATCATATGCTGTGGGGTACTTCGATAAAGAAAAATTCAGAGGTCATCAGAAAAGTTAATAAGAAATTGGCTAAAGCATTTCCAAATGTGACAATTTTCCCATGTATCGGCAATCACGAATCCCATCCAGTGAATTTGTAAGTAGTTTGGATTTGTTATGTACGGAGCTTAACAAAAGTTTGCTAAATTGTAGATTTAGCCCACCGGATGCACCGGAAAATATAAATACTAAATGGCTTTATGAACTTCTGTATGAGGATTGGTCTGTGTGGTTACCGTCGAGTACGAAGGAGTCCATTTTACAAGGTGGGTACTATACTGTTTCACCGCGACCAGGATTCCGTGTAATTGCTCTCAACAATATGGACTGTTATACCGATAATTGGTGGCTTTTCAACAATGGTACGGATAAAAAGCCACAATTGCAATGGCTACATGATACATTGTTGCAAGCCGAGAAATCGAATGAATACGTTCACATTTTGGCGCATATGCCATCTGGAGATAGAACCTGCTGGTCTGTGTGGTCGCGTGAATACAATCGGATTATAGAACGATTCAACAGGATAGTAAGTGCCATTTTTAATGGTCATACGCATCTCGATGAAATGAATGTTCATTATACACAAGCAGGACATGCTGTGGCTGTTTCATGGAATGGGGGCAGTCTTACACCATTTGTTGAGTTGAATCCTAATTATCGCATATATCAAGTGGAAACGAATACGATGGTAAACGAATGTAATATGCATATTTAAACGTTACATAATATGAATGATTTTCTTATTATTTCGATCAAACAGCAAGTAGTTGATCATGAAACTTGGATTTTCAACCTAACTGAGGCGAATCTAAAGGGTTCTACTGAAAGTCCAGGATGGTTTAAAGAATATTCCTTTGTAAAGGAATTTACTCATGATCTTAGTCCAGCTGGTTTAGACAATCTACTCGTGGAGATGTCAAATAAACCAAATCTATTGCGTAAGGTAAGTTACAAGCAAATTTTAGAGATACCCGTGTACTTAATACATTTTGTACATTACAAATTCAGTTCTGGCGTTATAAAATGACATCTGCTGATCCTCGATTAGCTAAAGGTTGTGACAGCAAATGTTTACTCAGCACAATTTGTCGTTTGGCAACAACGAATTATTCACAAAAGACACGGTGTGAACAACTAAAAGCTCAATTAATTATCGCTGTAAGTGAAATATGATTAGAGATTTGCATTTTATTTACTTTCCTCTCAATAACGAACAGCTTAATAACGAACCAACAACGACAACACAATCACCAATAGGTACTACCGAGAAAAATCCAGGAGGCGGTGCTAATTCAATTATATCAATTAGTTTAAGTTCGTTATTTTTGTTGTTCTTATTTATAAGCTATTTATTGTAGATTTGAGTTTAATTTGGTCACAGGTAATGGTGTTTATTATAATAATTTTATAATACTCGATCTCGATCAATAAATAATAATAAATCAATAAACTACTTTGACTTTTATATCTCTATATAAAAACATATGTATGTATGTATGATACAATATACCTTATGTATGTTTATAATAATTCACGGATTAATTTGATAATACTAATTGTTCGGTTGTAAAATGTACGTACTAATTAATAAATCAATAAACTACTTCGAATTTTATATCTCAGTATAAACATGTACGATATGTGCATATGTATGTATGTAACGGGTGTTTTTTGAGAGCTTGAGAAATTTGAACCAAAATAGAAAGAGATACACATAAAAGATCTATGCACTTCGGCAAGATCGCAAAAATGCAATTCAGCAACGTTAGTGTAGAAAACATATTCGATGTTTCCGCTGGAAAAAATTCCACAGTCAAAGCTGATGAAATACTGTACAATTCCGTCAATTTAAAGTCAGAAACTATTTCAATGGGTTTATGAAATAGAAATCTACAGTGTGAAATGCTACCTGCAATGTGAAGGAATTTAGAAATGTGATTACATTAATTTTAACGTGGGAAACTATTTTAAAGTTTTCATGGAACAGAATTCCAGAGTTCAGATAATACTAGATGGACAAAACTCCCGCGTGTAAACCACACCAAACAGTCAACAACAGGTTGAGGATTGTCTTCGCTCCATATACGGCAATTTTTTTTATAAACGGAGCCGTTCAACCAGAAATTGTGTCGGACATAAAGTGGACGAATTGCTCTATGAACATCGCGAACAGTTTTTTTTAATGAAATTCCACATTTTGGAAGCATTCTTCTGGCGTTAAACGATTCATGATGAAATGGCAAATTTGACTGAAGAGAAATGTCAAAAGTTACGATTCTCATCTGTCAAAACATAAATATCCCTATCGAAAGATCTCATGCAGCAAAAAAAAAAGCACCTGTTATAAGTAGACCAATAAGAAAACTTAAACCCCTTCAAATGAATGAAGAAGCATAAATACATAAGTATATACTGTTACGTTTTTATTTTGTTTATTTCAACTGTTCCCGCTTTTCGCTAGTGTAGTTACCTTCGGTTGTTTTCGTTGGTGTTGCGACTCCAAATTTTAAATCAGCTGGCAGTCTTAACTCGATTCTAAAAATTACCATTGCTGATGTAGATGCAAATGCGTTGTATGTGTTTTGTGTATACCCAATATTCGGCACACCTCTTGGAATACAACTGATTCGAAATTACGACCTTGGTCTGAGTGTAACTGCATCGGTATATCAAAACGTGTAATCCATTGGTTGACGAATACGTCGGCAACTGTACTAGCTTCTTGATTTGGAATAGGCTACACTTCAGGCCATTTACTGAACTAATCTATAACCACCAGAACATACTATAGCAATTTCATAGCAATTCGCTCATATGGGGAGCCCACGGTGTATTGGTGCATTTTACTTCGACGTTTCTTAGTGGGACCTATGGCTATTGCATATTGTTCACACTTCCGAATCCAATTAGTGACATGGTCATGGCATCCAACCCAATAAAATCGTTTCTTTATTTTTTTGACGGTTTTGGTGCCCTCCACTGGAAGCATTGTGATAATCAGCTATCAATTCATGTGTTTTTGCCCTGGGTACCACTGGAAGATCATTCGTGATTTTTCCATCTTCAGTTTCCCATGCTCCTAATAGACATCCATCTCGCAAGTGCAAGCTCTGTCATTGTGCCCACTACGTCTTTGCTATTGGACTTTCATTAGCCATTTCTTGCCATTCTGGATATACGCCCTGCTCTTTGTATTCTATAATCTTTACGAGATCCGGGTCGTTACTCTTGCTCGTACTCTTCCGCTAAGACATTCGTAAGTCGTACGATGTTTACTATCCTTGTTACAAGTACGACAAAATGGAGTATTAGAAATACCACGATGACTTGCATCATGATCTACCTTTCGTTATCTTAATCGATCTTGGTTGCTTGCGTAGTAGGCGACAATCACCCGCAATATGCCCTCTTTTGTCGCATATTGAGCAACTTAACAGTAAAATTATTTTTGCTTTGACTTCTTGTTCTTGCTTTAGACTTCACAATCGATTGATGGCAATCACGTGCCTTATCTCCTCTTTTGTCGCAGTAGTGCAACTTACCAGTCAGTAGTGCAACTTACCAGTTGCACTACTGACTTGACTGTCTGACACCAACCAGATCTGATATTTCTGCTTCTGGAAATTTTCCAAGTTTCGGGGCCATATGTAAGAAAAGGCTTCATGAGAGGCTTGTAGTGACTGACTTTCGTTTGTCGAGAGAGGACTCGACTTCTAAATTGCTTACTTAAACCCAAGTAGCACCTGTTAGCAAGAGAGATCCGCTGCAATATCTTCAGACATACGTCATTACTGGTGTTAATGCCCAAAATAGCACCCGTTCGCAAGAGAGATCCTTCGCATTATCTCCAGGCAGATGTCATTACGGGTGTTAATGCTGGTTTTAAGATGGACAAAGTCCTTGGCTACTTCAAAAGCGCAGTAATAAACAGCGACGTGCTGTCCAAGATGCCGGAACTCTGTTTGTTGACCCATTTGTCGCGACTCTCTTTCCAGCTCCGAGAATGCACTGATTGCTCGCGTGTTCATGCCGAATATGTGAATATCATCGGCACACGCTAACAGCATGATGCTTTTGTTGAAGATAGTGCCATTATGTCGTAGATCAGCAGCTTGAATTGCTTTCTCCATAATAACATTGAAGATTTGGTGCGGTGTAAAAATGTGGTCGATGGTAGATTTACAAGGTCTGAATCCACGCGTTTTTCTTATTCTATCGTCTTGCGCTTGAAAAGACGTCTCTCCGCACCTCTCCTTTACTGGGCTTTATATGTGTGGGACTTCGTTTGTTCTTTGCGAAACATAAACGTGTTCGCGCCTTTGCTATAACAACGATTTCAGGTCCATCACACTGAAGGCATGCCTTCCGTCGATCATCACGTGATCAATTAGGAGGATACATAAAATTTCAACTCAAAATACCATTTTCCTTGAATTCATGGATAAATATCCTGACGTAGGTAAAGGCTTTACCAAACGGGATAAACCATCTGTGGATTCCCTTTGGCAAGTATTAGCTGAGTCACAATAGTGCAGGACCCATCACATAAGGATGTAAATAGATGGAAAAACTTAAAATTAAATTGTACATTCCTTTTTAATGTATACACATGGACTGAGTGGAAAAGCGAAATTAAAAGGATGCTGCACATAACCAAATCGAATTCCAAGCAACTTATGGAGCTCCCTTTTCCAAACACCAACTGACGCGCACTGAATAACGCTGCCTGTGGAAGGAGTCTGGTGTGGTAATTGGTCTTAGCGTAAACAAAGCTGATGGAAGAAAGGAAAGAAATGTCATCAACTTCACCAAAGCAGTCAGTATAGCAAATTTTAACTACTTTTAATTTTACTACTTTTTAATAGAAAACACAGGGGAGAATTTAAACAATTTCTTGGATGAGAATAACGTAAAATAATGAAAATTTTGACATTTTATGATTATCAATTGCTTTTAATTTTATATTAAATAAAAAAGCAATCGAATTTAATAAAATGGTGCAATAAAGCTAATTAAAATTTGCACATCACAGACAAAAACCGCAAAACAGTTCGAACATTGGTTTTATTTACATTCGAAGAGAGGTGAACCAACTGAAATCACAATTGGTTGCAATTCCGACAAAAATCAACACCGACGTGGTTTCTATGACAGCCTCAGAACAATAAAACAATAATCAGAAGATTATTATTAAACACTTATTTTACTCGTAATGATAACAGACACTACTAGAAAAATATATTGCTATGTATATTACTTACGACATTCCATGGAACCTCAATAAAATTACATTAACATTTAAGTTATGTTATACACCAATAATAATTTGAAATGTTTATTTCTTATTGTAGGTTTTTATTTGGGGTGGGTGTTGTTGTTGTACTTATTGTTAACATCATAATTAGCACAATAAATACATACAAATGCCCACATTTGTACATACCACATTAAGGACTATTTTATTTTTTGGAGATAACACATGCATAATATATTGTAATTAGATATGTGTTTAGAGGAATAGAAATACAGTACTTGTTTATTTTAAATTTTCTTTTAATTAAAACAAAATGTGCACCTTGCCATCGTTTAGAAAATGAAAAACATAAACAAACCAAATGAGAAGCATGCCGGGTGTATATATGGTATGTACTTGCAAGTTTGTACCTTGAAATATTTATGGGCATATAATATTTGTGTAAATTATGTAATTATAATTAATTTGTAATTTAGAGTGAACAAATTAGAGTTGCTACTTCTATATCTTCATCATTCGCTTTACGAAGAATGACAGCTGCTTGATTTTGATATCGACCTGTGGACAGAAGACGCACTGTTGTAACGCCACAAAATATTGCTTGTTCGGGTCCTAAAATAAATTTAAATAATAGCACATGATTTAAATAATCTGCATAGATTTCCAAATTAAACCTGGTATATCAGTTAGGCCACATATATCGGTTGATTTTTCCATAGCAGATGCATCCAAACCCGACGAGCCACCGACCTCTAAACGATCCTCATACATGGTACACTATGGTGAATTGATTTCATAATACATATTTTCTGTAATTTAATTCTTTTGTCTTTACTCACATCATAATTAACTTTTTCCAGACGTACACTCTTACCACCAACCTTTACATTAGCTAATGCAACTACAGCTGGAAATAAAGCCGAAAGTGTGCAATTACGTCGATGACCATAATTGGCCATATTGTAAATGGCTGTAGTATCCTGTACGAGTACATTGCAAGCTGTTTTCACAAATATGGAGTAGAATGTTTAATGTAACTTCAATGTTAAGCAAATAATTTCACATACGTTGTGTAATTTTATGAAAATGCACATTGGCAATAAAGGAGCCACGTAATGGAATGCGATACTGGAGTAATGCAGCATTTTGACTTGAACGGAAGAATTTCTTATTTGTTAAGCGTGGCCTAGAGTAAGCAAATAAATCCAAAACAAATTAATGACGATAATATAAAAATAGAGCGACGATAAAAATAGATTACGAAAATATATTTATTATAAACAGAGAATATTTTTTGTATGTATGCAATTTGTGATAATTTCAATTTTTTAAAGAGAAAAAAAAAAATAAATAGAAAACCAACCAACCAAATTGTGTTCCTAAGGGTTAATTTCGACACTTATTCAGTATCCAGAAGTCGATTTCTCTGGGTAGTCAGCTTTTCGAATTAACCGAAATGGTGATTTTTCGAAATTTTCGACCGTACGGAACCATTTTATTCAATATGAATTGAAATTTACAAATTAAGTTCAGTGTAGCTTGTTCGTTTGTATTGTTGACAGAGTAACAAACATCTCTCCATTAATTACAATATTGAATGAAACTGCAACGAATTCTTACGATTTAAAGCTCATCAATAATGAGCAAGCAAAAATACAACCATTTTCTCAAGAAGCATACAAAGCAAACAACAAAGGGGATTTAAAGTAGTGCTGAAAAACATGCACTCATCTATAGGCACAGATGAAATACCCCAAACCCTGCCCTCGGCCATTCTGTTACGAATATTTAGAATATAAAACAGAGAAACACAAAAACCCTTGCATATTTTCATCATTGAACTTAAAACACAAACCGAACTAATAAAGAAATTTATCAAGTCAAATGCCTCCTTCATATAAAAATTGTGTTTGAGCCATACTGTCGCAGAAAACCAACATGGAAGCCGCACATCTTCAACTGTGCCCTGTGTCCAGCAAATTGCAAAGAATGTGTTGTCTACAAAAACTTACAGAAGCTGAAATACCCACAATTAAATGACAATTTACCTATAAATATCACCCAACAACAAGAAGTCTTATTGAGAACTAGTATACCAACACAAAACACAAATATAATCTTATACGCCCAAGCATTGAAATATCCTACACAAGGTATGAGTGAAAATAATACAACCCTAGCAATCATCACTACACCCGCAGAACCCAAACTTCAACCAAAATGCGAGATATGATGATGTTACTCCGGCAAGTTATGCAACAATGATGGACTTACTAGTGACTCTCACTACTAAGCTGTTAAAGCATATACTGAAAATCAAAGTCCTCCTTAAAATACATAAAATAGATATACTCTTAATAACTGAAACCCATTTCATCGATAAAAGCCATTTTCATATATACTTCGCGCTGCACACGGACAATAAAGTTCAAAAGGCAAATACATTTTCTCGCCGATCGACCAATTAACTGTTATAAATGTGTTCTGCACGCGTTACAAAACAATTTAGGCGTCCAAGACTCTTCTAAATATCCACAACGAAACGAAAGTAGCAAATCAGTTATAATTTTGCCATTCTTTGCAACAATATAGCAACCAAAAATGTGACAAAAATAGTTGGGATCGACTTTGCACGATCTTTTCAACATTTTATAAGTTATTTTTCTATTACAAATACTTATTGCGTCAAATTGAAGTGAACACGCTACTGATTCAACCAGCGCACAGCTGTTCTAACTAGCACAATGCTGCCAACATGCAAAATCTCTTATGTCCTAAAGAAAATCTGATTCGGATTTGAATTCAGCGCGCAAAAATAAATTAAGAAATGCTCTCTTCTTCTCGAGTGTAAAAGTTGATCGGAATTTGTAATCTTGTGTAATTAACCACACAAATGTGGATCCGTCCATTAGACCTGGACGTCTCACAGCCACATTTAAACAAAATATAAAATTATCCAAGGTAAAATCAGCTAATATCGATTACAGAGTTCTTTAAAAATCTTTTCGTGGCATATTTTTAATGTCAGAAGAATTGCAAACCAAGAATCACTTGTCGATAAATGGACATTATTAGGAAAGAACAAGCTTTTTAATAAAAAAGTTTGTACAAGCCCATTATTTTTCTATAAACAATTGAAGAAGAAAAGGAAACAGAATTTTGCACTCAACCAGAGCGTTAATAATTTTGACACTGCCTGAACAGATTTTGGAATTTCTTTTTTATTTATATTTTGACATACAGTAATTTTGACACTATCTGAACATGTTTTGGCATATCCTCTGCTCGACATGAGAAAAAATATTACGATTGCCCTACATTGTTAATTATACTATGGTATGCGTAAGCTTCAAATCAAAAATTATAAAGCTGAAAAAATGTTTCCACAATTATCTAGCCCATAAGGTACTTACCATTGTTTATAATTATTACAAAATTCCACAACTCTGTCTTCCAGCTTACGATGATGATCCTTGATGCCAGGAAAATATTCGCCATTTAATTCCCAACCGTCAACGAACTGCCAAAATGAAGAAGTAGAAGGAGAAGATAATAATGGTGAGTGTGAGTTTGTGTAGTATGTGTTTGTTTATGATTTTAATTACTGCCATTAAACCGCCTGTCTCACAATTAACATCATAATGTTTCATGGTAATTTCAACAATGGTATCGGGTTCGCCAATTACATACAGACCGCACACGTTAATTGCGCCTTCCATGTCATCTAACGGGATGTTGTCTTCATCATTATTATTATTATTATTGTGTGTAATTGTGCTAGGATTATTTGCCGGGACTAGATGCGTTGATAATGGTGCATTTGCTGGTAATTTTTTAAATATATAATCACCAGCTTCAGATGCTACATGCATACAATCTGTAATTTGAAGAAACAGAAATCGATTTAAGGTATGTTAAATTTTTAAGATATACCTACTAAAGAGCTGCGCAAGCACTATACATTAGGTCGCATTTCAAACACTGTTTTTCTCCGTCTTTCGCTTTGCTAAACTAAAGTTACAGTAACGAACGATTTTGACATTGCCAGCGAATGCTGCCCGAACGGCAATACGAGCAGAACAATAGAACACAACTGAAGTAAAACAATAATGAAGAAGAACCAAGCTGTGCTGCTCACTGAAACTAAGTCGAATTTGCTCTTCTTTTTTATTTTATTTTTACTTACATTCAAATTATGCATTTTTCTTTTTGTTTTGGCGATCACTGAAATGCGTAGCTTGCCGCTAACTAGTGTTTACAAGTTTTTATATATACAGTGGCTCACAGCTTATTTCGTACAGTGTATATATTTTTATGTACATGGCTGTAACATCGAAACTAAAAAACTTATCAATAAGTTTTGAATGTAGATGTCTATGTATGTGTTTAGTAAACCTAATAAGAAAACGGGGAACCCCAAAAATTGTTCTTTTTGTCATGCAAGAGAGAAAAACTATTGATCAGCTGATTTTCAGCTCACATCTTATTTCGTACACAAACTTCAATGTAAGTAAGTTTCATTCTGCCGCGCAGTTACAAAGTTTTTTTGAATTGTATGAGTTTTTGGACCTTTTTAACTATTATAACAATTTTTATTATTATTATTTTAAATAGTTAAAGTGCTGTAAATTAAACATTTAGCGTTATGGGTCGTCGTACAACGATGGAACAGCGTAAACTGGTAATTAACCATTTTAGGAAAGGTCAGAGTGTGCGAAAAATTGCTGAAATGACAAATTTAAGTGCCTTAACTGTCCAATACATCATTCAACGCTTCGTTCGCGAAAATCGGTTGGAGAACAAGGGCAGAGAAGCACCTAATAAGATTTTCAACGCTTCAGACGAGCGTTATATTGTACGAAAAATTAAGAAAAATCCAAAGTTATCCGCTCCGAAGTTGGCTGCAGAGGTTCAGCGTGAAATAGGAAAATCATCCAGTGCTGAAACTGTCCGACGTGTGCTGCGCAATCATGACTTGAACGGTAGAGTAGCCCGAAAGAAACCATTCATTTCAAAAATGAATATACAACGCCGACTTGACTTCGCCAAAGAGCATATTATTAAGACTCCTGCGTTCTGGAATACCGTTATTTTCGCGGATGAGTCTAAGTTTAATATTTTTGGCTCGGACGGAATGTCATATGTTTGGCGTAAAGCGAATACCGAGCTAAACAAGGAGAACCTTAAGCCCACAGTGAAGCATGGTGGCGGTAGCGTGATGGTTTGGGCCTGTATGTCAGCAGCCGGAGTAGGTGAATTGGTTTTTATTGAGGAAACAATGGACAAAATGAAGTACCTCGAGATTCTGAAAAACAATTTACTTCAAAGTGCAGACAAACTGGGTTTGCGGGAAGAATTTCGGTACTACCAAGATAATGACCCAAAACATAAATCTGGGATTGTGCAATCTTGGCTTATTTGGAACTGCCCACACTTGATGTCTCCACCACCACAGTCACCTGACATGAATGTGATTGAAAATCTTTGGTCTATTTTGGACAATAAAATAAGAACACACAAGATTTCTAATAAGCAAGACCTAAAGAAGGTACTGATGGAAGAATGGAAAAAAATCACACCAGACATCACTCAAAAATTGGTGGATTCAATGCCAAATAGACTCCAGGCTGTCATTAACGCTAAGGGATGTCAACTAAATATTAAAATCAACTTACTTTGTTTTTAGTTTGAACTTAAAGAGACTGTACGAAATAAGCTGTGACATGAATTTTCCTATTTTTTTCTTATTTTATTTTTTTATAGTGTCAAACACTAAAATTTTGAAAAAGTAAATTTTGGAAAATATAAAACAAACCTTCCTTTCTAAAATGGCATTTATATTTTGTTCAAATTTTTGCTATATTAGGAATTACGACTGCAGCAATTTTTAAACTGTCACTGTACGAAATAAGCTGGGAGCCACTGTATATGGATATGTTCTACTGTACTTGCAGTGCTTGCTATGATTCACCGTTACTTTCCCTCACTATTTTGCTTTGCTTCTAGATTTTACTTCACAACAGAACAGAAGCACTATCATCGCTGCACCAAGGGCTTTTTCAGTGTTTCTTTTGGTGCTAAATTTTTCTTAAAACTTTTGTTTTAAGTAAAATTTTGTTTTGGCATCAATATTGCAGCGGAATATAGTGCTTGGAAGTACTGTACGTATATGTCGTAGTGAAGTGTGGCTTTTAGAAGGTTTTGCGCAGCTCTTTAGTTCCTACTCATATATGTGCACTTAAAAAGTGAGAATATGGGCTAAGGAGGAGTAGTACTGTTCAGTTGATCTTATTAATATTAGCTGTTATGGGAAAATCAAAATTTCTTTGTCGGCTAGAATAAGTAGGTTCCTTCTTATGCTGTCCAAAATTTAACATGGTAAACATATAGATTGTGTCATCGTATATTAAAAGGTGAGCCCACGTTACTAAGTTGGGAAAATGGGAAACCCCATATGTGTATATACATGTTATATATTTTACTTTAATACTGCAGTTAAAAATATATCCTCAACAAAACTAAGTATGTTTGTATGATTTAGTTTAGCAGCACTACAAAATTCGATCTATATTTTGAAATTACATAAGGCTGGGACACCTCATATATTTATAACCTTCGCTAAGCTTAAGTTATTTATGAGATGTTGTTAGCATCATATATGTGTATCACCTTTAGTATTGCAGTTGGTTTTGTGGTAATACACATAACTATGTACATAGGTGAACATGTGCCGTGAAATTAAACGAAGTATCATCATTTTTGATAAACGTGCTTACATACATTTAATGTATAATACATATGACTTAACATTATCCAGCTTCTTATTTCGGAAATCACTTAACGCAAATATGTTATGAAGACTATCGTACAACAGTTCTGTATTGTGTGCGATAATTTTTATGAGACAATTAAATTCTTATACAATTAGCTTTCATTGTGGACAGGATATAAATGTATCCTATATTAAGGTGGGGTGAAATCATTTATTTTAATAGTTTGGGTGTATCTGTAGAAAGTTGCCATTTTAGCTAAAAAGTAGAGGCACAAAATACTATTTGTCTCAAGTTCAAGGAATTTCACTAAATCAGAATTTTTACATTTAATGTTAAAAACGAATTTGTATAACTTTTCCTACAATCAGCATTAAAATGGTATTTTCTTAATTAAAAAAAAAATATAGGAAAAGCAATTTATTATTTTTTTTTATAGGCCCCAAAGATTCCCTTCTAGTGCGTGATAAATTTTGGACAGTGTTAGAAGGGACCTTCTTATATTAGCCTGTTCCGAACGGCAGAACCTTTGTGACATCACCTTTTCCGTGCTCCGTCACAGAATTCTTTTAGCAGTCTTTTCATGCAAAATGTTACTGCCAGCCGAATTGCTAACTGACGAGTACCGTTTAATTTTAGATTTTCTTTCCTTTTATTTTCTTACTGTATTTGAAAACAAGTTATAAACAAAGCAAAGAATGCTATTCCACAACATATGGATGTATTAAATAGTCTAAAAACAATATAAAAATGAACATATTTTTTGAAATTGTATTACGCTGTGGCACCTCAAACGGTTATCGAAAGAAAATAATATTTTGTATGGTTTTTTTTAACTCATATAATACATTAAATTTCCGTACACAATCATTACACCTTAATATATATTCCTACACATCATGTGTCGCCGCAACAATAATAATAATAATAATAAGTATGTTGTGTCTGAAATAAATAATTTAATGAATGAAATTGGTTTAAATGCCATTGTTCATGATGACGAACAAAAGGATCTGTTTTTAATTCAAGTGTCGATATGTGCACGTGCTTTATTTATGTACGTATGTGCTGGCAATGCGATAATTATTCTGACACCAATTTTTTCTCTTTATCATCTTTTTGCTATATATACCAAATAAATTTAATTACATTGAATGAGGTATATCTGACGGGGAAAGGGGCATGTTTCATTTATAGTGTCTACTGAAGTCCTTCTTAAATAAACGTCCGTAAATGTATATAAAAAAAATTGTCACTTGTTACTGACTGCAAGAACACTGTAGATCAGTGTAGAGATGGCAAAAACAATTTTTTTTATCGATTAATTAATCATATGATTAATTGTAAGACAAAAAATTAATTGTTATAATTGCAATTATTGTCAAATAATCGATTAATCGATTAATTAAATTTTTTTTTTCTAATGGTGATATTACCTGGCGCAATGGATATCTCCGAAAATTTCTAATATAATATGAGTTTTGCACTGCGACCTAAAGGTCTATTGTGCCCTGATTTCTTTGCGTAACACTTCTGTTAGGCTTACAGCACCTGAGAAGACTTGTCTCTTGAAAATAGCATCACAAGGTGGACAGGTGTCTCTATGGTCGAGTCATTGACACGGTGATAAAATCTTAAATTCTCCCTTGGGAGATTGATTAGAAGGTCCAATCTTGATAAACTTAAAAATGAAATCATATTTCTGTGACATTGACTTTAACTATTGTAGAATAAAAACATGCATTATTAATGTCAATAATCATTATTTATTATGGGTACTCATCAAAACGCTTAAATGCCTCGCAAACCATGTAAACCTCGTAAACTTACGAGCTCGTAAAACAGCTATCAAATTTTGTATCAGAAGTAATTTACACAAATTGTGTATGTTTGAGCGAAGATTTCAGTGTGTATATTTTTTCATTAGCCCTATGGACTAATAAAATTTTATTTACCTCACAAATTTCAAAAATTTACTCGTATCGTACTTTGCTACCGATTCATATACAAGTACACTCATAATATAACAAAAGAGCTCAGCCGATGTCATAATGTTATGATCGTTTAGCCTGAATCAGAGGTTGTTTCCTCAACTAGCTCAACTATATCGACGGCACTATATAAAGTCGGCAGTTTGGGAAGGATTTTAGTATCAAAGCAATTGAATTTGAAACATTTCACAATTGACTTGTGCCTACGACAACGTAATGTTACAATAGAAATGACTTTAAAAAAAATCTCCTTACAGTCGGCTGGGCCCGACCAAATTATACCCAAATTATATATGTAGATTTATATATAAAAAGTTTACTCGAATATCCATCTTTTTCTTTTATTTCCACTTTTCGAGAAAAAATTTTTGCATATACTACTAATTTACACCTGAAATACGATTGACTTTGACGAAGTACTTTGTATGTTATGAGGGTTGTAAAAGGGATAAATTAAAGGATTTTAAGATAATTCCGAGACTTAGTACGGTGGATACATAAAAAATGGGAGTGCCTTACCTCTTTCCTGTAAATCTAATTAATTTTGCAATATTAATTCACACCTTAAATTTGGTTGTCCTACGCTGAATAGTTTGCAAGTTATGATGGTTAACATTTTTTTTAATTTCCGCAACTTTGTATGGGAACCCCAAGAAAGAGTAGGCGTGGCACACGGATTTTTTGCCAGATTATTTTCGAATACCATAGTAATCCAAGTGTCAATTATGGATATTCTAAACATAAGATTGCAGAAGTTACAGCTGTTTCAATTTAAATAAAGTACATACGCTTTGTATGGGAGCTACTATAAAAAGTAGGTGTGGCTCGACCATTTCTGGTAAGGTTATGTAGTAGCATAATGTGACTCTATGTGTTGTCCCAGGTGGTATATTAAGTGAGTTATAGCAAGTTAAAGATTTTGAAAATTCCGAGGTTAGTCGCTTTGAATGCTTGGTGTGGGCGTGGCTATTGACCGATCATGCCCAATATGAATCTCCTCCGTACCCTTGGATCAAAGGTTACTTATGCCAAATTTCGTCAAAATAGCTCAATATTTCCTCAAGTTATCGTGCGAACCAGCCAGGTGACAGACAGACGCTGATCACGAATATATATCTATATCTATATCTCCGGAGATTCCTTCAAGTGGTCACAAACATCTGACCGAAATGAATATACCTTGCATATTGCATTATGCAGGGTATAAAAACTTATGCATGGTACTCGTAAATTCATTTCAGTTAGGTTTTTTGTATCTACTTGAAGCAAGCCCCGGAGATATAGAAAATCTTGTATATTCTTGATCAGCGTGGACAGTCAATTTAGCGATATATCACGTCTACTTCTTAATATGGCTCCTATTCAAAGTCGCAAAATTTTCAAACTAGTTTAAGCCGCCTTTACCTGCGAAATATTCCGCAGTGGACAATCATATTTAAGGTGTGGATTAGTATTGTAAGGATAAATGGTCCTACAAGAAATAATCAAGCCGCACCCTTTATTTAGCTTAGCTCCCATACAAACTCGTGTACACATTTTGATGCGTGAAATAATTGTTCAATGAAGGAGCGCGCCTCGCGATAAATTTATTGTAGGTGCAATTTTAAAAATTGTTTTGAGACAGACATAATGAAAATGAATACATATTTACTTGATGGGAGCTTACTAAAAAATTGGCGTTTTACGTCTTCTAGTTCTAGAAGTTTAGCATTTTATCCATTGAATTATGTATTTCTTATTTTAAAACTTTACACTCTGAAATTATACTCTAAAACTGCATAAAAGATGGCTACGGTAAGTTTTGTGCAGGGTATAAATCGGATGGCTGGGCCGACTGTATATTTGAACAATACGTTGTCTTAAGCACAAGGCAATTGTCCGCTTTTAATTACATTTTCCACTACTTTAAAAGTTAATTTAACTAACAACTAGTTTAAAGGAACTATTTCAAAAACTAATATTTAGTAAAATGATTTTTGCTAGTCCTACATGGGATGAATTCATTTACTCTTCTATTGAACAAACATAAAAAAATATGGGTATGAAAACAAAATAGATTTCACAGAATCAAAAAAAAAAAAAATGAATCTATAGTTTAAGCTTTTCTACGTTTGAATACATAAATGCATAACAAATACTACATTACATTGAGGGAATGCAAAAAAGGAAGTAATGAAATTACCAAAGTCTTTACATGTGGATTAAATGTGAAATGTTGCAAAACATTGTATATATCGTACATATGTACAGACGGTATGGATGAACTATTATGTTTATTAGAGTAACCCAAATATCTGGTAACGAATATATTTAAGGGTATAGAAAAAATAGAAAAATTGTACGAATATATTCAAGATTTGTACTTCCTCGATGATTGAAAATACTATGGTATGACTCGGTTTGATTCGCCTTCTTTCTGAGGCCCAACATTAATTTTATACCAACGGTTTCATCGAATTTCTCTAACAGCATCATCTTTCGATTTGTATTTAACTACATAAGAAACTTTCCCTCTGCAAAAATTCGATTGTTTGGATTCTTATTTGGGGGTACGAAATGAATTGGAGATATATGTTTAAATAGATCCTTTTGGTATGGATCATATTGATGGTGTAGCGCACAAATGTGATTTTCAGAAGACAAAATTTAATGTTTTCTATGCTATAGTAATATAGCACAATACTTAATTGTACTTAGCTTGTTATTAAATATTTATTACATTGTTCACATAAATATACACCTTGCAAATTAGTTTGGTAGTCATAACTCATTTTGAACAAAAAGTGTACTTAACACATTTGTGCGCTAAACTACTGATATGTGCATTTGTTTTTGTTATGTGCAATTTGTCCCACTCAATTCACGAGACCCGAAATTAACACTAAACGTATGATTTCATTGGGAGCAAAACTCAGACTCATACGCCCTAATGTACAAATATGAATATTATGTGTTTGTATTAATATGCATAAATCAGAATGGTTCAATTTACATACACTAATACTATTATGTACAAATACACATTCGTAAAAAAAATCAATTCATCATACAAATGTTTTATAATGCATGGTTACTTATGTGTGGATCAAATAAAGCAAATGTATGTTTTTTCTCCATCATTGATAAATGTATTATAATAGTGGCATTAATAAACAACACATTGCATATACACTTAGGGATTAATTCAGAGGATTCATGTGCACACGTGAGTGATAAGTTTGAGGGCATTTAAAAAAAATCCCATAATATCGCACCCACGACGGGGAAGAAAGTAAATTTGCAAATTTTAAAATATGAAAATATGATTATATGAAAAAATTTAAGTTTCACTAAAAAAATACTAATAAATAAATAAAAACCAACATCATCAAGTTCTTTTTGACATAACTACAATAAAAAGATATTAAAGTACCATAATATGGGATGAGAAGAGTAAAAAAAATTTGATGTATATTTCGGAATATGAAATTTTCAATAAAAAGCGTTCTAAAATAAATACATAATTCAATGGGTTCAAGTTTTAAGTTATATGTGTATAATAGTAGGCCTGATATGCTCAACTAGTAAATAGGTATTCATTTTCGTTATTTGTCTCTCTCAAACTTATTTTTAAAAGCAGATTGAAGCAGTGTCCTAGTATTGGACCTGTATAAGACTGCCGAAAAAGTGAGGTTGTTTTTTTTTATATCACCTTGGTGTTATTACATCATAACTACGGCTGTGCCCATCTTTCACCTCTAATCTGTTCTCAGTGAATTTGACAGAATCAGCTCTGGAGTGACGCCACACTGGTCCAAGGGTTGCTTTATTTATTCATTATTCCGCATTGCTTACATTTTTCAATCAATTTGTTTCCCATTTTGTCATTTCTCTGGTAGTTGGACCAATGTTACGTCGCAGCGCACCCAAATCCTCTCTGATGGGCGCAATCTTCTAATTTTACAATCCCTACTTATTCTCTGTCATTTTGAGTGCCAGATAAAGGTTTTATCAGTGGCAGTATTTGATTGTGGGCATTTTTGATAAAAGCATTTGAAAGATGGTGTCAAATAAGTATGTTCTCTGCATTGAAACGCTTAAAAACTCAAAAAGACTGCACATACTAGATAAA
Source organism: Megamerina dolium (assembly GCA_963854835.1). Classification (NCBI taxonomy): domain Eukaryota; kingdom Metazoa; phylum Arthropoda; class Insecta; order Diptera; family Megamerinidae; genus Megamerina; species Megamerina dolium. The sequence goes on from OY978526.1 coordinate 769,627, forward strand.
GACAAGCGAAGTTGATGAAATGGGCGCCCACCAAAACTTTGCGTTCAATTCGAAAATGTTGCCGTAACGAACTTTGAGCAATCTGGCGTTACGTGACATTTGTATGACAAAATGTGAAAAAATGAAATGAAAAAGTCAAAATTTTAAAAAGGTTTTTATTTATTTGCATAGTAATTAAGTATCCCTTTATTCTGTAAAAAAATGACAGCAATTGATTGTGGAGATTTAAAGATATAAGCAAATATATGCGCAGGAGTGACGTTACGAAAATAGAAGTGGGATTTGGGTTACAAAATCGCAAAACTCTACGAATTAGGAAAGACTATAAGTATAAAATTTTTTGCAGTAATATTTGAAATATTTAAGGTTAATTTTCCAAGCTTTTTAATGTAAACATCGGTCCTGCTTTTTATCAGCCGAAGTATCTGACGAGATGTTAAATGACATTATGTCACTTAAATTTTAACCCAAATAAAACATGACCTTCTTTTCGAATATAATTTTTATTATAAGACAATTATTAGAACCAAAGAAGATTTATAAGAAATAGTGATACATAAATGTCTTCTATTATAATATAATAGCTTTATGTGAAAATGCAGACACAACTGCTTTTATTTGCATGTCTTCGCTGCTTGATAAATTCGGGGTATGCCAGACATTTGCTCTGCGGAAATTTGCTCATGTAAATGTTAAATTAACTCCAAAGATGTTATTTCGAGCACATTGATAAAACGAAAAGGCATAGTCTAAAATTATATTTTTTGTTTTTGTCATCTGCCAAATTTTCGTTTTATGGTTTCTCCTACCTATGGAACTCAGCTTTGCCCTGAGAAGTGGCAAAATAATTTCACTCCAAAACCTTGCAACCAACTTCAAAAACAAAATTTACTTACATTTTATTTTAACTTGAAATTCACTTAATTTTAGCGTGCGATATTTATATTAATAAAATTTCTGCACTGCCAAAAAAGGTTAGGTACTTACCTGAGATTGTATGGGCCATATTGAATGAGGTGGGATATAGTTCAAAGGTTTTCTTGACTCTTGGCCATGCCTGCAAAAAAGTAAATACAAAAAAAAAAAGATTTAGTTTATTAAATATGTTAGTACTTTTTTCTGTGTTCCATATTTGTATATGAGTTAAGTATAGTAGTTGCTGTAACGGGTTTTCATTTGTGAGTGTACTCTTAAACCAATCACTGACATTGACAGTCAAGACATTCACTAAAAACATCATTTTCATCATGATGAAGTACACGAACGAACAACGTTTACAAAAATTTTAAATTTACTACAAAAATTCTGCGACGGTATGTGCGATTTTAACTTTAATTTTTGGTCGTGATTCTCGTCCCAGTAGACAATCAATTTGAGTATGCTCTTTGAAAATATTGACTTTTCCTCAAACCCCTTTGTGAATCCTTCAAAAATTCGTTTTACAAATAAAATATTAAGCTTTAACTGCGGAGGTGTGGATAAAATTTATATTCACTTCTTTCTTTGAATTACTCTTTTATGTCGTGCTCCAGCAACTTGATTGCAGAAAGTTACTTAAGGGACGAAGGTGGTGAATCCGATGGAGCTAATGAAATTATTTTCGACGAATTTAAGGCCATCGGTGAAGAAGAAAGTGAATCGGCAATCAAATATTATTATTATTTTAAACTGAAGGATGTACTATGTCCGAAATAAGATTCCTTTGATTTCTTATTTGCTTAAGATTTGATAATTCTTCCGATAGAAAGTAACGATTGTTAAGCTACCAATTAGCTGCAATATGTGGCATTTATAGGTCCCGAAGGGCACCTTGCTCGAGTTTCTCTTCCAGTACTGTTGTGTGTGTTTAATGTTGGACAGTATTAGAAGAGACCTAAGACAAGACGAACGAACCGAACGACATCTTGGGACATCACTTTTTTCAGAACTTTGTCACAGAATTCTTTTAGAAGTTTTTTCATGGCAAATTGTTAATGCCGGAAGAATTGCCAATTACTTGCATTGATGAAATGTTGGTAAAGTTTCGAGGCAGATACAAGTTCAAGATTTATATGCAAAAGTACCTAAGTTTGGAAACATTCTGATGGAGTTGGTTTAACAAATGAAAAAAAACGACTTTCAGTACCCACACAATCAGTGCTAATGTTGCGTAAAATATTGGAAGCATAATTGTGTTTACCAAGAGTGTTACAATATTATCATACGTGCCTCGTGTAAATCGTGAGGTTATATTATTAAGCTCCACAAAAAAGAAAATGATTCACAACCTGCAATGAGAGCAGATTGACTTGAACCGCTGGCCATCAGCCATATTTTATAAATTCATATATTTTCCAATCTTCAAAGGAATTTGATATCTGTTCGAGGGGTGACTTTTTAAAAAAGCTGGCAACACAATTAGTTTTACCGCATTCGCAACGATGATAGCACAAACGTAAACATAAACGTAAGCATAAACTCAAATGCAATATTTGACAAATAAAAAATCTTCAAAAAGGTTGACCTGTATTTTTTATAATTCCATTATTTCAATATGATCTCTTCAGAGCTGTAAAAGTGTGAACTCATTTTCACTTTTAATTCTTTTATTTAAAATCTGAAAAGCTGCAATCTTTTTTTCTACCATTCAGTGTGTGAAATCTTTAGGCTGATAAAAATGAATGAGTTCTATTCGTTTTCAATTCATGAATTGAAAATGCTAAAGAATTCACACTGAATTGAAATTTTAATGAATGCAGCCGCAGATGGCTGCAGCCTAAAAAGAATGGCAGTGGCGATATCCATTCAGTAGCAAGCTGACAGCCTTTCTTCTTCTTCCCGTTTTGTTGTTTACAAAATATCTGTATGGTCGTTGGATCTTTCATTTCTGGGTTGCCATTGGCTTATATTAAATATAAAGAAAGTATTAAATGCAAAAAATCAAAATTGATCAAATACTATTATTATATATTCAAATATGCTCACATGTATGTTTGCGTTTTGAAATCAATTTAAGAAACGCAACAAGCCAATGAAATACCTCAAACAACCAACTTTATAAACATTTCAAAGCCAAAAATTTATAAACTATAATTCGCTTATTTATGTGAATAATGACAGCTGATTAGTTTTGTCATGGTATAAAAACTCAAGGAGCCATTGGGGAAAGTTCTCATGAATGAAGGAGAAAAGTAAATAAAACAACAACAAACATATGGGAAAAGAAGAAGAAGAAGTTGAAAAAGAAACAAGAAACAACACATAGAAGAAGAAGTTGAAAAAGAAACAAGAAACACACTAGCTTGATACTATAAGAAGCCAGTTTTTGACATTATACCACGCAGCCAATAGGAATTTTTTGTAGTTGCTCTACCTTCATAATAATACCATGGGGTTTGTTCCCAAGCAGCTATGCTTTTCATGGTAATAAATAATATCATATTTCCAGTATTTCAGAGTTTAAAAGAGTTATAATATTGAATGAATTCATCATATTTTGAAGCCTTTGAAGAATGGGATTGATATTTTTCAATTCCCACTCTTTACTGAATTGGAAAGTGTGATAATTTTAAGCTTTTGAGAATGATGAATGGTTCGTCTGTCATTCTTTAATAAATTCGAAGCAAAAGAGTGCAGCCTCGTTGATGCAGCTTTTAAATGAATTAAGGGTGAGTGAATTCCGTAATGATTCAATTCTTTCACAGCTCTGGATCTCTTTTATTTCGTTAAATATATGATACAATATTTATTTGGCTGTGAAAAGATGCCTCTTAAAATTCAGATTAATTTTTATATGTTGTGAAAAATAAAAGCCTTGAGAAATAAAGTGTATTTATTTTAATTTAAAAATACAGTAGCTTGTTTTCAAAGAAAAAATAATTATGAAAGAATAATTTCTTATTAAAATTTCTAACTAAAATTCGAAGGGGTAAAATTTACCATCACAGACTATGTCCAAAAAATTCACCTCCATAGTTAGGTGTTAATAAAGAAATAGATTAATGTTTAAGTAAATAGATATGAAATTATACTGAACTCAATTCAAATTTTTTGCTGCTAGTGTGAAGCTTTTAATTATCGCAAAACAAATCTAAGAGATCCAAATATGTACGATTTCGTTATAGAATATTTTTATGACCAACAAGTTGCTATAGAATCTAAATTAAATTTTTTTTTTGATGTTTGTTAATTAAGGCAACGCTTTATTGTTTGTAAATCTATAATGAGAACTGGTGAATTATAAATACATTTCTATGAGTTTTTTTTATATAAATGTATACTCAAAGTAATTATATTTAATTATGAGTACACCATTTCTATCACCAAATGAAGTCTAATTTGCTACTTGTTAAGCTGTTCAAAGATTTGAAAATATCAAATACATATTTGCTTACGTATATCAGAGATTTCTAATGGAATATATTCACGTATTATGACATCGGAAAAAAACCACTTTAGCAAACATTGAGGTACATATAACATGATAAATGATGAAGAAGATAACTGACATCAAAATGATGTATTACAACGATTTACTAGCAAGAATAAGCAATTAAAAGTTTTATTACAGACGTAAATATTCTTATGTACGACTATCGATAATTGTATATATGTTACAATATAATTGTTGCTCCTAACTCTGTGCAAAATCAGTAATCTCGTGCCATTAATAATTAATCAGTATTAAAGACTAAATAAACAATTAACAGAAAAAGCTTACACTTCACACTTTATGCAACAAAGGTAATTAAAGCGGTGGCGAACGGGAACATTGTAAATGTGAAAAAGATAGTATATACTATTACTGTTATTTATATTTCAATGTGGATGAAAAAGCATTCCATCGCTGTTTTTACCCTTAGCTAGTTATGGTTGTTGTCTCTAACTATTAAAGGACAATTTTTAATAGACTATATTTGCATACATACATACATCTACATATATACAGTACCTTCATGCACAGTATGAAGGTACTGTATATGTAGATGTATGTACATATGTACTATAAATTATGCCATATATAGTAGAATGTAGAATGTAAAATCTTCATTCGCATTGTGAATGTATAATAGGAAAAATCATTGCAATTCGTATATAAAATTCGTAGTATAATATAAATTTCAGGAAATCACTTAAAGATTAAGAGTGTGTCAGTAAAAAAAACATTAGATGGAATCGAATCAGCTTGAATTTTATTAACTCATTATTATTAACTGGTCAAATATTTTTTTCCGGTTTTTCATTAATATAAAAAATGAATATTTGTTGATTAATTTTATTTGATTTAGCGCGAATACGAGGGCGGATTGATAATGAAGCTACCTAAGTAGGAAAAAAACATTTTTTTTTTCAAAAACCATTTATTCCTCAACATAGTCTCCTTTTACTTCGACACACTTAGTAAGACGATATTCCAACTTTTTTATACCATCTGAATAATACGATTTCGGGAACCCCTCAAAATATGAGTTGGTTTCGGTAATCACTTCTTCGTCGAGCTGAATCTTTTTTCTGCGAGCCATTTTTTAGAGTTTGGAAATAAGAAAAAGTCACTAGAAGCTAAATCTGGACTATAAGGTGGATGAGCAACCAATTCGAAGTGTATTTCACGTAATTTTAGCATCGTATCTAATGCTGTGTTTTTGTTCGACACTGAGAAAACGCTGCACCCATCTTGCCGATAGCTCTTTCATATGCAAATGTTCATGCAAAATGTTGAACACACGTTCAGATGAGATGTTTACCATTTCAACAATCTCACGCAACTTGACTCGGCGATCATTCATAACGATATCGAGCATTTTCTTGATATTTTCTTCAGTACCCACCTCTTTTGGCCTTCCTGTTGAGGGTATTGTTGCAGTGCTTGTTCGGCCGCGTTTAAATTCAGCAATCCATTATTTTACCATGTAATCAGACGGAGCAGACTCACCGTAATGTTTATCGAGCTTTTCTTTTGTCTCTTTCGCCGTTTTCGCTTTCAAATAATAGTGTTTAATCATTACACGAAATTCGCTTTTTTCCATTTTTCAAGAAACACAAAAGTTGGTTACTTCAAACGACTACAACAAATAAAATAATCGATGAATTTGCGTGAAATTTTAACAGCTGACGTTTGATAGATCGCAATTTCAAAGAAAAAAAAAAGTTTTTGAGTTTGTGCTGCCTTTTTCGTACTTAGGTAGCTTTTTTATCAATCCGCCCTCGTATTTCATATATTTTACTGGTGCTGCAGTTCAGTTGTTTAACGCGTCTTCTTTACATAAGTTGTAGTAGTTAGGTCGAATCCCGCGTGAGATAAATTTAATCGCAAAGGAAAAATATTAATTCTTTTAAACAGTGCAAGCAATTTGTAATTCTATTGTAATTGTCAGGAAAGCATGATTAGTGTGTTGGCCTTCTGACCTGTAGGTCGTGGGTTCAATCCCCGGCTGAAGAATAACAAATTTAATATCAAAAAGATTTTTCTTTCGAACGGTACCCACCTGTCGGTAAGCAATTGGCAATTCTTCTAAAATAAGTAGGTCCCTTCTAATGTTGTTAAACATTTAACACTCACAACAGTAATGTAAGAGAAGCTCGGTCAAAGAGGTCCAGATATTTATTTATTTATTTTTTAATGTTTTAACTTCTATTTTAAATTCATCATCATAATTATAGCAGCTACACCTCGGTCTGAGGCAGTGCTTCCTTCACAATTCCGCTCCATATGCCACGATCAACCGCTTCATTTTTTGAGCTTTACCGTAGCTTACACCGTCTATCTATACTTTTTCCCAATGCGCGAGATGAATGTCTTGTGGACCATAATTAATTGGTTTTTATATCTTATTCTATAAGATCCATCATGTTCTCTTACTGCGCCAAATATCCTCCTTATTGTTTTAAGCTTAAACCGTATACGATTCTTCTTTATACTAGTGGTTTGTGTGGCCACTACCGCACTACTTAACTCGACTCCAAGGTATTTGAAGTTGACATCTTTTTGGTTGAAAATGTGACGGCTGGTGTTGCGTGTGTAGCGTGTGATTTAAAACTATTTATGTATTTGTTTCTATTTATTTCAACTTAAAAATAAATAACTTAAACTATGTTACTTAAGATGTGATTCAATATTAAAAAGTAAACTTAAGACAATTGTGTGAAGTATATGAATTATGTTCCGTTATGTACAGAACGTTCAGCGTTCAAGAAGAACCTTCAGCCGAAGAAGTAGACAAAGTGAATGTTCATTTCTTTTTTGCCAAAAAATAGCAATTATAATACGGTTCTTTTTCTTATGAATTGCAGGGTTGTATTATATAAAAAATAGTTTTTATGGAGTTGACACATGTGATTTACTTCTACTCCATTGGTTTTGTTTATAAGTTTCAGCGCGGTGTCGGTAACTATGCGTGGGTTTCTTTTCGCTTCTTTTTTTTAAAATTAAAATGTTTAATGTTTTAAATCTTCGGCTAAATGCATTAATTTTACACTTTAACATTTCATATTGGACTTCAGTTAGTTTCAAGTACTGAAAGTTATTTGATACTGAAAATTTGATAATGTTTGAACTTATTTGTATATAAAATACGTCAAACTTCCTTTGAATATTCGCAGGGGTATAGATTATTTAGAATTCCAGTATAGTATATAGAATTTATAATTTTCTGAATATTGAGAATGGGATCCTCTGAGCTTTCGTGCATTTTTTCCGCTGTTGGTGATTCTGATTTTGCATGCATGATCCCATAAGATTTCTATAATCTCTACGAGAGAACTTGTTTTTTGTGAATTTTCTGGCAGTTAAATTGTTCCACCTACCCATTGCCTTTATCATGTTGCCCTCTATATTCTTGCAGAATGCTTCTAGCATTCTATAAGTAATGCGTACAGTTCGAGGAGGCTACATTAAAGAAGTCATAACGGCTGCAACCTAGCAGCGCATTTCGATGCCAGATTTATACGAAAGACATTAATAAGGGGTAGGCTGAGTATTGTGGGTATTCGGCATCAGTACGCAAAAGAGGGCGTATAAGGTGTATAAGGTGTAAAAGGCATTAACTGCTATTCGCCCTCTCCTGTTCATTGGATTCACAGAGCTATTTGCTATCTAAAACTACTCCGGTATATTTATAATGGGCTTTAAGGGTTCATGGTAACCTTGCAAGTTTATTATACTTTTTAGTAAAGAGTAAAAGGTTTATGGGAACAAAATATTGTGTTTAACTTGGTCGGTACTCCATACTCTACCTTTCTCAGTTGATTAATATTGATTACATGGCAATATCATACGTAAATAAGGCATTAACTGCCTTTTCGCCCTCTCCTGTTCATTGGATTCACAGAGCAATTTGCTATCTAAAACTACTGCGGTGTATTTTGTATGGACTTAAAGAGTTCATGATAACCTCGCAAGTATATTGTACTTTTTAATACAGAGTAATAGGTTTATGGGTACAAAATATTGTGCTTCACTTGGTCGGCGCTCCATACGCTACCTTTCTCAGTTGATTAATATTGATTACATGGCAATATCATACGTAAATAATTCATAATAACGCTTCTAATGAGAAACCAACAAAATTATACCTATTGTTTGAGTGTTGTGTTTTTATGTGAAGTGTTGATATAGTCCTTAATAGGGTACCTATATTCATTGCACTTATGTTACAGTTTTAACGAATGCATTAAAATGCGTCAATGATTCGGTGATAAAATATGTAATTCAAATACGTAGGTACATAAAAGATATTGCGCATATTTAAACTGTGCTGGATAATCAGAATAATAAGCTGCCAATTATTGTCTATAAAAATTATTTCACCAATAAAGCCATGAAGTAGGTAAATATGTGCAACAGAAAAATAAAAATACTATACAAAATTTCTGCAAATTTTAGACTATTCTGGTATGATAATTTCCCATTTAATATTCAAAAAACATATAGCAATGTCAGATATTGAGATTGTTTGGTATGTAATAACTAAAGCAATCTGAAGTGATTGTGAAGACACATAGAACAAAGAGAGTAATAAAAATCAAATAACTTGAAGCAATTTCCTTTCTTTTTATCACAAGTATTTTACATTTAAGAATAATATCAATACACAGAACAAGCTTGACAAGCTCAACAAGTCCTTTCAATCATGATGCACAGCAGCAAGAAGGATTCGTAAGCAACCACTTGTTTTTGTCATTGATGTAACATGTGTACAGTATTTATGCAAATTACTAAGCATTTGACATGACACAGCAACAGCATATACATATGTACGGGTATGTAATATTGGGAAAGATATGAAAATATAGCACGTATGTATCTACAACATATGGTATATACGAGTATATTGTATAGTGCAACGGTGGGCAACTTCCGGTCCGCGTAAAGATTCTAACTGACTGGCGAGATTTTAGAAAAAATATTTCACCTGTCCAAAGCGAAATCTGTTTACTGAAGAATTTCCAAATTTGATTTTTAATGCAAAGTATATTTATTCTTTATTTGGCTCCATAACCAACCATATAGAATCAAAAGGTACGCATTGGGATACAACTTGCCTTTATGGATCACATAAATTGAACCATGCTATTATAACAAAACCTTTGCAGCACCAGACGTCAAATTTTGTTTACTTTATTTATTGCTTTATGATTAATATTGTGGTTATTTTGTCAAAAACGATACCAGAAATAAATCATATACATGTTTGTAGAATAAAAAGTTATGGGTCAAAAGAAGATGCCAATTAACTACTATGGTCCGCAGAAAGAACGTAAAGTTTATTCTGACCTATGGTACCCATGGTTGCCCACCCTTGATATAGTGTAGGTTGGAATATGTATACATATGTATGTATAAGAGTGTGTTGTGTGGTGGAAAGAAAAACACAAATTTTAAAGTCACCAGTACTAAGTACTATGTTGTTGGGTAAACATTTACATATGTATGCATAAAATGTTGTTGATTGAAAACTAAGTGGGTGTTTGTAGTGTGTAGGTAACAATACTTAGGGGAAAGGACTGTTGGTTCGCATGGGAACATCAAATTTTGTTGAATGCTAATTTTGTTTATGCTAAGGCAGATAAGTACCTTAGCAAAGCCTTACGGCAGCAAATTAAGGGGAAATAATACAGCAAATTTTTTAATGTGCTAAATATTTGGGTTGTAGGTTTAATGCAATTTTAGTGATAACTTTCGAAAAGTTTTAATGCTAAATTTTTAATGTTGGTAGAATTGTCCATTGCTTTCCGAAACGTTGTTATCATTCTCAACTTTTGGTCTATTCGCACTAAACACTGAGCTACGGAGAAATAAATTAATTTTTCTAAATATTATTTTTCATGATTTATTTCTGCTACCGGAGAAATATGTGAGTATTACGTGTAGAAGCTTAAAAACGCGCTTTTAAATTAGTATTTACTAGAATTTATTTATTATTTATATATTTCATTTACTTTTTCCTTATTTCAGCTAAACTCGAAAAAAGCCATGAATATGACTATAAGTTGCTTTTGGTTTCACTCAATACCGCGCCAAAGGGTTTGATATTGTCTCATAACGTAATGAGGGAGCACAATCCATTAACTAGTGGAAACAAATCGAACATTTTTTAACATGGAAATTAATTTAGATTTCGAATCTGGATGTTAATGATTGAGAAGACTAAACTGTCGAATGCTGCTTATCCCACTGTCTTGTCCCAACCTCGGAGCTTTACATAAAATTGTGTAATATGATTATGATTTTGAAAATAAGGTGTATAATCATTATACATTTACATTCTAATTAATTACTAATCTACACCAGGGTAAAAGTAAGATCTCACGCGCACAACATAACATTAATTACTTATAACTAATCTATGTGACATATGACTTGCTTTGACAATAAATTTACAGTTTCGGTTAATTCGATAAATTTAATTGTTGTTTTTATTGTGTATTTTTTTTCTGTAGTTCAAATTCTATGTAATTTCAATATCAAATAAAATGGATATGGGTAGGTAGGTTATTTAATTTGTTTTACATTGAACGGATGTGAAGGTTTGTAATTACTTAGAAGTGCGTAGGGTAAGTAAGAAGAGAATGCTTCAAATATACGAACGCTTATTTAGCACATTTGATTGTCAAAGTGGAAAATTAGATCTTGAAAGTGAGATAAACATATAGAAACAGACACACGATTCGAATAAAAAACACACATGCTGAATGTTTGTGTTAACGTTTGAGGCTGTGGCTGTGTGCCTACGTATGCATATGCGCTGAATGAGCATATCTGAATATCCTTTAAAATAATTAAAAATACTTTCAACATTATTAATACAGAATATGCACTTTTTGTTGTTGATTTCTATTTCATTGTTTGAATATATATATTATATATATGTACAGTGCTTCGATTAAATAACGTCTTGACTGCAAAATTGAATTTAATGATTATAACGTAATAACAATGTTTATATTAAATTATGAAAAATAAATAAAATAAAAAAAAACACACACACACATTCAAAGGCAAATATCAACAGTATCGCAGAAGCATTAAGATAATAACTTGGGGAAAAATGTAAAACATACCTAAATATACCAGTACTTATTTGTACATACATAGAAGTTGTTATTTTTGAAAGTGGTATAAGTTCATTTTTTGATATATCGAGATATTTAAGGGGTTGCGTTTGAATTAATTGAAAAATGTTGGTAAATGTTAATCAATGCTAGTGAAGGTTTTATCGTTGCAAACATGTTGAATTCTATTATTTATTATATTTTATTAAAATTGTTAAATAAAATAAACGATTGTTTAGGTTCAAGTGGAGTTATTCCACTTTCAGTAATAACAAAGCAAAACAAATAGAAACTAGTGGAGATATTTTCATAAATATTTCAATAGTAAAAATAAAACTGGAGGTTTGAAAATTATTGTGTAAGTTTTCCAGTTTAAAGCAAATCATATACGTCAATTTGGGAAAAGCCGGCAATGGATACGCCCATCTCCCATAAATTATACCCTGCATAAGGTATATTCATTTCGGTCAGATTTTTGTAACCACTTGAAGGAATGTCCGGAGATATAGAAAAATATATATATTCGTGATCAGAATCGCTTAAATTTTCGATTTATCCGTCCGTCTGTCCGCCATCTGGCAGGTTCGCTCAATAACTTGAGTAAATATTGAGCTATTTTGACGAAATTTGGCACGAGTTATCTATGGTCCAAGGGTACGGAGGGGATTGATATTGGGCATGATCGTTCAACTGCCACACTCTCACCGAGCATTTTCGGAATATTCAAAATTTTTAACTTGTTATAACTTACTTAATATACCAGCTAGGACAACAGTATTTATCACATAGAATTATTTTATACTGTTACATAATCCTGCAGAAAAAGGCAAAATGCCAGCCACGACCACTGTTTATAGTAGCTCCCATACAAAGTACCTGTACTTCTTTTAAATTGAAACAGCTGTAACTTAAGCAATCTTCTGTCTAGACCAACCATAATTGACACTCAGATTATTATTATAGTCGGAAATCAGCTGGTATAAAATCAGACAGCACGAATTAATTAACGAAATTAACGAATTAAGGAAATTAATCAAAATTTTTAAACGCCATAACCTAAAGATGGAACAAAATTTTTATATTTATATCAACATATGCAGGGTATAATTTGATCGGCCCCAGCCGACTATAAGGTCATTTCATTCGCTCCACGTGACCTAGCCAACGCAGCAGCTGCATTTTATTTACTATATCGTACCTTATTCGATACTCGCCTCCAATGCATAGAGGTCCAAAGATCTTGTGCAGGACTCTTCTCTTGAAAACTCCCAGCATTCTCTCAGCTGAGGTGGAATTTGTTCAAGCTTCGGCGCCATATGTAAGGGCAGGCATCATGAGAGATTTGTCGAGTGTGATTTTCATTTGTCGAGAGAGGGCTTGACTTCTCAATTGCTTACTTATCCCAAAGCGGCACCTATTAGCAAGATTGATCCTTCGCAATATCTCCAGGCATACACCATTACTAGTGTTAAAATCTTCACTACTCATAGTTCTCAACAGCGACGTGCTGTTCTAGGATCTGTGACTCTGTTTGTTGACGCTAGATACTTCGTTTTGTCCTCATTCAACGTAAGACCCATTCGACGCGACTTTCTTTATTATGTCGTAGATCAGTAGCTCGTATTATTTTCTCAACAATAAGATTGTGGAAGCTGCACGATAATGTAACACCTTTTCTGACGGGCGGGAGAGGTCCTTCCAACTTTCAATGCACAACGGCAGTTATACAGTGTCATTCTGCAAAGACGCATGAGCTTCGCAGGAATATCGAACTCAGACATTGTTGTGTAGCGGCTTTATAATCAACAAATAAATGGTGTGTGGGTCGATCTGTTATGTATATATGTGACCAGAATTTGTTAACTACATACAATTGTCAGTTATTGTTCGAGTTACGGTTAAATGAAAATTTTTGATAAGTTAAATGTACGAAGCTTTAAAAATAATACATATGAAGGCACTTCGTTTAAAATGTGGTCAAAAGTGCTATTGGTTTTGTTTTGCTGTGACGGGTGTGCAGTGTGAGCCTGTGGGATGTTGTAACGGTAGCCAGGATGTTATAACTATAGTTGTTGTAGTAGTCCAGCTGAAATAGCCAACTCGTTCCAATGCTGGGGACGTGGCAGACGCCTGCAGGTATGTGATGCAGTTGAGTTTGCCGATGATGGTGTTGTTATTTATGCTGAATGATGGTCGTGGTGGTATGCTGTTGGGGTTGATCTTGATAATTATATGATCAGAAGTAGGAAAATATTATTCTACGAATAGAACATGTGATCAAAAATTCAAATTTTTACAATTTATTTAAATACGATATGTTATGCATTACTTAATTAAAATGAGAACGAGCGACAAAATGATCGCCTCCTCTCCACTTATATATATATATATATATATATATATATATATATATATATATATATATATATATATAAATATATATATATATATATATATATATATATATATATATATATATATAAATATATATATATATATATATAAATATATATATATATATATATATATATATATATATATATATATATATATATATATATATATATATATATATATATATATATATATATATATATATATATATATATATATATATAATACACAAAACGGAAGGTATAGGGGGTTGACAATCCATTCAAACGAGCACAAAGTAAATATTCTACATCTCATCTATCTATTGCAATTGGTGGTTTTTCAAAATTTTGGTAAGTAATACGAAGATATTTCGTTCTTTTACAAAACTTTTAAATTTTTATTGTATTGACACATTCACATAGTTATAAATAAATAAATATTTACCATAATATTTTTATAATACATTAATGCAAAATGCATAATATATTTACATGAAAATATGTAATGTACAGTAGCAGGACGAAAAATTCGAATAAAGTTAATCAAAAATATATTAATTCAATTCTTTTGGAAACCTTTTATATTTAGTATTCCTATAAAAAGCAGCAACTCACTGCACCGTTTTATATATTGCAAATGTAATTCTAAAAATAGTAAAAGATTTAACAATAGCAACCGAAGATTATTTTCGTTTATAAAATTTAAACTTTTATCGCAAAACAAAGTACAATACGTATAATACTGTATAAACGACAATGTTCAATATAAAATATGTAATGCGTCATGTTGACAAAATTGTTTGCCCACTTGCTGTCTTTTTTTTTTTTTTGGGTTTATGTACATTTGATTATACAAAACTTTAATGATGAGATATTTCTTTGCCTCTTGCATTGGTCTATGTGCTGGTTGGTGATATTCCATCCTTTTTTGTTTGTTAAGAAAAAAAAATTATTATTATGTAAATTACAATGAAAAATCCGAGAAGAAGTAACAGCGACGGGGATTGTAAGGATCATATTTATAAGTAAGTATTATATAATTTTTTTTATATATTATTGTCGTTTGGCGGTTGACTTTCATTTTGTCGTATGGTATGTTATCGACATCAATATCATCAGTTGACAAACTTTTGGACGCGTCATTCATGGGAAAAGTACTTAACATGACAATTTGACGTCATATTCCGTTCGATACACCATGGAGAAAATATAATACAATATATGAATATATAAATATGATATCGAGTCTTATTACAGATTTTATTATGGAGGGTTATTTGATTTGAGTTGCTTAATATGTAAATACAGTAAGGGACTAAACTGTTCACGAATATATGAAATATAAATTAAATTAATATTTAACGGATATTACTTCTATCTGGTAAACATTTTCTATTGTGAATCATCAAAGCTTAAATTTACTTTCCTCCGGTCAATTTTTAATAACGGGTCTTTAACAAATTCGTTGAAGCGAAACTGTGAGAAGACGTGTGTGAACACTCTGCTATAAATTTTTATGTTATTTCAATACTTTGTTTATTACAAATCTCTCTTTCCTAAAAGAAAAGTAATAGCCTAGACAGACGGCAGCCTAATTCCGGATTACCGAGTTAATTCGAATTAACTCGGGCATTAACTGCAGCTAATCCGCATAAACTCTATGTGTTAATTCTCAAAATAAAAGAGGATTAGGGCAATTTGCGATGGCAACACTGCTGAAAATTGACTATTGTGAATTTTTCTCGATCCATTTTACAAAAAATTAGGTGTGTTCGCTAACAAAAAACTCTCAACAATTGTTAACAGTTTTCAACATGAAAAGCATTGGCGAACAAATAAATCCAGCTGTCAATTAAGAACTGTGAATGTCAATTTACAAGTTTCTGATAGTTTTCAGTTCACGTACTTCTTGTAGATTTTCTCATATCGAGAGTGATAGATGAGAGAAATTGATAGTGATAGTAATGTAAGTGGACAGACCTAATAAAACAGCAATCAGCCGTTTAGTTAATCCGCAATATTGCCGTCTGTCAGGTTATTATTTTATTCGGATTAAGTGCGCCGGTAATCCGAAATTAGGCTGCCATCTGTCTAGGCTATAAGTAAAGATGATCTTTTTAGTGGCTTTTAGAAAAAATATATAAAATATCTCTCGGATTCATCAACAAAATCACAAAGAGTGGCGGTCATCTACAAAAGTTATCCTGGGCAATATCAAAAATAGCTTGTCAAACATGCAAACATTTCCATATATTGTAGTACTCATATGTATATCAACAACAAAAAATACAACAGCAGCGAAAAATGTAATTTGTACATTAAGAAAGAAAAAAATTATTAAATATGATCAAAGTTTAGCTTTAATTGATAATATAGTGAATGCAATATAATATACATACGGATATGAAGTATGCATGTATAAGGCGCTACCATAATTGCATATCAAATAAAAATACGTATTTCCATACATATGTATGTCGTTATGTACGAAATCCTTGGATGATATTTCTGAATATATTTTGCTGGTTTCAGTACGCATTGCAGAGTAAAATGTTGGAAGACAAGCTCGAAGATTGCATATATACGGTCAGTGGCCTAGCCAGGATTTTGACAAGAGGGGATAAAATGAAAAGGATGTATATGAATAACTATAAATTAATATTTTTCTTTTTTAACAAGTCCATCGGACAAGGGGACATATACATATAACGACATCGTTATACATATCGACAAACAGAAACCCAACAACAACCAAAGAGACAATGTGAAAACATCAAGTGCAACTCTTGAAAGTTGACATTTTTCAATTTCGTTATGTTTTGTTTTCCTAATTCACTGATCCACTGTACTCGTATTATAGAGCAATAGAATAAAAGAAAGTGAGAGAGAGAGAGAGAGACAGGGGGTGCGTTAGAAGGAAGCGGAAGAGCATAACTTTGAACGGCTTTTTTTAGATTAGCGTTATGTTCGGAAACTTTTTCTACCTGTTTTGTTCTTGTTGTTATAAACATATGAAGTTTGTTCGTAACGTAAACTCTGCTGTTAAATTGGCAATTTGTATTGTTTGTTAGTGTGCTTGCACCGATATCGTTATCATTGTTGCCAGTGGTGATGTTTGCGAATTGCTTTTGCATCTGACAATACAAAGTAGAAACTTTTTTATGGCACTACATGCATATGCATGCGTGTGTGTATATATTCTTGTTAGTGTACGAGACTGAACTGAATTATTTTAAGCCAATCATAGGTATCAAAGTTAACGACTGTACAACTTTTGGCTCTATCGAAGACCATGAATGGCTGATACTTCTTTTTGAAGACGTCATTGTCTTAAGACATCATTATGATTGGTTTATTTTTAAGTATTAAGAAAAGTCTGTCGAATTTGCTATTCACTTTCTAATGCAACAGCAACTAATGGAATTACAAATATAAATTCAAAAATGTTCACAAAATCGATGAAAATATGACGGCAGGACTGATTGGACTTTTTCATTAAAGAATGAAACACAACACCATCCGATCGTCATCCGCTCAACCCAATTTTTAAGCACAATTTAAATTTTTTTGGGCTTCAATCTATGGTTATGTCAATAAGCAAAATTGTCGCTTTTGTGGATCATACGTAGAATCCACATGCGATTGTAGAGATGCCAATGCATTCATAGCATAGCGCATATTTTCATAAATACCACACGTTGCAGTTCTATATCTTTACATGTTTGTGCACAAAATCCCGTCAGTAACATACTTTTGTATTCCATTTCCGAATACGCCAATTAGTTAGTAACATGAGTTGATAGAAATTTAGTTTTATGTTAGACATTTACGAAATGTGACGCTTTACACTTGAACAAAGTTGGGAAATATTGAAAACTTAACCCTTAAGCAGCGAGTCTTCTACCGAAACGGTTAGAAATTTACGAAAAAAATTTGGTAAAAAAGAAGTGATTTCAACGCAGTTTGTGGATCAATTTGTAAAGCGAGCTGCATCGATAGTGGATAAGACAATATGTTCACGTCCACATCCAGTGCTTTCAGCCGAATACATTGCTGCTCAGCGTATGCGTGAACATCCATTAACATAAACTCATCATCGTTCTCAGGAACTGAACATTTCTCTCACTTCTCTGAGAAGAATTTTGCATAAACACCTCGATATGAAGGGCTACATTAGTCCAAGAAATGAAGCCTCAAGACCATCCGATGCGTTTTCGGTTCGTCCGAAAACGCATTTTAACCGAAATATCATGTTTTTCGATGAAGCTTATTTCTACCATAGGCGCTATGTCAATAAGACAAAATTGTTGCGTTTCGGGATTAGATAATCCACACATGATTTTTGACGAGCCTGTGACTGTTGGTGTAGTTTCTGGTCTGCCGGCATCATTGGGCCATTTTTCTTCAAAAATGAGCTAAGAGCTGCCGTTACCATCAATGGCGACCGTTGCCATGCCATGCAAAGCGAATTTTTGTTTTCAAAATATGTAGCAATTTTCAGCTCTACAACTCTATTATGTATTTTAGCCAGACAGACATGTAGATATGACTAAATCGATTCAAATCGTCATTCTGATCAATAATATAATGTAATATAACCTAGACCTAGACCTATAACCTGGGTGCCGTAGCTCAGTGGTTAGTGTGTTCGCCTTCTGATCTGTAGGTCGTGGTTCAATACCCGGCTGATGCATAACAAATTTAATATCGAAAAGATTTTTCTTTCGAACGGTACCCACCTGTCGGCAAGCAATTGGCAATTCTTCCGACAGTAACAACTTGCCATGGAAAAGCTTCTAAAAAGAACTCTGTGACAAAGCTCAGAAAAAGTGATGTCACAAGTGTTCTGCCGTTCGGAACCGGCTAAAATAAGTAGGTCCATTCTAATACTGTCCAAAATTTAAGACGCACAACAGTAATGGAAGAGAAGCTCGGCCAATGAGCTCTTTGGGGCTTTAAGTGCCACATATTTATTTTATTTTTTTAACCTAGACTCTTAGATATCACTTTTTCTGAGGTTTGTCACAGAGCTCTCTTTTAAAAGCATTTTATGGCATAAGCATAAGCAAATTATTACTGTCGGAAAAATTGCTTGCCGACATGTGGGACTCGTAAATATTTTGACATTAACGCGGATAAATTCCTTGCATATTGTTTAACATTCAAAATAAAATGGTTTCATTAAATATGTTGAACGACATTCTACGACAATCTCTCAAACAAAACGGTAATTCATGAAATGTCATTGCATTGCAAAACGGAAATTATGCTGCAGTACTATAGGTATATCCAACTTTTATATGTAGTACATTATACAGTATATCGTTTGTATGAATTTGTACGTCTATCGTGTATCAATGTATGTATTTGTAGCTATTGGGTAGTAGTAGCGATTGTTTTGTCGTTGATGGATGGAATTTAGTTTAATTATGCGCAAAAAAACTTTTAGCAATTTATTTCAAATCAAAATACAATTGGAAGGAGTTTAAATGGGTTTGTTGAATCTGATTTGAATTCAGTTGAGTTTATATAAAATTTTAGCCTACGGCATAATAATATTTATAAGGAATATACATTAGATCGTATCATGATATATGGAGAAAAAAAGTAAAACTTGTTCCAATCGATCCTGAACACTTATCTTGAGAGTATTCTAGGACTGTAAACAAATTTTATTCTTATAACTCATTCTTATATCTTCTATATATATATCGGTGTAAAGGTATTAATTAAAGCTACATATTGGCTATAGAAATCATGGTCGTATCATATCAAATTCAATTGTTGTTTGTGAAAACATCACCTGTACTGAAACTAAATATCGTAAATATATAAAAAAATTTAATAAATAATTACCAGAAAGGTATTGGATATGTAGCGTTAATTAGCGTTAGGAATATGTAGCGTTAATTAATACATCTACAACGATATATCATTCATAAAAATCGCACACAAGCTTCTACAGCCTGGTCAAACGATTGATTCTTATATCTACTGTCAACAATTAATAAGACTGAAGCAAGCAATTCAATGAAAACGGCTAGAATTGATCAACAGAAAATGTGTTGTGTTCCATCATGACAACGCCAGACCACACACATATTTGATGACCAGGCAGACGCTGAGAGATTTTGGCTGGGAAGTTTTGATGCATCCATCATATAGCCCGGACCTTGCAACTTCAGATTATCATCTGTTTCGACCTCTGCAGAACTCTCTTAATGGTGTAAATTTAAATTCCGTAGAGGCCTGCAAAACGCAATTGGCTCAGTTTGTCGCGCAAAAAAAACCCAAAAGTTCTATACAGATGGCAAAATTACTTAACTCCAAAAAAGGCAAAAGGTTATCGATCAAAACGACACATACATAGTTATTTTAATAAAGCTTGTTTCAAATATAAGGAAAAAGTGTTTCATTTTTGTTAAAAATTTGTAACCGAACTTTCGACCGAACGACATTCTTCCTTTTCAATAAAAGAAAAAAAAAAAGCTAAGAAAACGGATTATTTGCTCAAGAAAATGATACCATTAATTATTGGAAACTTTTTCATTACACACATTACATACTGACGTACATAACTTACCTTAGCACTCAATATAATAATTGACAATGAAAAAAATGCAACCGCCTTCATTCTTGTTGTGTTGTGATGATGATGGTGAAATAATGATGATGATGATAATAAATCTTTAATGTTTCTTTCTTCTCTCCCTCTTAGCGCGTTATGGGCGGGTATGACCTCAATATGATGGCGATAAATTTAGCGAGATGTTTTTATTTACACGCTTCGGGTGTCGTTTGAAAAAATGCTTTAAATTCTTGCATTCGGTAAATTGTCAAAATACTTAAGTATTGATTGGAAATATGCAAGTAATAAAAGAAAAAGAAAAATATTAAAAATATATTGGTAATATCCAAGTTCAATAATCTGCACATAAACGCACAACATACGTACGCCTAATTTACCACTTCACTTTAAATAATGAGAGAGTACTTCCAATTGCTATAAAGTGTTCACGTTAATCGCCGAAATGATCAAATTTTTGTATTCTATTTTTAGATTTTATTTTTATATTTAAGACTTTTATTATTATTATTTTTTTTCAATTACTCTCTTTGCGTTACGACATTTTCAATATATGTAGTATTGCATTTCAGAAATGAGCTGCTCTTCTACGTATAACATATGTGTACGTAATAGTATTTGATACGAGCCAGAAAATGAAACAACAACAATGTACTTATACCCACGCTATACTCGTAGATGTAATACCAATCATCACAAATCGTAGCAATGTAACATTGTATATTGCATAGCTTAACAAGTCTCAGTGCTTCACATGTTTATTACAATTATCCTTGTATCCCTATCGTATCAAGTCAACAAGTAACACAAATGACGCGCTAATACTAAATTCGAACGGCCAATCAGAGATATGAACGTTGTAAAGTGGTTGCTAATGATAATAGAATAAAAACGAAAAATGTCAATGAAAATAAAATCCCAATAAATTCCAATAAAATGTGGGAAGCATGCTGCAGTAATTCTATTAAAACCGAAAGCACTTTACAACCATCCATTCAGCAAGAAAAATAAAAAAAAAGGCAAAAATACCATCAATGACCATCAGTATAATATTACAAGTACACAAAAAAAAAGTACTTCATAAAAAACAACAGCGAAGAGAACATGAACATATTGTAGATTTTTGGTTTAGAAACAGTTTAAATGTACTGCTCTCTATGGAGTAGTTAATTGAATTTTTGTTCTGTTTTTATTATTATAACATTTTTTTTTTTCGCAAAATATTCAAAATATCCTTAATTATACTTTCTTTGGTGTAAAGAATTAATGGCATCGATGAACATCATTAGGCAGTTTTCTCTAATTTTTTGCGATACATATTTTACAAAAATATTTATTACTTTGGTATTCAGATCCTTTGCTTATTTGATTATTTAATTTTAAATTCAATAAACCGTTGAACGTTCAATCTTGGCCGTTAATGAACACTGAACACGTAGTAAGATTTAGTACTTGAAATAGCAGTTAATAATGGTACGAGTATATTGTAAGAGTGTATATGAAAACACTTGCTCTGTGCAAACTTCAGAACCGTTAACCGCTGTCAAACGACGACGATACGAGAATGATTTTGTTATCAGTTCAGCATATCCTTTTATATCGTTTCTGTATATCAGTAGCAGTATGCTACTGTGTGTGTGTAAGTGTATTTATATGAGAAAGCTTACTTTCAGCGCATATTTTATCCTATGTTCCCAGTGAAGGTTTTTGGAATTCTAGCCTAAATAGGACTGGTAAAAAAGTATACTATAAAGAGGCAAATGTTTATAATGAAAACACAGCACAACTCACAAGCAAAAAATGATGAAATAAATTAATGAAATCGTGAAGATATGATGCTTTTAAGTAATTCTTCTGTTTTCGAGAAAATGACAAAAACCAACTCTACTATTTCAATTTACCTAAATGTACGATTCTCTAAATTTCGTTCATTAAATCTTCCTTTTTGAGGTTGCCGATGGGCATTGAAACAAAAAGGGTTGTAAGTCTAGTACGGAAACTTTCAGTTGGTTGACACCACCAATAATAGGGCATGCTAATTTCAGATACCACCTCACCAAAGTACTAAATTAACAAATAACTTTATTATTTAGTTTTCATTCCTTCATTTCGTAGTGAGTCCTAAACAATTATTTGTTATGGATTAATTCCTCCATTTTGAGGAGAATTCTTATCGAAATTTCTTAACGCTACGTATTTGTCAAACATTAGAAAACTATGATTATTCCTAATGATTTCACAAATAATTCGAAACTTTTGATTTATTGGATATAAATACAACGAAAACAAAAGTTGAAACAACACTTTGAAATTAAACACACAACTAAATTCCCAACTGTGTAATTAAAAAATAAAATAACCCGTAAAGAGAACAGCGAAAAAGATGAAAAGAAATGAAATATCTTTTAAAAATGTATGCAACGTTATGAGAACTATTTCATCAGAGATTTATTGCAGAGATCGTTGCGGGAAAAAAATCTCCCGCCACGATTGAATCATATATTAAACGTATTAAACTGTTGTTAGCGAAATAGTAGAGTAGAGTTTGTTGGTGTATAAGAGTTACCCATAAAAAAGCGAAAGTTTTAAGAAGAATCTTCCTGGAAAATACAATCGCTTGTTGAGCTTTTTTTCAATAGAAAATGCTGGGCTTCACTAAAACATTGCCAGTAGGGATGTCGATTGTTGATGTAGCAAATTGTTTTTTTTTTAATTCTGCTAGTACATATATTTTGATATTGTTGTTTTTGTGTTTGATGTTGTTGATGTTGATGTTATTGTGGTTTTATGGAGTAACACTTGTTGCTTGCCATTTATTACGAGTTTGTGTTTATGTGCTTGTTTAGTTGGGTTCTTAAAAATTATATGCTGAAATTGGTTTGTGTCTACGCTTTAGGGGAATAACTTTTTCTCCAAGTTCTATAGCTAGAGTTGCCTACATTCAATTAAAGTACAATGAAAATGATTTTCCTTTGCATCTATTTTATTAGTGTTTCAGATTAACATGACATTGTATCATATTATCTCAATGTTCTAATCTCTTTGTTAAGCAGATGACGGTTTAATTTAGCATTACCGAAATAGTAGTCGTTTTATAACAAATTTACTCTTACTACCGTGTTGACTCTGTGAACGTTCTACTGAAGTGTACTAGGAACCATTTTTTGAACTCAAGTATTTTAATTACAATAAATTTTTTGTTGTATGGGAAGGAAGTGGGCATAATACTCTCAGTAATTATATGACATGTCATGCACTCGCACTTAAATTACACATCCACATCGAACAGCAAACACGGTTGTTATGATGTTTGTTTAAAACACAATCCTTTGCTAAGTCGAATTCAACGATTTCGACTTTATACTACAAAAATATTAGTACATTGTTTTAGTGTAAATTGCTCGAGATATTTACGCTTCTTATATTTTTTAATATACACCTATAAAAAATATTAAAAATATTTTAGTGTTTTCTATTACAAAATTTCATTTTTTCCAATTTCCAATCTCCTCTATAGGCTGGGCTATAGCTAAGCTAGGTATACCACCACGTGGATGATGTATATCACCACGATCGTAGTAACCACCACCAGAATATGTTTCACCAGGCAC
The DNA here is from genome assembly GCA_963854835.1 of Megamerina dolium. Taxonomy (NCBI): domain Eukaryota; kingdom Metazoa; phylum Arthropoda; class Insecta; order Diptera; family Megamerinidae; genus Megamerina; species Megamerina dolium. The sequence goes on from OY978526.1 coordinate 793,728, forward strand.
ATGATATAGGCCGTAATGAACTCCACTATTGGCCACCTGTATGAGGTTGTAGAGGTTTTTAAAGAATTTTAGAGGATAATTTGATTCTACATATATAAATATACTCACTCGTTTGAGACCATTTATCGACGCTAAGAGCAGTGCCATTTTAGCCAACAACAATGCTTTACCACTTATAATGCTCAGTAGTTGAAAGCCCATTGGAATTACAACAGCACCTAATGCAGTTGCACCAAACATCATTGTTATAATCATGTTATAACGATGGCGGCGATGACGTCCTGTACCATGAGGACCATTGCCAGCTGGATCAATAATATTTTTTTTGTCTATTGTGATAATATGACAAATGTGTTAAGTAATTTTACAAATATGCCCATTAGAGTGATCCTTACCTAGCTTTAAAACTGGTTTAAGCACATCTCACTACTAATTTCTTTCGTGTATCAGAGAAAGCCGTTTGCAAAATAACAAGCCAAACGGACTTTTGTGGGTTAAGAGTTATTATATAAAAAATATTAAGAAATATCTTTGAATAAATATATCTTTAGATGGAATCATTTGGAATCAATATGTCGAAATTATTTAGAAATAATATGTTTCCCATAATAAAACTTAGATAGAGAAAACCTCGCGCCAAATACGAGCTTTGAGTCCAAAAATACACAATTTCATTTTAAAACCTGTAGCTCTCTGATGTACTGAAGAAGAAAACACTAAGAACTAAGTCAAAAGCTATCCTCTGCATAGCCAAGGACCACTCTAATGTATATATTAAATTGATTTAAATCCTCCAATACCTAATTTATCCAATGCACTGATGTAGGCGTTTGTTAAATCCTTTAAATTTACTTGTAGCATGTGTGTTGTTAAACATTTAGCCAATATCACGGCCAAATTATCGAACCAAGTTAAATGTTGTATATTTCTATATTCATATTAACAGGTGAATAAATTAATAATTTACTTTGAGCTTTCATATTCATCATTTCGATGGTGTAGCACACAAATGTGTTAAGTACACCTTTTGGTCAAAACGAGATATGACTACTAAACAATAGCTTCCAATCGGTATATTTGTATAAAAAATGTGACTAATATCGTATTGACAAGTATTGTACTATATTACTATAGCATAGAAAATATTAAATTGCGTCTCCAGAAAAATTTACAATTTTTACTTAACACATTTCTGTGTTACACCATCGATATGTACATAAGCATACCCGATCCTGCGAATATCCTGTAAATTGTACGTTTCATTTGCAGTTGATACATTTTTCATGAGCACCATAGTTATGCCATGCCAAATGGGTATCACTTCCGATGACAAAAGCCTATCGAATAAACGTATGCTATGAGCTTTAAAACAGTTCCATGTTGATTCATTTGACAACTGAAGAAAATTAAAATTTAATCAACATGATTTTTTTTTTGGCTTAGTATTTTATGTATCTAACTAAAATCACCTTTTTGCATTCTTTAATTTCTTGACGCAGCAATTTTATGTATTCCATTCCCGTCATATTATACACACCATTATTAGTATAATGTATACGTTGTTCAGTAGTTGATATTACAATTGCTGTATGTACTATGAGTATAATAACAATAAGAGTGCCACTGTGTAACCAATTTGATTCATATACAGATTTTATATTCGGCATACTGTGATATGTATTGTATATATATGGTATCCTTTATGGAAATTATTTTAATAATTGCGTATATTTTAAATTTAATCCTTATTTTCTTCTTTTATTTATGATCACTTTAATCAGATATTGCAATACTGAAAGCGAAGATGCCCTATGCTCTGCTTATTTATATCGAAACGTAGTAGAGAGTACATATACATATGTACAGATGTGCATTGGAGTGACCATTGAAAAGAAACCAAATCATATCAACCATACTGTCATCATGAACTATAATTATTAACAATATAAATTGTTCTTGTGGGTATGTGATGGCCGTTGTTTTGATAGTCTATGCATTGTTACTGTGCATAGAGTATTTGAAAGTACAGCGCCTTTCAACGAGTAGTGACATTTTAAATTAAAGAAAAAAACACAATATTTTTATGAAAAGATCTGATAATTTTATTTTAATCCAAAATACACACTCTGAGACTGCGCGACCCTTCTTGCATATTCTTTTGAGGAAAATTTCAGCCACGCTCTCAGCCACAGCGCCGATATTTTCAGTTGACCTACCCGGACGTATCGATCAATTTCACTAAAGCTGTGTGAGAAGGTGCTTGATGACAGTACGAACGTTACGAATCGAGTTCGTTTTCACTGTTTTGTAGTGAATTTTCACTACTTCAGTGAGTTATCGATCCATATCTGAAAATCTGTAGTTCTTTTTTGTTAAATGTCAACGAACGGCAGTTGTATGTTGACGCTTCTTGTTGAAATACCTTATATATATATATATATATATATATATATATATATATATATATATATATATATATGTATATATATATATATATATATATGTGTATATATATATATATATATATATATATATATATATAAAAATATATATATATATATATATATATATATATATATTATATATATAATATATGTATATAATTCTATTAATATCTAGACGTAAGTAGTAGTGTATTGCATATTTTGTAGTACTAATATTTACCAAAGTTTGGGAAGCTCTGGTAGCTTGCCTAAACGATTTGTCCTAATAAACTAAAGTGCAGTTTTAAAAATTGTAACTTGCGTTCTTACACTCATGCTTACATATACGCATATGTGTGTATCGTTAGTGATATTAAATAGTGGAAAATTGTATATGATTAAGTTTAAAAATTGTTGATTTTGAAAATGAAACTTTTGCATTTTCTTAGACTACATATTGTAAATTACATACTTACTTGTATACGATTTTTTTTAGCTCGATCTTAATAACTTTTAGAAATCATTGATTTAGAGCGATATTTTAAAATTATAATAATTGTTAGTCATTAAGGATTGAACGCTGCATGTTTGATGCATAAATATCATAAGCATTGTTGTATAAATTCACATACTACATGTAGGGTGAGATATGAAATTTTTAAAATAAAAATTTGCTAATTTCAAATATTACAAATACGAGTATTATTACAAATAAGATTTATATTTTTTACCATTTACAAGCATATATATAATTGTAATGATTATGCTATAATGTTTATTTATATTGTGGGTGCCTTCTAGGTCCCTTCTAGGTAGGTCTCTTCTAACGCTGTCCAAATTTAACACGCACAACAGTATTGGAAGAGAAACTCGGTGCTCTCACAATGGGCCTCTTTGTGTCCAAGGGTGTCCTCTCAGAGAGAGGGCAGCCACATAATCTAACTTTAAGATCCATACTTAAATCAACAAAGTTAATGATTATGATATCATAAAGCACGTCACAGCATGTAGACCTGAAGACGTCGGAGAAGAGTTGGAAATAGGATGACTAATGCTAGATACAGTATTCTTCAGTTTCATTGCTGCAGGAAAATCAGAACTTTTAAGTAGAATATTAACAAAATCATAGAAAACGTTTGAGTTACTATGAATTTCAGTTTTCAACTTATATAAATAATTTCTATAGCAATTCTTGATTAAGACTTGATAACTACTTCTAAGGACAGTGCATTTACCGTAGTCCGATGAATTGTCTGATCTTTCGAAGGCCACAAACCAAGGTGTCTTCAATTACTTCCATTTCTGCTGTTCTCTAGTTAACCAAACAGGAGCACTTAATTTACTAGAATTTTTCGTTTTGGTATACATTATTCTAAATTATGATACATAATAAAGGGTGTTTTTTAGAGCGAAGCAGTTTCCGATAGGGGTAAAACAGTATATCAGTTATCAAATCTGGTAACCCAAAAGTCATTTATACTCAGTAAGGTTTGTAATTTCATCATGGAAAAATTGACACCGTGGTTTTGAAATTCAAACTCAAAGATTGCTACAGATCGCTAATTCTTCGGACACCATTAGATCCACAAAAACTTACTGTTTGGTGCGGTTAATGGGCTGGTGGAATCATTGGTCCATATTTCTTTAAAAATGCGGCAAACGTAACCGTGAATGATAACTTACTATCTGATGCTCAATTGCGTCGAATGGATGTGGAACAGATGGGGTTCCAGCAAGATGGCGCCATATGCCATACATTGATCATAACAATCGATTTATTGAAGGAACAATTTGGCGACAACATAGTCTCTCGAAGTGGAACTGTGAAGTATCCTGCAAGATCTTACGATTTAACGCCTTTGACTTATTTTTTTTGAGGATATGTGAAAGGGCTAGTTTACGCTGATAAACCAGCAACTTTGGATGAATTGCTAATTTCGGCAATAGTTACTAATTCACACACAGTGGCCACATAAGTAAGTAAGTATTATTATGTTTAGAGACCCAGTCATATAAATTCAAAATCAATATATACCAATTAATTCTCAATAGAATTTCTTTAAGTTTTTAAATTGTTGATAATTGATGTAGAGGGTGGGATGGTAACCATCCTCAGGCAGCACGAAGACTTCATGAACTGATAGAGACATTTTTGACAAATCCAGAATTTCGGCGTTTTTATTGTGGACATAGTTCACTTGGTGAAGGCTTAATTCACTAAAACACACGCTTTATGCAATGTAATAATTGCGAGTTATGTATGAGTTGTTGCGCCTTGAATTTGAACTCACGGCCTATGACCCATGTACTGACCCCTGCGTCAGCTAATTGACCTATGGTACCTTTTAAATTTATACGAAAGTAGATGTAAGTTTGTTTTCTATTGTAAATAGAATTGTTTTTATTTATTTATTTGTATTATATTTGCATTTTAGAAAATGAAGTAACAATATTATAACAGCAAAATAAAACTTAATTAAAAATTTTGTTCAAATAAAATTATTCATACTTGTATTATTTACGATAGTGTAAAGAGTACCTATGTATGATAAAACATGATTTCGACTTATTTAAAAGAAGAAAATACATCCGCTATAATAATTAACTAATTAAAGAATTCATTTATTGAGCAACATTGATTAGAACATTAGTCGGTTAGCTATGCTAGTCAGTGTACTTGTGTATTACAAAATTATTTCGAATATTAATATGATGAATCTAATGATATTGATCCTAGGATAATATAACTTTATGTATATTGAAATCTATTAATAATTAAATAGAATTGATAGTTTTTGGGCGGCAGCATAAATGTTTGCGTATGCTATTTCTTGTGTGTATTTGTGTGTAGCTGACTATACCGAATGAAAATACAAAAACTAATGGAAACATAAAATAAAATGTTAATATACGGGCACACGAAAAAAACTCTAGTTAACTAGGGGAGCAAAACACTGCGTAATTGAAGTCGATAAATTCGAATCTCTGGTTGGTTTGATTCGGACAGATTGGATTTCACTCCTAGCCTTAAAAAAGTCGTTTTCATGTGCTTACAAGCTGCTACGAGGCTGACTATGAATTGTTTAAACATTTGTAATTCTTTTCAGTCAACAAAATCAAACCAACTGGTGAATAAAACGTTTTCTTTCGTGCACATGTGTTATTTAATAAATTTTATTTAGTTTAATTATTATGATTTTTATTTACTACGAGGTCGTTCATTGTATTCAATTTATTTCTTATAGAATATTATATTTATTTAACTTCAATTTTAACGGAATAAATAATTAATTAGCACATCTTTATTTATCTTTATAAATTTTATATGTGGGTGCGTGTAAATAAAATATTGTGAGCTTTGCAGAAGCATTTTTCTTCATGCTATAAAGCGATTTTGATTAAATTGCTTCGAAAGAAAATGCGAAAATGTTTGGAGTTAAAATCGGCAACTACATGTTTTGTATACTTGTTTTATTTGGCTTTTTTTAATTAAAATTTTGTATGTGAAACTTAAATCATATCAAACAGTGTTGTACACATTTTGTCGTCTCGTTTTTTTTTTACTTATTTAATAATGTTTATTAATAACTTTTTATAATCCACTTTAAGTATTCAAAATTTTTGAAGTTGGTTAATAGAAATATAATGTTTTCTTAGCAAAAAATATATTTATGTTTTTCACATGTATTTTACATTGATCATTCATTTACATAATTCTCTATATATGACATCAAGTACTGTATCATTGTTTCACGCTATGCTAGACTAAACTACTAATGTATTAAATAGAAAGATAGTCATCAGAATCATCATGATACTTTAGTTGCAGTTTGTGTTAATGTTGTTGCTCGCCCAAAGCGTGGTAAATACAGACCGAATTTTGATTCGATACCGTTTAATAGCGGCACAGCCGAACGATATCCACCAATATGATCAGTATTTATGCGATGTGTTGCGGGTACATCAATTGGTTTGGCTTTGTGCACTTCGGAACCAGTCGGTTGGGAACCACCAAAGTCGACATAGAATAAACGTTGCAATAATTCATAAGTGACTAATGTAACACCGAATTGTGGTGACGAACGGAAGACTCGAGCTATAAGTTGGCAAAGTAATTGGTAACATAATAATGATATTAGCAATATAAAGTGCGTACCAGCTGTTCCTTTCCAGAAAGCTCGTGGACCTTCTTCAGACATAATTTTCTTTGTGGCATCCCATACACCAGTGTATGTAGTCTGACCTGCTCGTGCCACAACTTGTAAACGTGTCTTAATCACATCGGCTGGCGTAACTAGTGAAGCTGCGGGCACGCCAGCAATTGCACCAGCAGCCAGTAAAGTAAGAGGATGATTATAGCTGTAATAAATATTATAATCATAAATGGTAAAATAAAAATCTCAAACAGCACTAAACACGCACCCATCTTCATCGGCAAACAATGCCTTTGTATGAGCATATGTTGGGAAATATATGGCAGAGAATGGTACATCACGTAACAGACAAGCGCGTGCACCTTTGTACAACCCAAACAATCCTAAATCACGCACAACCGTTAAGGCACGAACTTTAGCACCACCTGCTATTTCGCCAGCAACTTGCAAGCGGATTTTAACAATTTCCAACGGATTTGTGAACACGACTTGTGAAGCACCAGCCTATAAATAAATTAAGATTTCATAAGAGCGTAGCTAAAAGCGTTAAACAAAAAGCAAGAAAAACATATTGTATTTAATATACATAATATTTAAATATTCATCTTCGCTAATACGTGTGTGATGCCTCCATATAAAATTTCTGACTAAATTATTAAAAATGGAAGCTTTGCTAAATATTCAAACAATATCAAAAGTGTTTCAATCCAGAAATCGGCAGATAATGACAGATACAATAAACTCGTGTAAAAAAGTAAATAAATAAAGAAACAAAAAAGCTTGGGTCTAAGATCAATATCGACTATCTACATTTTGACAAATTTGTATTGCTATTCATATAAAAATAATGTTGGGGGATAGCTATACTTATATGCAAAAATATGGGCATTTAAACTCGATTTGAAACCCATAGTTTCTTAAGCAAAATTTCCTTAGAATTATCGGTAGTCTATTTGGCCGTCACACTACATATAAAAATAAATCAGTAGATCATCAGAGCAACGGAAAATTAATTTTTGATAAAACGTGGCGAAACTTACACAAGCACCAGCCAACACTTCAGCATATTTCGAGATGACACCTTGTTTATCGGTAAATTTATCACGTACAAAATCATTAACAGTCAATTTAATGGCTTTCTCTGGAGCAACACCCATCAATTGTGGCAGTAATCCACGATAGAGGCCCAAAACACCTTCATGTCGTATAACCTAGAGAAATGTAATGCAAAAGTACGACATTTATAAAAAAAAATCAATCCAGCGATAATTAATAATTAACCTAATACCTTCTTGAAACAATCCCATGAGTTTTTATACGCTATTTCACCAATATAAGAACCCGCTCGTTGATTTTGCATACGCGTCTTAACCAGATCAATAGGATAAACGACAGTAGCTCCAACAGCTGTGTGAAATAAACGATTTTAGCTTTTCAAAAATGTAAAATCGAACTTTCGATCAAAAGTGGTATTCAGTGTTTTCCGTATATACATATGTACTTAAATGTTTATAGGTGTATAACAGAAATACATACCGCCTGCTAATGAGCCCAATGTAAAACGATATGTGCTCTCCAATATCTGTATGAATATGGAACGATCAGCTGGACTTTCGACAGCTTTTATCTCGGCCAAGCGCATGGTGATATGTTTCGTATAATGTTCAGGTGCGATATTACTCAGATCGCTGTAAACAATTCGTCTGTAAAAAGATTTATCATATGAGAAATGGATTACGTTATGAACACATATGTATTACATTTTGCTATAAAATGTTTAAATTTTTAAAGAAGGTTTGGTAACAATAAGGATCTTCATTTATCTACAATTATGTGTGGATGTTATAATGGATGACAATAGTTTCAGGATTTCTTTTTAAAGGGGTTAAAAATAAAAATTGTTTTTACTAATTGTAACTAAGACTATAAAGGAAGTAAAATGGATTTATTTACAGATATGCATGATTCACATAACAACACACAATTAAACTTGCCTATTTTTATCAATCTTTTTTCGTCTCCACCAACTGAATAGTTTGTAGAAATTTTTTTTATTAAAAGGCAATATACAAAACAAACATTTAGAATGAAACAGAAAACGAGAGTGTGAGAGAGAGACAGAAACATTAAATATTCATTAATATTCTTCTCTTTGACAATAACGCAACAAAAACAATTAACTGTTTAAAAATTTTAAATTTATATGTGTGTGTGTTTAGTGTAGTCTATGAATTGTATGAACGTGACGTCTATATACATATGTATATATATACATATTACAAAATTTATTTTATGGTATCGCCAACTCTAGCCAAGTGTTTACTAGTTTATTAAATCAATAATAAATTCGGATAAACCTGCGAGTCATCAATAATCAAATACTGCGTGATTGCTTTCGAGAAAACTACTCGGACAGAAATTCACAAAAGTAAAAACGCCTAGCTTTAAAACTGTAATTATCTGTCATAATGACAAATTTTTAAGCTTGATTGATCCTTCGTTGACTTGGAGTAAAAACACTTTTGGAATAGTATGCTTGCATATGAACATTTTTAGACCAGTAGAATCCAAATCTATGATACTTCACGTGCACTATATGTATACATACATATTTATTTTGGTACTTTGTTTAGGCTTACATTGCTGATTCTTCGATGTTTTTTTGCAGCTTTGTAAACGGCGCGAAGCGCTGGATCAATACATGGTAACATATCCAAGAGATCTTGTTTCTTATTTAACAAAATATTAAGAGAATCTGTATAACATATACCCGATTAGGATTCTGACGACGGCTATTCTTGTTCAAATCCCTAAAAGCTACAAACGGTTGAAATGTTTGGTGTCTGAACTTCAAATAAGTTCGACAAATATTGAAGATGATAATTGTAGTTCTATAAATTCCAGTATGACTTAACTTATTTTTGTATAGTTGGGCATTTTTTCGTGACACTATTATAGTACTTTCTCAAATTGTTGTTTTGTTTATAAGAGCATTTCAAACTGTTTGTTGTATCTGCCGGAAAGTTAAGTTTAGAGGTAATACTTTGATCTCAGGTAGTGGAATCGTCAAAAGCCGTTTCATGGTACAGAGTTTCATTTTCACTTTCGGATACTCACATATTTTCATCTGTGAGCAGTGGTAACATCTGAACCCTTTTTCGAGATCGAAAGATGTTCTTGTTTCATTTGGAAATGGCGAAAAAGTTGGTATGGCCAAAAGGCTCTGAAAGGCCTTTTGGCATATACATATCTAATATCTTTTCGATATTACGGTTCTGCTTTTCATAAAAAAATAAATAAAATAAATATGTGGCACTTAAAGCCCCAAAGGGCTCATTGGCCAAGCTTCTCTTCCATTACTGTTGTGCGTCTTAAATTTTGGACAATATTAGAAGGGACCTACTTATTTTAGCCGGTTCCGAACGGCAGAACACTTGTGACATCACTTTTTCTGAGCTTTGTCACAGAGTTCTTTAAGAAGCTTTTTCATGGCAAGTTGTTACTGTCGGAAGAATTGCCAATAGCTTGCCGACAGGTGGGTACCGTTCGAAAGAAAAATCTTATCGATATTAAATTTGTTATGCATCAGCCGGGGATTGAACCACGACCTACAGATCAGAAGGCGAACACACTAACCACTGAGCTACGGCACCCATACTGCTTTTCATACTATTTCAAAATAAGTGCTTTTGTCAAATTGAAAATTGAAGTAACAAGTTGAAATGTCATGCCTGATATCGCTTAAACTACAGGCACTGGAAATATTAGAGTAAGCGCAAAATAAGTATTTTTGAAATATGTCTATGATTAAAAAACTGGAGATAAGTTGATTTATTGAAATTCCGCAGACATCAACACTATTAACTGCATTGAAAATCGACAAATTTTCATGATTGATTGACGGTAGAAAATACGACAAAAAACCGTTAATAAATGCTAATAAATGTCAAATCTCTCTCTTAGTGTGACCAGATACAATCCTTGGCTAATGCACAAACTGCGCTGTCAGTTGTTTCTTTATGATTTGCAAAGTGAAAACATTAATTCCGAGTACTTCGAAAAACGGTTTGAAGCACTTTTCTTAGCACAGGATTGTCTTCTGTTGGAAGGCAATGATCCAAAAGATAAAAGGTGTTTCTGCAACGCATGGAGTGAGCGACATGAGATACATCAATTGAAAATCTTTAGCTCGGCGCTTTTATTCAACACCAATGGCGCACTTTTCCACCGAAATACGCGAAATATTTGAGCATAGTATAGAGAATCAAGGAGAGCGGATATAATATTGATGTTGTTGTGCCTTAGCAAAGGGAATAAAATGGCATTTTATGAAAACAGATCAAACAGAGTATAATTTTTTCATTAACTCCCATCATATCTTCTACCGTGAATCACACGGTGTGTAACATTCAAATGTACCTTACATTGTATGCATAGTCACATAAAAAAACATACCCCGTCTGATGTAATGCACCAGTTAATTGAAATAGTATATCAATTTCTAATGGTGTAATTTGACTCATTGTTTGTGCGGCATATAAGAGTTCATCTTTTGTCACCGGCTCTGTACGACTACCCTGTGTTGCTTGCAAATATATACGCTTAATCAATTCCATATTATTGAGTAGTGAAGTAAATGCCATAAAATATGGGAAGCTCACTCTATGACCTTCAGTAATCTGTGAAGTTTATAATTTTGTATTTAATTATAATACAAAATGACGTATTTATTTAGTATATTTACCGCAACCAAATTATCTTTAACATCAGCTGTGAGTAAATGCCTTTTTACTTTAATCATAACATCTTGAAAATCTAATGGCGAAATATATCCAGAACCAGCTGGATCTTTGCTATGGAATGCTTCCATTGCATATTCCTCATGGAAATCATGAAGAAGTTGTGTAAATTCAGCATAGTTAATAAGACGTTCCCTTTTCTGTAAAAAAAAAAAAAAAAATACAATACATATATTAGACATTTTTCTCACCTCACTATTTCATATAATGTTTACCAAATTTCGATACTAACCTCCCCAAAATAACGCTTTATAAAAGGGCTATCCAAACTAAAGGGTATTTTTGAATGTAATTCAGTTTTTTGTACGATTTCAGCAAAATCAGCTGTAAAGAAATGGAAAAAGTAAACATTAGATTTAGATGCTTGTTTACTCAAAAATTCTGACTAATCATTTACGTACTCATTTAATCAATTTCAAGATGAATAAAAACAAATACCATGATTATATTTTTTATTGACTAAAATTCTTATAATTATGAATCGAATAATTGATTAATCAGAATCTTGTATAATAGCATTTAATAAACATTTTTGATTGGACACCTTCACTTACCATACGACACCGCACCGTTGCCTTTACGATCAAATAATTGAAAAGCTGTTTTATAGAGGGCATCAGGTGTACAAAGTAATCCTTCGAAAGCTTGAAATTCTGAGAATGATATGAGGCCATCTTTACTTGTATCAGCAATCCCAGCTAATAGACGCACTGATTCCTGAAGCGTTATTTTTAAAATATTTATTAATATTGTTTAGCTTTATTCGATAAATTTTAAAGTGGTTTTCTATCTTTACTATTTGTATTTATGTGCATCCTGAAATGTTATCACAAATGATAAATGGTTTGAAAATACCTTATACAACGGCTATCAGCCACTAACTGCCAACTAATGAATTTAACACGCGTTCAACGTCTGATTAAGTTTTGTGTCTGTTTTTGCTGTTGTCTTTGCAAATACAAATATCGTGTAGCGCATTGAAAGTAGGAAAGATTTTTCAACAATTAATTTTAAAGCAGAACCTCAGGGAAAGGTCATATATTCATATGCATAAACCTTTGCAATCAACAGCGCTCTTATCAATTGAATAACGCTATTTATTGTATATGCAATTAGTTTATGTAGGTACAAGTATCTAACATAAAACACTAGTTTACAAATAATTACTTTGAACGTGCTCCGGAGATGTCAATATAATTTTCCGATAGACTTTGGGCTTCTGAACATGAAAATCATATTAAAAAATGTTTGATGGATAGAAATTTTAGTTTTAATTTTCGAAGGTATTTTATCCATTTTTGACAGAACTCGACCACGGATCGTTTGATTTGAACAAGTCATTCTTTCTTACACAGTTTTAAAATCGACCCAGAAACTTATTGGCCTCAAAATCTTAAAAGAACTTTTGGAAAGAGTAAAAAGAGTAATTTTTTGCATTTACCGATAAAAATATTGGATCGCAAAGATAAGTCCGTTTTACCATATTTGATTTAAAGCTGGTTCTTTGCTAAGAAAAATGAAGCAATATATTACAATGGCCAAGGTATGTCATTATTAGTATTAAATTTATAGTCCCATAATAACAGCCAAAATTCCAATAATCTTAAATTTAGTATATGGGAAATCTGTCAAATAAAGCGCTTTAAAATTTAAGTTGATCTCAACTTTGGCTATATCTATTTGAGCTTGACACTTATTAAACGGAGGTAACTTTTGAAGAAATACTCGTATATACTGGGTTCTGAAACAGAAAACGACTGCCAAAGCTTTATGGAAATATAAAATATCGGAGAATTGATATAAACGAATAACTACTGTATGTAATTAGGCAGCCTTCTTATCATTTCACATTAGCACATCAGAATGTTTTTGAATTACTTACATCATTAAATGCTGCATCTGTGAAAAGGCCCAAGAATTTGCGTACAAAATCATCACTAGTCATATAGTATTCACCATTCTTTTGATATGAGGCATACTTGAGGAAGACTTCACGCAATTTATCAGTGTTGGCACGTTTTAAAAATGAGGCTCCCTGAAAATAGAATGTTTCACAGCAATAGATAAATAAATAAATATATATTCATAACCATTATATAAGAATAGTTAAGAAGAAACTAACAACAAATATATTGGAATGTTTAAATACATCAGTTCAATACATCCATTGAGACAGACACGTACTGTATGTGGTTTTGATAAAGTCATCTTTAATTTTTTTTATATGCAGGAATGATTAAAAAGTGTATTTGTAGAGGCGTATCAATTCTATATTCCTCAATTTTATGTGGACATCTAAAAAGCGCGTGCTTTAGATGTACCTATTCTGCTAACTTTTCGCGTATTTTAATCACACGCGTTTTGATAGAATTTATTCTTCGATTCGTTCTCTCTTGTTCTCGTTTCCCCCTTCCTCTTTTACTTTTCTAGTAATATATTGTAGATTCTGCAGTTGTGCTAGTAATAACATAAACAGACGTCGGCAAAAAATCTACTGAATCAATTTTAAATATGCTCTGGGTAATTGTTTGGAACCGACTCATTAGCTGAAAAAAATTGAGTCAAATATTTTAACACATGTATGAAGAGCAAATGATGAAGGAGGAGTGTAAAGAATAAACAAACAATAACGAAAGAATAAACTTATTTAAGCGTTGTATGTACAATATATATAAGAAAAAAAAAAATATAATATATGAGTTAATGTAATGGAGTAAAATAAATAAATAGAACATGAATCAAAACAGAAGTTGAAATGGAAATTAAATCATTCAATGTGGTGAATTTATATGTTCATAATCTTGAAAATATATAATTTCACCACTAATTTACAATACGTACTCATACATACAACTAAATACCATTTCATTGCTGCTTATGGTTGGTATTACTAAATGTTGTTTAGTTAGAAATTATTTACTGGATGGTATGACATATAACCAGTACGTCCGAGTAATATGGTAGAGAGAGAGAGAGAGAGAGAGAGAGAGAGAGAGAAAGAGGTGAGATAGGGGAAAGCGGGAACCTGAAAAATATTTGTACTCAGCGGTTAAATAACTTGAGTGCAATTATGAAATACTAAAAATATCGAAGGAAAAACGCACGTATACCAAAACAAGCTCAGGAAAGAGAAAACTTGTTTGTTCTTCAATATGCACATGGATTAAAGACAATCAATACGACATAAATTCTCATCTCCCAAAGGCAATATACTCAAACAAATTTTTTTTTGATTCTGAAAATACAAATTGCCATCACATGGCATGGTACCACTCCAGGAAGTTGGAGCAGCAACGCTGGACGCAGACCAAGATGGGCGAAAATATCTTGAAAGAAGAAGAAAAGTTGCGGCAACTGTTACCATACTCAACTGGTTATATTTGCCGCAAAGCAAGTGGTATTTTCGCAGAGACGAGTCACGCGTCTGAAGCTGCAAAAGTATATACGTACGGAGAAGGTAGATTATAGGTACGAAAATAAAAAGAGAATGCATCTAATGCGTTGAAATGAGTTGGCACAGCCAGAATTGCTGCAAATTCGCCGATGCCCGGCTACATTCGCACACTAAAGCCGAAACTAATCTCTGCGTTTAAAATTGTCCAAATTACCGTACTTGTTCGAATCGACACGTCCACGCTGGCGTTAACATCTTATACGTACAGTGGCTCCCAGCTTATTTCGTACAGTGACAGTTTAAAAATTGCTGCAGTCGTAATTCCTAATATAGCAAAAATTTGAACAAAATATAAATGCCATTTTTGAAAGGAAGGTTTGTTTTTTATTTTCCAAAATTTACTTTTTCAAAATTTTAGTGTTTGACACTATGAAAAAATAAAATAAGAAAAAAATAGGAAAATTCATGTCACAGCTTATTTCGTACAGTCTCTTTAAGTTCAAACTAAAAACAAAGTAAGTTGATTTTAATATTTAGTATGACATCCCTTAGCGTTAATGACAGCCTGGAGTCTATTTGGCATTGAATCCACCAATTTTTGAGTGATGTCTGGTGTGATTTCTTTCCATTCCTCCATTAGTACCTTCTTTAGGTCTTGCTTATTAGAAATCTTGTGTGTTCTTATTTTATTGTCCAAAATAGACCAAAGATTTTCAATCACATTCATGTCAGATGACTGTGGTGGTGGAGACATCAAGTGTGGGCAGTTCCAAATAAGCCAAGATTGCAAATCCCAGATTTATGTTTTGGGTCATTATCTTGGTAGTACCGAAATTCTTCCCGCAAACCCAGTTTGTCTGCACTTTGAAGTAAATTGTTTTTCAGAATCTCGAGGTACTTCATTTTGTCCATTGTTCCCTCAATAAAAACCAATTCACCTACTCCGGCTGCTGACATACAGGACCAAACCATCACGCTACCGCCACCATGCTTCACTGTGGGCTTAAGGTTCTCCTTGTTTAGCTCGGTATTCGCTTTACGCCAAACATATGACATTCCGTCCGAGCCAAAAATATTAAACTTAGACTCATCCGCGAAAATAACGGTATTCCAGAACGCAGGAGTCTTAATAATATGCTCTTTGGCGTAGTCAAGGTGGCGTTGTATATTCATTTTTGAAATGAATGGTTTCTTTCGGGCTACTCGACCGTTCAAGTCATGATTGCGCAGCACACGTCGGACAGTTTCAGCACTGGATGATTTTCCTATTTCACGCTGAACCTCTGCAGCCAACTTCGGAGTGGATAACTTTGGATTTTTCTTAATTTTTCGTACAATATAACGCTCGTCTGATGCGTTGAAAATCTTATTAGGTGCTTCTCTGCCCTTGTTCTCCAACCGATTTTCGCGAATGAAGCGTTGAATGATGTATTGGACAGTTGAGGCACTTAAATTTGTCATTTCAGCAATTTTTCGCACACTCTGACCTTTCCTAAAATGGTTAATTACCAGTTTACGCTGTTCCATCGTTGTACGACGACCCATAACGCTAAATGTTTAATTTACAGCACTTTAACTATTTAAAATAAGAATAATAAAAATTGTTATAATAGTTAAAAAGGTCCAAAAACTCATACAATTCAAAAAAACTTTGTAACTGCGCGGCAGAATGAAACTTACTTACATTGAAGTTTGTGTACGAAATAAGATGTGAGCTGAAAATCAGCTGATCAATAGTTTTTCTCTCTTGGATGACAAAAAGAACAATTTTTGGGGTTCCCCGTTTTCTTATTAGGTTTACTAAACACATACACAGACATCTACATTCAAAACTTATCGATAAGTTTTTTAGTTTCGATGTTACAGCCATTTACATAAAAATATATACACTGTACGAAATAAGCTGTGAGCCACTGTAGGTCGTAGGCATCATCGAGAGAATTAAGACATATAAAATTCCATAAGAAATGGAGCTTGACCTCCTTCATTCATTTGAAGGGGTCTAAACTACTTGCTCATTAATGAAATCGTAAATTATTGTTGAAAAGGATAATAATGAATAATGAAAAGGAATAATAATGACAGCCCACATCAGCTGAAATCTGAAATTTATTAATTGAAATTTAATTTTACATTATCTATAGAAATTGACGTCATGTGCTAAGTAATTGTTTTCAATTGCATTTTTATATTAAAAAGAAATAAGAAATAATCAATGAATTTGTAAGAAGTATATATTGTTGCATATTGTAACATATTTATTTCATTATTTGCTTGGCTTTATCATATTTTAATTTGATTGAGATTAAATGGAAATTTTTATTCTGCAAGTTTTAATGACAAAAACATGTTTATTTACAGGAAAATATTATTGTTGGTTAAGGACTAAAATCAGATCAGCCGATTAATATATTTTTCACAATAAAAACAGAAAATATTTTTTTAACCCAAAAAAACAAGGCGGGCTATCAATTTGTGTAAAGCACTCTGATAAAGTTTTATCGCAATACTTTTTAGACAAATAATATTATTTTCAATATCGTTGCTGTGCATTGAACTAAGTACTTGCTTCGCATATTGTGAGAAATTTGTTTTCATAAATGACATTTCCATGAGGGCATATGCAGAATATACTTGTAATTTTTAAGCAAAACAATAGAGCCACAGTTGATGGTTTTGCAGTCACGAAACACGAGCCTAAACTAAATTAAATTTACATTTGTTTGAAATTTCGTTCGAAAAATGTACAACTCTTCTTCGATTTTGGCCTACTCTGCCCATGTCAAAAACATGAATAAAGTGGCCGACACTAATTTATGAAAATCGTTTTTGAAACGTCAAAATCTGATTACTTAAAAGATTCATAGCTTATCTGCATGGTAGGACGTGTAGGCCCTTAGTTATAGTCAAAGCTAAGATCTTCTTAAATTTAGAATCTAAATCTTTGGCATATCTCCTATAAAAAATCTGACAAAAAGCCGATTCTAACTTAAAGATGCTCTTTACTTTGACTTGACGTAGTTTTTAAGTCTTTGATTTTCATATAGTTTTGAATAATTGTATCATATTAACCAAGGAGCGATTAAATTATAGGGACACAGTGTAAAATCTATAAACAACGAAGATTGAATTTAAAAAAAGATACAATCCCTTGTAAACATGAAACTATGCATATGCGATTTACCTAAATCCAAAAATTATTGACTATGTCATTGAAACTGTTTATAAATAAAATGCTCGTAGCAGATTGCATTCATTGTTATCAATATTACGTCAAAAATGCACATATTAAATATACAATATGAAAATATCTCTGTTCCAATGTTTGCAAGTGTAATAAATATTTTCCTATTTTCGCATAAATCACTTTTTTATGGTTCCGTAATATTTTTATGATATTTTTTTTCCTTCTACACCAGTTGATGCATGAATAGGCAAATGTCGCATGTGTTTAACACGCTTGTTAATTCAGTCAGTGTACTAAAGCGGTTGTAGCTATTACAAAAAATATGTATAATAAAAACACCAATGAATTAAAATGACACTGGGCAAGAGAAAAAAACCGAAACACATTTTCAAGTTCAATGCAAAGATTTGCAAAGCAAAACAAGAATATCAAAAATTTAAATCATATTGTTGCTGTTATACTCGTATGGATCTATGTAAATATGTATTTAATCGTACCTATGTACATAAGTACGTAAGTATACACATTTGCTTGATTGTGGCACATAGACATTTTATTCAGAAGTAAAATTTGGCCAATGCGCAAATACAGTATTTCCCAATAGGGATGACAGGATTTTGCAAGCCTATAGACATATGATGTTATTTGTGATCAGTAAAGTTTGTCATTTCATTATTAACAAATTCACGTTATCACAACGTTTGGAAATCGTCCAAATAGTTTTTAAAGAATGCAGGAGAACGTTCCATTCCTGTGAATGGACATCACAACTTGCCACACAGCCGCCTTTACGATGGCTTTAATTTAAAAAAATGGCCCCAACAACTGGTCTCCAAGATCAAGAGATTCAACTCAAATGGACTTTGTTGTGTGGGTTTATAGTAAATCATAGCTTTAAGCCAACTAACCCAAAATTATTGACGAGCTTGAAGCCAACATACGATCCACAATAGCCACCATGCAACCCAAAATGCTGCACAGAGTCATCAAAACTTGAAGCGGCCGGATAAGGCAATGCAAGAATGGCCATGGTGGCCATTCCAATGATATTTTCTTTGAATCATAAATGGCATAAAATATGCCATCTAATAGCCTAGACAGACGGCAGCCTAATTCCGGATTATCGAGTTAATTCGAATTAACTCGGGCATTAACTGCAGCTAATCCGCATAAACTCTATGAGTTAATTCTCAAAATAAAAGAGGATTATGGCAATTTGCGATGGCAACACTGCTATAAGTTGTCTATTGTGAATTTTTCTCCATCCATTTTACAAAACATTAGGTGTGTTCGCTAACAAAAAACTTTCAACAACTGTTCATAGTTTTTAACATGAAAAGTGTTGGCGAACAAATAAATCCAGCTGTCAATTACGAACGGTGAATGTCAATTTACAAGTTTCTGATAGTTTTCAGTTCACGTACTTCTTGTAGATTTTCTCATATCGAGAGTGATAGATGACAGAAATTGATAGTGATAGTAATGTAAGTGGACAGACCTAATAAAACAGCAATCAGCCGTTTAGTTAATCCGCAATACTACCGTCTGTCAGGTTATTATTTTATTCGGATTAAGTGCGCCGGTAAACCGGAATTAGGCTGCCGTCTGTCTAGGCTATAATAAAAGCAAAACTTACCAAATCGTTCTTATTGGGAAACCCTCTATAATATTCTTCATTGGTTTACAGATTTCAAAATTATTTTCTTCGAGCAAAATTCAAAGAAAATAATTCTGTATAACAACGAAGAACAGAAATGATCAATAAATAAACATTTGTTTTTCAAAATACCATTTCAGCACTTCTTGAAGCAAAGCGAGATTGTAAGGCCTTTGCTCTTATACTTTGTGCTCGGCTCATTTCATACAAAAATATAATAGGCAGAAATGCAGAGAGCTTTGGCCTACGAAATGCAAGGAAAGGCTTTTATTAATGCATTTTTAACTTCTTTATTGCATAGGTTACTGGGTTAGCCTATGCAATTTTGCTTATGTATATATGTGTCATGCATGAGGCACAACTGAAAATCTATTAGCACATATAGTTATAACAACAAAATTAAGATTAAACATTCTATGACTTTTTCCAAAGTCATAGCTTTTTAGTTGGTTGATGGGAACAACAACAATAACAACAATCCCTCAGCAGCAACGGAAATGTATACGTGCGACATATATGTAGGTATGGTATGTGCTAGTTAGTACGTACATATATTTGACATAGAAAGCTCGCACGAGTATATAAAATTTGCAAAGCATATGAAATCAAGATGATTATGATGAAATCTATTAAATATAATTTTAATTAATTTATATGAAAACATCTTTGACGTTATTGTTGCAATTTTGGTTACATAGTATTAATTTTATATTACCTCTTTAAGATCTCTGTCCGGCATCTTAATTTAAGTTCTTATTTATACGAGTGTGAACACAAAAATAAATTGAGAATATTTCGTTTTCGAAAATTTTTATATTAAATATATATGTTAAATATAGACACATGTATTTTGTTTAGTGTTTTAAAAACAACGAATATTATTGTTGTAATAACATTTAATTTCTAAACTTTTAAATAATACACTTCTATACACATTTTTGTTTTCAACCACATTTCATTAATAATATATATCATACATAATTTCGTTTTTACGCACACATGCCATAATAATTCGTATTATATTTTCTATTTGCTATTGCCACACAAACTCATACACACGAACACACCGTTAATGTCAAATTATCAAACACAACTGATGTTGAATTTTAGTTTATCTCAACAGAAGCAATTACTTTGTTTTATTCGGGAGCGTGAAAAAATTACATAGTCGACGATTCTCACAAAAACTAACAAATACACAAATGCAAGTATATAATCCAAATAAAAGTAGATCACTTGATAGAAAATTAGCAAGAAAATAAATAAATATTCATATGTAAGTATACTCGTTGTTATGAGAAAAAAAATCGCACACTTAAAATTAAATAAACTAAATAAAAATGGCGACGACGACGATGACAATGACAACGGCATTCACGTAGGGGCAGCAAAATGTATCTGTAAGTACGATTAACTACACATTCACTCGACCGATGTTTCACTCCGATGCGTTTTGTTTTTCCGCTTTATTCAAAGTGCATAGCAAAAGCTTTTATAAATTGCTTGTGTTTCAATTAATTTTTTGTTTTGTTCTTTTACACTTTTCTACAAAATTAAACAAACATTGCTCGTAATGAATGACGCAGCATTGATAACAGCAGCGGTAGCAACAAAAACCGCAACCACCGCATTAAATAGTGTGAATATTATTTATTTATGAATTATTTCAATTTCATGATCAGCATTTTGCCTTTTCTTTTCAGTGACTTGTGGGAGGTGCGCTGAAAAAAAGTTTAAACATGTTCTATTCAAAAAATTATTTTTGTAAAGCTTTCGCATTAATTAAAGACATTTTCACTACGCTCAGCATATGTTCATTACGGTGATGACTCTTCTCATTACTATATGTGTTTAGATATTTCGTACTGAGTTGGAATCATTCAGCCCCTGAGCAACAGTTTATCGGTGGTTTAGTGAATTTAAAGGGGAGAGCAAGCATCGAGGACACACCTAGCTCTGGAATGCTACGAGCGTGAAAATCGTCAAGCAAGTGCAGCAAATCGCTTTGAGTGATCGTCGATCTAAAATGTCGGTTTTGCGTTTGTGACGTTTTGTGACGATCGATGAAACATGGGTCCATTACCATACTCCATACCAAATAAAATAAATAAATATCATAATGTGCATCGATTATCTGCAGAAGGGAAGAACAGTCACAGAAGAATATTTTGCAGCGTTATTAGAAAAAAGCGCCATATTATGACGGAGAAAAAAGTTCTGTACCATAATGATAATGCCAAATTGGACCAATTACGATTCGAATTGGTTATTCACCCACAGTATTCTCCAGGCTTGACTCCCAGATACTATTATCTGTTCTCAAACTTGAAGTGGTGGTTCCACGCTTCAATCTATTTATGGTGATGATTTTCTATCCAGAACACAAGTTTTTGTGTGGCATCGTCGATGTAAAGAGGGCAGAGAAATAGTGAATGATGATGAACATTGACGTCGACTGTGTGAAGTGATACTGAAGAAAATATTGAAAAACTACATGATTTTGTGAATGTTTGCAAAAAAATCTTCGGTAAGATTCATAGAAATGGAATTAGGAATAGCCAAAATAACAATTCATCAGATTTTTTTGCTCAATGACCTAATGTGCGTATTCCCCTAATTTGGCTTCTGATCACTATTTTCTAGAAAGTTCGTGGTAAACAAAAAAGTATCCAACAACCTGGAAGGCAGATGTTGTACAGCTTCGTGATTGGGCATTTTACATTACAAATTATTGTAACTTAAAAACAAAAGGCGGAAAATGTGATCTATTTGCAGTTGTAGTAAAAAGGGCAAATCTTGTTTAATATTGGTCATAGGAACTAACAGCAGCAACTAACCATTGATGACATGTCAGTTGTGCCAACCGATTTTCGTTTTTGCATTGCTCTTGCTTATAATATTATATTTTTGACATTGGGGCTTTGTGGTGGCCAATACCTAGTAAAACTAGTATTCATGTTTCGAATTCTTTTTCTGAGAAGCAATCATACACATAAATTGCTGTGAGATGTTTTAGAGTTTGCTGCATTGTTGGAATGTGACCAGAGGAGTCATCGATTGCGATTAATATAAAAATGGTTTGAATTTTCCTTTTCCAATCCTGTATTTTGTCAATATGGTTTTAAGTCAGTACAGGTTTGAAAGGCATCCTCCTGTTTCCCTTCGAATAAGGTATAGCTTGTGTCAGTGAAAGTGTTACAACTTGTACTAGTATCGCCGTCAACGTTATCATACAGGTTTTATGCATCTCTGAATCCACTTTCTTACAAAGGAAACTGAAGCTGTAAAATAAATTGTGTATTCTTCAAGTCCTTCTGAGATACCGGCAGAACACATTTTATAATGATGCCACCATGAAACTTTATAATAAATGAGCCAAATACATACTGTAGTGTGACATCATTTATTATGCACACCAATTACTTTTAGCCGATTCTGAACGGCAGAACTCTGGTTATATAGAAATTCTTATTGTTTAACTTGTTTTGTACGATTGTTCATACATTAATTAGGACAGGTAACAAAAAAAAAAAAAATATGTATATTTATAGCACGAAAATGAATCTTATATTAATTTTTCAGCCAATACTCGTATATGAAGTTCCTATGTATATAATTATAATATTACAATTTTACGAAAAAGAAAAGAAAAGCTAACTAGCAAAAGTTGGCAAAAAACACATTTAATTACAATACAAAAATTACCTTTCATTTACTTTAGCTTTTGCATTTATGTACGTACATGCAAATATAAATACATACGTGTGCCATTTTTCCAGTGCAATGTTTGCAATTAGTTTACAAAGCAACAGCCAAATGGAAACTGGAATTTAAATTCTCAGCGCAACAGAATATATAAGAAACAGCTATAATAATAAAAATACGGTGCTACACAAAGCAAATGAATGAACTGTTCAAGTAACCTAGTATAAGATATAGGTCGGATCGAGTACAAATCCATTAGGTGACTCATAAGAAGACACAAAGTCATATGTCATAACTTCGAGTTGAACGAAAATATGAAGTATGTGAACACTCCATAAAATCGTCGTCATAATTCTGTGTGATATTTTAATACTAAGTCAGCTAATTTCCCTGTTCTCGTTTGGCCTTATCGTAAAATAAAAATGCCAAGAGAATGTAATAATTGCTTTGTTCAGAAAGCAAGCATTGGACGAAGGAATAGAAAAAGTAAAGAGAAACAACTGATGAGTTACAACACCAAAAAAACATACGTTACAAAGTTGTATTGTGTTAAGTCGTTTTTGTATAGAGGCCAACAACAAGTACAACCTTATGATAATATGACAATATGACGTATTATGACAACTTATGAATACCCTACATGTGTTAAATTCACGATTTACGGTAAAAAGTACACTTTCATCCCGATTTTTGGCATCTTGGAAAGGGGAAAACCTTAAGAACCATAAAATGTAACATTTTTATGTTTACGAATATCTGCAATCAGTACCAATAAGTGAATAGTTGGTAAAAACGACTTAATCACTGTAACACTTTGTAATTGATTTTGTTGATTTTGTTGTTGTTATCCTTTTCACAAATCGTGCAATTTAGTTTCTAATTAATTTTTGTATTACTAGCTATTTTGAAAAGAAAATAATAATTTTGTAGGTGCAAATAAGAAATTAAAAATTAAAAAATTAATCAGTAATTGCTCAAACACAAATAGATATATACTCGTTTAAATGTGCATATGCAAGTATATATGAGTTTATGAGCAAATTTTTAAGAAACACACGCAAGCATATGAGGGCGACATTTTTGATTATAATCATTTGATCGTCTGTGACGCGTTCTGAACTTTTCATATTATACTCACAAGCAGTACCAACCTATTTGCTTTTTTTAGATTTGCTTTCGTTTTAGTTTCTCGTCTATTTCTTGTAGTATGCTGTTTTTGTTGTCGTTATTGTATTTGTATTTATTCCAAGGTCACTATACGTATAGTCAGTTGTTAGGCTAACAATTTTGCTTGTGTGCAAGTGTCAAGGCAATTTAGACAACGTGAGCAACTAGAAGTGTTGAGATGTAGTAATGACATTGTGAATAATCATTGATTCGGCGTCTCGACTGACAAATATTATACGGTAGGCAGATACTATGGATGCACATATATTTATATATTCTTGTTTATGCAGAAGTACTGTAGATTATATAATATTATTTCAAGAATATCGATTTACTTAATTTATATGCTATGAGTGAATTTCCTTTTTTTACATAATTATATTTTACTGTATTTTTTAAAATATATTTTAATATTTACTAAATAGGTAAAAAGAAACATTTATATTTGTCTTGGGACTAGTTTCTTCTAAACCAATAGTACCGAACACCATTAAAGAGCCATTCTGTCTAGAAATCACTCTTTTAAAACGCTTCTATATCGTATATTTATATTGAATCAATGTGTATAAATTGAAGCTCCTCCACCAGTCACCATTCAGCATTGACACTGATATGATGGCACTTGGTATGTACACGTGGTGTAATATTGTCAAAGTCATAGAGATAGCCTTGAACATTACAAAAAAAAAAAACAAAAAACAAAAACTACAAATGCAGACTTGTGTAAATGAATAGAAATGGAAAATCTAGTATGGAAAAAGTAGGTATGGTAATGATTTCAACAGCTGGAAGAATTGACACGCATTATAGCACACACACATAGATGGGCGCTTTGCAGTACCAGTAAAAACTCATTACTGAAGAAAAGTGCAGTAAAAATATTTTGGTAATGAAAATGTAGTAAACTCTCATCAGGGAAATTAATCATTTATGTACTCAATAAATATTTTTAGTTTTGGCTTATAAATAAATAAAAATAAATATGTGGCACTTAAAGCCCCAAAGGGCTCATTGGCCGAGCTTCTCTTCTATTACTGTTGTGCGTCTTAAATTTTGGACATTATTAGAATATACCTACTTATTTTAGCCGGTTCCGAACGGCAGAACACTTGTGACATCACTTTTTCTGAGCTTTGTCACAGAGTTCTTTTTAGAAGCTTTTTCATGGCAAGTTGTTACTGTCGGAAGAATTGCCAATTGCTTGCCGACAGGTGGGTACTATTCGAAAGAAAAATCTTTTCGATATAAAATTTGTTATGCATCAGCCGGGTATTGAACCACGACCTACAGATCAGAAGGCGAACACACTAACCACTGAGCTACGGCACCCACTTTTTAGTTTTGGCTTATCCTTTTTTTTCAGAAAAAGAAATGGAACATATACCACACGAAATACGAAAGAGAACCAAAAATATTCAGCAAAGTTAAATAAAAGTAACATCAGGCTATTAAATACGTTTTTCTAAAATATAATTTCCTGAGAGTATTCATTACATTTTCATTACCCGTAACTATTTTCAGTAAACAGTAAACATTTTACTGATAATGCAAATCAAATAGTTTTACTGCAATTTTTTTCAGTAATGTGTAAAGATATATACTTACTGCAAATTTTTCAGTAATCAGTAAAGAAATATATTTACTGCAATTTTTTCAGTAATCAGTAAACGTTTATTGGTAATGCAAATTAAATTTCATTATATATAATTATATAAATATATAATTCTGTGTGCTCATCTATGCAAATACGTATTTCTAAATGTACAATATATGATTGAATAGGTTGAAAATGTAATATTTTCCATTGCCAATTTGTCAGTGTTATACTAAACGAAAATATTCACATGAACCCCTAGTTATGTTAATATTTTTAAAGGTTAAAGTAATGACATTGTACGTTAAAAAGGAAAAAAGAAACAAAAATGGCAAAATTTGGAAGACAATAAAGAAACACCTTTAACATGCAAGCATGTAACCAGAAAGGAATAACTACAATTGCAGTAAAATAAAATTTCAGACATTTACCAGTGCATCCATATACCTTCATTCTAATATCCTTTCTAAAGGATATTTTTCTTCCCTTCTCTACTCGCATTTAACCACATACAATCATACTCGAATATGCATTAAGAAGATTGTGCATGCGAAATTGTAGTAGACTTTGTAACAATTTGTAGAATGACAATGCAATAAAATATTTTCCGGTTGAGCATATTAATAGAGCAACGGAGATGGGAAAAAATAACAAACTGAACGCATAAAACGGAAATTAATATTTATTAGAGTGAGATAGAAAAAATGAAAAAAGTGTAATTGTGCTATTTACTTTTTGCACAAATGGCACATATCACACAATCATGTTCATAGGTGTGTTTGTTTACAGATAATTCGTACAAATTCGTACAAATTATCATCGTTTTTTATCAACTGGGGTATGTTAACATCAAAAATCTTGCAACGATAGGGAAAATGAAAGCGTAAAATGACAGCTCGCTGTGAGAGAAGTTCCAAGTTTTTATTGGATATATTTTTACTTGTAAGAATTTGCAAGCTGGAAGAACATATGATTCAAACACAAATGACAACAAATGACAGCTCGCTGTGAGAGAAGTTCCAAGTTTTTATTGGATATATTTTTACTTGTAAGAATTTGCAAGCTGGAAGAACATATGATTCAAACACAAATGACAACAACAAAATATTCTTGAATTGTGGATCAATTTAAAATTATAAGAAGATAACAAATTTCCAATGTATTAGGTTTTAGAATTGGGTCTTATTAGTTAATTGAAGCCGTTTGAACTAGAATTCAACAAAAAAACTATGCGTTCTTGAGGCAAGTTGCTTCCTTTTTATATTAGGAGTGTTCTCGTAAGCAATAGTTTGTGATAATTGTTACAAACTATCCCGATTTGGCGTTCTCGTACCCAAAAAGCTTGCAAAGAAGGGGAAATTGAGAGAGCGAAATGCCATTTCATTTTGAGGGGAAGTTGCAAATTGTTACTGGACAAATTTATGCCAGTAAAGACTTGCAAGTAGGAAAAACAGCTGATTATAAGCTAACGAACAATTGCAATTTACTTAGTGGAATATCAGCTGTTCGTGAAACTTACAGGTTTTTGCTGGTTTTGCGTTCTTTTATTTTTTGGCATATTTTTCTCTTTGAGAGCGAATGCTGTCAAATTCTCAGAAATTTGTTTACTGGATAATTGTTACTAGAAAAGTACGAAAACACACCTATTGAAATTGATATCCACAATCAGATATTTCTGTTAACTTGCAAGTTTTTGCAAATTGCTGTTTGTTTACATTTTGGGATATTTTTCTGTTTGAGAGCGAATTCTTTCTTACTCTCTTACGTTGCTGGATAATTCTTACTGGGAAAGTAAAAAACCAGACCTAATATCTAGTTAGTACTGGGATACTTAATCGACAATATTGTTTGTAAAAATTTTATATTTAGTAAGTGGAGTTTTTTCAAATTATCATGATTATCATGATGATGTATGCTATTATTAACATATGAAGCCTCATCACTACTCACGAATGATTCTTCTTCTTCTTCTTAGCAGTTCATAAAATATTAAGCGCGATTACTCGGTACTACTAAATTAACAAAAAATCGTTTCATAGTTGACTCTATAAGGAACGTTGCCTAAGCCTTTCTTGCAGCATTGTTGTGTATTTTATATTGCACTAAAAGTCTTGCCCATATTAGCAGATTCCGAATAGCAGAACTCTTGATGCATCACTTTTCCTGAATGTGGTCATGGAACTCGTTTGATGACAAGTTGTTTGATGATTGCCGAAAGAACTGTCAACTGCAAACCAGCAGGTAAACACTATTTGAAAACAAAACTTGGAAATTGTTGTTTGTTGTGTAAAGATTATTTTGAATTAGTCGCATCCACTAACGTGCTCAAACAATTTCTTACGCCACAAGGAAAACTTATGGTTTTTAAAAAGTTTGTGTGTTCTGCGTAGTAGTTTATGCTATATTTAACATATGTACTTTTAGATATTACATGTATTAGATTAGTGTAAAATTTCTTGTTTTCTTGCTTTCCAATATAAATTTAAAATTTATTTATTATATCATTTTTTTTTATTATATTATTATTATTATTATTATTAGTATTATTATTGTTATAATCAGGCCTGCGAGGATTTCAAAAATAAAAAAAAACCCGATCGGCCAAATAAAAATGCACAAAAAAAAAGGTTGAAAAAACGCCAGCCTTTCCAACATTTCATGAGCAGCTTTTATTTTATTTTTAACATGTATGCATGTAAATTCAGCAATCGAAGCATACATTAGGTACGAATATGTAAGAAAATACATTCATAAAACAATTAATTATATTATTACCAAGAATAAATCAGGCCCTTTCAAGGTTTTACAACTAGTGGATAGTGGACTATATCTCAAATATAACTATTTCCTCTCTGTCAGATGAATTGGATGAACTACTGTTTAATTATATATCACGAGAGTCTAATATCTTTATGAGTTGGGCTGCATTCTGGTCTTAAAAGGTGCTATAGCCTCGGCATGCTTCTTTCTTTTAGAATACGCAATAATAACCTCGAACCTTTTGTCAGTAAGTCAATTTCCTTGAATTTTTTGCTTGTGTATCCTGTAACAGAAACAATACTCCGTTCAAAACAGCTGAACATTTAACAGAAAAGAATGGTAATGGAGCCAAATATGTTGGCCCAAACGTGCTACTGCCACACGGTAGTCTCTTATACAATAATTTAGTTGTTGTTTTGTAGCAGCAAGAATACAGAAATGCTTTGTTTTGTTCGCGGACAAAGCATTTTCGTATTCCGATGAGTTCAATGCACCTTGGGCGACCACGTGGTCGAGTGCTTCCGGTACGTAGACCCGTGCATTCTTGGTAAGCCTATATTTAGTGCTACTATATTGTGGATTGTCCTTAAAATAAGTTAGTAAGGCACTAATAAAAAAAAAAAAAATTATAGCCAATGGCAATATTGGTTTTAAATGATGATTATAATACTTTTACTAACATGTTTTGTGTAATTTCTTATATGTACTTACATCTTGACATTGAACTGGCTTCAGTATCCACATTCTAACACTTTCGCACACAAAGAATATGATAAATATCAAGTGAAATTAATATAAATATAACAATAATGACAAAACCGAGAAAAAAGTTTGCATTACTTAAAATATATATATTTGTATATACATATATCTTTATCCTTTACAAGCGTATACGTTATTTTTTCTGTAATGTATTGATTTTAACTTATGTTGCATATATGTATGTAAGTTGTTCAAAGGGAAAACTTCATAGATTTTTATCTTTTATATGTTGTTTTTTTTTTTAATAAAAATTAAAATATATTTGATTCATTCAAGGGCGACAACAGCATTTGATAATGAATACAAAAATAATCACAAGGTTCATGAACAGCACTGGTAACTGTATCAACACCAGCTGTTCCAGCAATGGCAACAACAATATTAGAAATGAAATTCAGGTGAGTGTATATTATGTGTGTTTGTCTTCTGGAGCTCTTCCATTCGATATGTAAATATTCGTTTTTAAAATTTTGTTCGTATAATGTATGTAGCTACTATAGTTCGTATTATTCATTAAATTCACTCTTTAATATAATAAAATGTTCATAGATTTTTTCTCGTCGAGGTATTTTTATATTTTCACGCATATATTCTTTTTCACTGTCTTTTTTTTTCGCTTCAACCTATCGACGTTCTACAACGTTTAAGCCACCACGGAAAACTGAACTAATGTATTTTCTTTTCGCTGGAAGGTTAAAATATCAATCGAATGAGCTTGGAATTGCATATTATGCCTTTGTTCTTGTTGCAAATGTCAAAATGAATGGATAAGAATGGATAAAAATGCGGTGCATGCATTGTATAGATGATGGATCTATAAAGCGAAATGGATGTTTGGCACAAATCTTCAATTGTTGTGTTGCTTTTATACTTTTCAACATGATTGCTCAAAATTTTACGCAATGTCAGTATACTGTTTATGATAACAGAGAAATAAAACAGTCGCTACCACCTGGAAAATGTGTCATAAACATGTGATAGCAACATTTATTGGAATCTTAATGAGAGAGAGAGAGAGTTAGTGGGATAGTGAGAAAGAGAAAACGAATGGAATTGTTATTCAGACAAAAGTTCATACAGTAAGACGTTATTTTGCTGTACGTATAATGCAAAGAAATTAAATAGGAAGGCTTATTGTTACACATTTAAAAATGTTGCTTTGAATAGGAAATAAAAATTGTTAGGAATACACTTTCATAGCAAATATTAAATTTGTTCATTTATCTGCCGATTTTCTAACCGGAATTTATCCTAAAATGGAATTAAGAGCTTTTAACACGTTTTTATTAGTTCTAATATTTTTTTTTATTATTTGTGAAGAAGTGATATTTCGAATATCATATTAAGTGCTCTATTTATTGGAAGTTCGTTGTCTTGTTCGCCTACAAAAAATAATTGAATATGATGGTGTAAAACAACGAGTGATTATTTCATGCGAAACCCATTGAAAGCCTGGATATGTTTTAAGAACTATATCGCTCAACAAAATTAACAATAATAGCGCTAAGCAATTTTGGGTTAGTCCAAATACCCTCATAATATCCGAATAAACAGATTTTAACTCATTTGTAGAACTGGAATAAAATTCGTCCACCAAAATATTTTTTTTTATTTCAAGAAATAAGATGGTATGCATATCAAAGATATGAATGCATGAATGCACTTGGGAATTTTTTATTTTAAAAGTAAATTTCCAAATAAAAGAAAAGTACAAATGGGTTTGCTAGTCAAAAAGCGGATTTGATTAAACTATAATCGCATCAATAAAACACGGATAACTCTGAATAAATAGTTTTATTGATAGGTATCTCTTATGTTTTACACACATGTATAATGATTTAACATAGAGTTTTATCATTATCGATATATCACTACTATCGGCATCATCATCTCATTACCATCAATAAATATTTAGCATGATTTTTGTTTGTTTGTTATTTTGAAACACATTTCAGATCTTTTTGTTGATATATTTATGCATGTTACAATTAATTAGATTTTGTTACTTTTATATTCAATACTATTTAGTATAAAACACTATGTAACAGAAAAAAACTAAGTATACGGCTAAAACAAAGTATAATAAAATTTCTACTAAGGGATAACAACACTTTAATTAAAATATGAAAAATAATATAAACTGATGTACGTTAACAATAGTTAAAGTGGAAAATAAATTAAATGTAGTAAAAAAAAAAAGAAAAATGTGTTTAAACATTATTTAAAATGTAAATGTATATACAGAAAATAGTTAACTGATTTTTTAGTATTTATAAAATGTTGTCATCTTTCTTGACCGAGAATTTTTTCTCTTTCTTTTTATTAAGTATGTATTTCACAAAATTTATATAATTATTTGCGATACTGATGTGTGTTTTAGTTCAATAGATTTTTCTTTTCTTTCTTTTTTTTTACACAAAATGTTCTAAAAATATGTTACATTAATTAGTTTTTTTTTTAATTTCTTCATATACCAGTTTATTCTGTGTTTTAATATTTTGTTCTGTATTGTATGGTATGGTGAATTCACCTATTTAAAGCACTTGTATTCGCTAGTAAAAAGAAATATCCATACTTCGCCATTCTTATACCTTCATTTGTATTCGACTTCAGCTTAAGTAATAAAGTAATTTTTCGCAGCAAGTTTGACATATATGTGTGTTTTGCTTAGGTAGTAGAAACTATAGTTGCATGCAGTAGTTGATTAGCTTCTTTATTTGCTTTAAGAAAGGATTTTTTGTTGTAGTTATTATTATTGTAAATTCATTATTACTTTGTTTTAATCATCGTCTAATTTCATTATTTGCTTAGACGTAGAACTCTACATACTATCTGCGCAAATCGACAACCTCAATTTTGGTGTGTGGATCCATTTGTATATGCGATGCTTCCTATTGGAAACCCAAAATCAAGCATAAACTCACATTTAATATGCATATCAGTATATGATAAATAAAATACAGAGAAACATACCATAAATAAGGGTGGATCATTTGGATGTGGATGAAAGCCAGTTTGTCGACATTGCGCTATATAATCCAGACCATAATTTGGCGTCAAAATGAAGAAACCAGTGCTGGAAAAAATATGACTTATGTTG
The DNA here is from genome assembly GCA_963854835.1 of Megamerina dolium. NCBI lineage: Eukaryota > Metazoa > Arthropoda > Insecta > Diptera > Megamerinidae > Megamerina > Megamerina dolium. The sequence continues at coordinate 826,430 of OY978526.1, forward strand.
TGAAGTAAATCACTACAAATACTACAATCCACACATACGTTTGATATTTTGGGGCACAGACAATGGCAATAGCCTCAGGCATCATTATTTGATATGAACAATGTGTATGCAAATCGACTGAAGACAAAAATGCAGTCTGGCTTGGATGAGTCTAAAGTAAATAAATACATAATGAAATATTAGTACGACAGATAATTAGGCTATTAATTCAACACTAGAACCCACTCACATGTATCCATCCCAAGGTAATGAGATTCTGTTGATCTTGTACATCGAATATTTCTTCTTCGTTCATGGTATTGCAACTGTTAGCGGTTCCCTGTTGTTTCGGTATAATAACATGTGTTATAAGGAGACGATTTTGTGCTAGGCGTCCAGCCAGTATACCACAAGTCTCTACATCTTTCACAGTGTTCCGCTGTGCCAGCTGCAAGAATACATCCATTGTATTCTGTGGAATGACAACAGTGCGCAATGATCCAGCCAGTAGAGAATTGGAACGATCGTAATGCGGCTTTTGATTGCGATCAAATGATGGTTTACTATAGAAATATTGCAATAAATTATAAATACAGAGAAAAAACAATTTACACAAAAAAAAAAAAAAAACGAGAAATTTTTGTTTAAGTTTCAAATGAATGTATACTTAGATGTTTTGGTGCCATCCTTGTCGATATCGCCAGGTAGTAAAAGTCCAGAGTTTGGTAGGTTTGAACGATTTGCACCGGTTGGAAAATCATTCGGATAAACAACCTGATCAAGCATACTTAAGTCGGGCGCTGTCGGTTGTGTATTCGGATCGATTTGCACATGTAAATTGGCTGGTAAAAATGCTGCCGAAGCCGCATTGCCACTACTGTTGTTGCCACCAATATGTGCATTGCGCCGTTGACGTTCGTGTTCTAGCTCTCGTGCTTTTTCTGCTTCTTTATTCGCTAGGAATTGCTCATATTCGCGTTGGTAACGATCGAGAAGTTTACCACGCAATTTTTCTGTTGTAGGCATAATCTCTTCCTTAATTCGTTTGTTGATCGTTTTCACTTCGGATCGTATACTCGCGTAATCAGGATGGGTGCGTATTTTCTCAATGAATAGAGTCATATATTTCATGTAGAGTATAAACGCATTTTCATGATTACCCTCATTGAGATAGACTTGCGCCATACGTAGCATTTCTGTGCCGGAACGGTAGTAGCTATGCGGGTGAGGTAAACAATTTTGTATTCATATTCATTAAATGAAATTAATGTAAAAAATATAAACTCTTTTTTAAACAAATGCATATGAAAATGTTAAGGGAATTCACGAAGTTCTTATAACCCAATGCAAATCTCAAATGTGCAATATTTAATAGCAGTAAGAATGGCAAAAACAAAATAGATGAGAAGCAACAACAAAAATAAAAATTTGTTTTTCTCTTTTCAAGACCATTAGAAGAGTATCCTTCAAATCGTATTATGTGCCCTGTGTGTGAGCGCTTTTATTATGTAGAGTCAAGGACATGAAATTATGCAAAACAGTCAGTGACAGTATCTTCTCCAGTCAATGTAGTGTGTACAGTGTAATATGTATGTTGTAAATCAATTATGCAAACATGTTGTATTCCTTATGTACTTATCTACGTACCGTGTGACTGGGACATTTGGATCCACATCTATCATATTACCATAGTTGGACAAATATCGCATACGAGCTTGCGGCTCTACTAAACTCATTCCCATGCTCATATTATTTACTACTGCCTTCGACATTATTCCCAAGTAAGACTTTTATGATTTCTACTATCCGAATATTGATTTTTTTATTTGTTTATCCAATATGATTTTGTTTTGATGTTAAAACATTTGTTTTTCCTTTTAATTTATTCTGATTATTTTAAATTGATTATTTATTACAGAATATTTTTTCGCTTTTCGTTTTTAACTTATTTTTTATCAAACTTCTCTGCACAACGAAATTACTCACAATCGCAGTCATACACAGCTGATTGTTTGGCTTCTTCTTCTCCCTCGTTCTTAACTTCAAATAGATACAAATACATATTCCTCATCTAGAAAGAGTAATTGGTATTCGCTTTTATTGTGTTTACGTATTTTTGACATTTTGATTCTTTTGGCTATTGCATCAATTTTGTATATAATAAAGTTTATATTTGTTATTAATAACATCTATTTTATAACTTGTATTACTCTTCAATAAAAAATTACATTTTATTTGATTTAAAAGCAGCACTGCAGTCTATGTCATTTGCTGAAAATGACAGTTAACAGTTTTCTGTTATCGAAGCTATTATTTCAACAGTTCATTTTATATCAACCCACGTTAAGGACAGCGTTTTAACAGCAAATTTGGCATAGCCCCTCAGTTTTCGTATGATTGTTATGCATTCTCTTCGAATCCCTAAACACTTTTTCGTTTTTCTTAAAAAAAAATACCATACCTGTTTTTTCCTGAAATCAAAAATTCACTGGAAGCCAAGGTGTTGCAATATAAGGTAGAGTCATTGGGGAAAGTTCTCATGAATGAAGCAGAATAAGTAAATAAAACAACAACAAACATATGCGAAGAATATGCGAAGTTCACTACATGCAATATTTGATCAAAAATTAATAATTATCAAAATTTTATTAGAAATATGTAGGTAATCAGAATACATTAAATTATCATGAAACACAAGTTCATATTAAAATTTTATTTGTTTACAATACTCGACAATTTTTTCCTCTTTTCCGAGTTAATGACAAAGATCTCTAAACGATTTATCATTTAATATGACGCAAAACTCAAATATCTCGAAAACACTTAATTAGAAACTTAAATGCATGCCAAATTAAATATATAAAACATCATTTTATTTAGTATTTTTTTCTGTCAACTAGTGTAATTCATTTTTATCAAAATTGTTTAGCTATAGAAACTCAAGTGAATTTCAATAAGAGAGGATCCCCAATTTACCTACAGAATACTAAGGTTGCGCCTATGGTATAATAATGAAGTTAGAGCAATTGTAAAAGACTGCAGCATGTAACATTAGAAACTGACTTCATATAATGTCAAACTAGCGTGTTTGTTGTTTCCTTTCTACTTCTTCTTTTTCCATTGTTTATTGTTGTTTTATTTACTTTTTCTCCTTCATTTGTGAGAACTCTTCATAATGGCTCTACCTTGTATTATTATACCATTGGTTGCGCCCACCTCATACCGCTAATCGGCTCTCAGCGAATTTTATAGAATCAGCTGTATATAGGACGTCACACTGGTGTAATGGGTGCTATATTCATTCATTATTCCGCATTGTTTACATTTTTATTTTCAATTTGTTCGCCATTTGATCACTTCTCTCCTCTCGTGTTACGTCACAGCGCAAACAAATCTTCTCTGATGAGAGCAATCTTCTAATTCTATCGTTATTGACATTTACATACTGCAAATAAGCAACCACCGTTTGCCATCAACTTATCATCTGTTCTCTTCTTATCGCTCTCAAACACATTGATAAATTTTTAAGTTTGTGGTCTCTGATTGATTGTATGTATTAAGGTAGAATGTTTTTATTATAATTATAATTTCCGCTTCTATATGAACCGCTTTTTTTTGCACACAGCAAAAAATGATAGTTTACTTTGAATTCCAGTTGAATTTAAAAATTTTAGGAATTAAATTTGATTTTAATCCCAAAAAAGTATTATTTTAATGACACCTGAACTTAATTTTATTCCATGGGTTATTATTTTAAAACTATCAAACCTTCTTGCAAGTTCATTAAAACCAAAATGGTTTAAAAATAAAATTATAATCAGTGTTGAACGTTATAAATAACCAATATATTTTAGTTTTTGTTTTTTGATAAAAAAAGACATCATAAATGAATTTGCACCCGTTAACTAAATTTAGGATGTGTTAATTTTTAGATAAATAATATTTTGATACTTGGTAATTTTCGAAGAAGCACTTTTACATTATTTTGTTAAAAAGTAATTGCATTTAAACTTAATGTATTCAATATTATTATAATTATCGATAGCTGCTCCTTATTGAATTTCTTAAAGGCACTGCAACGTAGGAAAAATTCATCAATAGTCATTGGTTAATTAAATGAATTAATTTAATGAAAAAAAAATGATGCCTGTTGCACGATGGTGAATATTAATAAAATTATCCTTTTTAGTCTTGGAGGTATGCTGAAAAATTGATCCGAATAAGCTTTCACAGTAAATAAGAATAATCACACGATATTTATATTAATAATAATATACTCGTTAAGTACTATAGTATTACTTTAGTTGTAATGAATTGATCAAATAAGGCATAGCAACGGTGATAACAATAATAGCAACGATAACAGTAGCAACTACATATACATAATAAATATAGTAACTACAAAATATGAAGCAACAACTGCAATTCAAATGCAAAATCAATTGTCAAATCCACATACATACATACTTACGACAACGTGATACAATACAAATCCAGAAATTCAAAACAAAACAAAGAATTAAGATACTATAAAAGAAACCACCAAACTAAAACTAAAAATAACTAACTACTGAGAGTTAATCGTATTCGTTCATACGTTTGCTTACATCGAACCATACATATCCACATATGTATGTTATGTATATACTGTACATAAATGTACGCATATATAAGGTCCGAAGACTCATCGAGATATGTCGACTGTCGACGTCGGTTGATGATGATTATGATGATCATATGAGTGCGACAAAAATATTGGTCAGTAAACGAGTGTCAACTTGGGCGCGAAGTGGGTGCATATTTATCATCCGTATAATTTCAAAATTTATTAAATATGAACAAGAGCTCAGACGGTGGTGTGAATTTGAAATCGAACAAAGAGAAAATACATATTAATAAAACAAAATAACTATCACAACAACAATAAATTATAATTACGAAATTATTGATTATTGAAGAGTAAATATTTACAATGAAATTAGTTGCCTAATTTGTGTTAATACATATTGTTACATATTGTCTATGTGTATGGATTGTATATGCGAGTGTATCGTTGTCAATTTAATTTAATTTACATGTAATAATTTTGTGTAAATTGAGTTGAGAAGAAGTGAAATATGTGTATAGCATGCAAAAATATCATGTTCTTCAGCAGTTGTAAATACAATATTTTGCTTGTAGATTTTTAATTGTGATAAAATGTTTTATTCTTTTTTTTTTGCTGTTAATTATATATTTTCTATTATTATTGGTATATTTGTCCATTGCGTGTGATAAGCAATTTGCTACCTGTTAGTTTGTAAGTCAACAAAATTAAAAGAGCGATTCAATTGCAAATAAAATTATTTTATACAAATTTAATGGTTTTAAATGAGAATTTTTGTGTGAAAAATTTTAGTTCAATTTCCTGTGTAGTGATATTAAGAAAGTATTTCAATTCCATTTGTACATGTATGGAAAGGAAAATAAATAATAATTAAATACTAAAAAAAATTAAAGAAAAATTGAATTAGATGGAATTAATCATATTCACAAAGTTTCAATATATTCACAATTTACTTATTAAATTATTTTGAATGAAATATAAATTGTACTAGTATATCTAATGCCTACATAGATATTATTTAATAGACAATGAGAAACCCTCAAATCCATTTGAAACGTTTACAATCAAATTTTCATTAAATTAAAAAGCGAAAAGTGGAATAGACAAAAAAAAAATAGCTACGTTTTGTAAAATCTAAACCCCAAAAGTGAGTAATAATTGAATTTCTAGCGGAAAAAATATACGGATAAATTACCTATTATATTACATAAGAATTATTACGGAGTGCATAAAAAAGAAATAAGTAATATAAATATACAGTAATATGTACGAATAATGACGACAATTTGATACACTTGCATATGTACGATTATTCTGTATGCCTACAGCTATATATTCATCCATATATAAATCAGATACCTACATGCACACAATAAATAAGATACATACACACATGGACCAAATTAAGAGTTATCATTTAAACAACAAATAATCCTCTAAAAATTGTTCAATTGAGTATCTTATTTTTGCATGCTCTTGCGTGTGTGATTGAATGTGTGTAAGTATGTGAATACAAACATTCAAAATTTAAATCAGAAAATATACGTTATAAAAAAATGAGGTGCACATGTACATGTATGTACAAAACGATTTACTTTTATTTGCAAATTGTTTACTGTTTATGATTGTTGTTGTTTTTAATTTAATACAAGCTAATGTATGTAGTTTGGATATCTTCGTCAATCATCATCTTCTACTTCTATATTCTTATTTTTCTTGTCTTGTTATTGTTATCGAAAGTAAATATAAATTTATAATAATAAAAGGTACTAAAAGCTATTAGTTTGTACTCAGTTTTAATATGGAGTGCAAAAGCGAGTATTTCCGTCATATTTTACTTATACAGGATTACTAAAAAATTATAAAAATATATTTTACTGATTACTGAAAAAATTTGCAGTAAAAATATTTTTGACTGATTACTGAACAAATTTCCAGTAACAATAGCTGCATTTTTTTGTAAGCGAGTTGCGAGTGCACTGAGCTTATGGAGAAAACACTTCTACACGTTACTCAATGGCGACGACTCAAACAATCCCGCCAGTGGAGCAGATCTCCCGGACTCCCCAATCACGGATGATGGTGTAGATCCCTATCATTACTAGTGAGCATCATTTACTCAGCAACTTCAGCTTGCGGCGTGGAAACACGTTTCTGAAAAAAGTACCCATCCTTTATCATGGATCTAGTCGCAAAAAAAAAACGGAAATTACGAAAACATTGGCAACAAACCAAATACTTTGCAATCAAATCGGAATTAAATTTAGCCAATAAACAATTAAACGCAACAAATAGGGCATTTAAATGCGACTCTTTTAACAAATATCTGCTCGGTCTAACAGCTGAAAAAATACAGAATACCCCTTGTGAAAGGCGGCTAAATCATTCAACAGACCAATACTGCACACCGCTCCAGTTAAAATCGATGAAACGCGATGGGCCAAAACAAGCGAACAAAAGGTGAAGCTGTGTGCTGAACATCTTGAGAGGATCTTTATCCCAAATGAAGGCCATGACGAAATAGAAGCAATAGAAGAAATTCATAAAATGAAACTAAAAAAGTCACCTGGTTTTGACTTAATAATGGCCGAAGTTCATCGAAATCAGGCAAGAAACTGTTTCGCTTATTTGGCTAACTTAATTAATATGTGCTTTGGCTTGAGGCATGTACCCATATATTGGAACTTTGTAGAAATACCCAAGGCCGGTAAATCACTAAACGAAGTATCTTCATATAGACTAATTTGCTACTAGTTTTGTCGAAAATATTCGAAAAACTACTTTCAACGCCAATACTACCAATTATTGAGCACAAAAATTTGATTCTTGTCCACCAATTTGGCTTCAGAATATATCACTCAATCACTTGAACATGCTATGGAAGAGATTAAAGTATGTTCCGATGTTTTCCTTGACGTATCGCAAGCATTCGATATGGTGTGGCATGTAGGACTACTTAAAAAGCTGAAGAACATGCCAACACAATACTGTGAGGTGCTCTCCACATATCTTGATGACAGGTATTTTAGCGTAAAATACAAAAATGCCTATTCGTCTCTAAAAAAGATAAATCCTGACGTACCACAGGGGAGCATTTTGGGGCTTCTTCTGCATTTCTTGTATACTTGTATCCCAACATTTGCGGACGATACCACAGTTTTAGCAGTCGAAAACACTTTCGAAAACACCACGATTAAGTTACAAGAGGGCGTTAATCATAATGCTTCATGCGTTAAAATATTGAGGATTAAGCTAAACAATACCAAATCAGCTCACATAGTGTTTTCTCTGAAAAATACACTTTATAAACAAATTTTTATTGACGAGTCGATAATCTCATACGTCGAAGAAGCAAAATACCTGCGTATTACACTAGATGCCGTCAAGCACACGTCAAGAAAAACGAGAAGAGCTGGACTTGAAGTTAAACAACTGTATTACCTCATCGGCAGGCGTTCAAATCGGTCAATTCACTACAAACTGCTTATATATATATATATATATAATGGTAGCCAGCAACTGAAAATAGTGCAAAAACACGCTTCTCGCAAATATCTCGAAAACGCTTCTTTATGAAATAAATGAAGGGAAGTTTCTTTTTCAGCAGCTTAAAATTAGTTCAGTAATCATACATTTTTTGACGTACTCGCGAATCGGACACATGTCGTATTCAGGTTGAACGAAAATATGAATCATGTGAACACCTCATAATATCACAGCAAGCATTGGATTTGCTCATTTATACGAGCATATGCATAGGCAACAAAGTTGTATTGTGTTGTCACTTTTGTATAGAGACCAACAATAGTTTATGCAATAGTGTAAAATTGTATAAACTTGCGGATAATATGACAATATAACATGTTATGACATTTTACTAATACCCTAACTATATATCTATGTACTATTTGTCAGTTACCCGAGACGTAACTTAGTTTGACATGTCATCTGACATGTCGACCGGCCATACCCGAAAGCTGTGTAACCGATTATCCGAAACATAGAACATAACCAAGACTTGTGTCGATTTGGTTTCTATGTTTATAACTGGCGTTTTATTCTTTCATTTGGTTTGATATTGATTGAAAATATATTCGAAATGCTCAGTGAGGCGAAAATTCGTCGGAAATGAGAACCTAATTTAAACACATTTGAACTAAATACATACAATCATTTATTTTTATTTTTTAAATCTATTTTTAACCAAATGTCATGTCATTACGTATCACATTATTAATACATATTTTATACTAAGAACCCTATAAGGAATTAAAAATAATCTATTTTTGAATTATGCTTCTATGATTTAGTTGTTATATAATTTATAATTGTTTTTGTGAAATTATATAATCATATAAGTGAGAAGGTTATTTATTTCCATGATGTTGTTTGTTTATTCCAAAAAAGTCTCATTACCATTTAAATCATAAAAAACATTAAAAAGAAGCGTGCTTTTAATAAACTTTGTGAATTATATAATAATTGGTAGATAATAAATGCATTTGTTATTATTAATATCTCAAGTATCAGTATTAGTACATATTTGTAGACCTTTGCATCTTGGTTGTCTTTTTTTGTTTTTGAAATATGAATCATACGTTATAGATATTTAATTTTATTATAATGGGCACACTTTAAGAATAATAATTAAAACATTATCATTTATGAATAGACATTCTACTCATAGGGTGCGCAAGTGTATTTTAAAGTTTTCGTTTTCTATTTGTGGGTTTATTTTAAAAAATTGGTACAATATATTTCATTAAGAAAATTTTCCTTCGGAATTTAAAAATTTTTCCCATCTTTGAGAGATTCCAATTAGCGTCCTCAATAATGGTTTCACCTGGTTTTAGTAGCGCATAATACACCATAGCCTTCTGGCCATGTCTACCATGTAACCTTCTGCAATTAGGATTGTCGTAATTGATCCATTTTCTGTCCGCAGTAACGATAGCATGTAAAAAAGATTTCAACATTGCAGACATTTCATTGTCTCTTGGTTTCAGTTCAAATGAAACCCAATTTTCTATATTCTGGGTCATACCCATGATCTCTAGACGCAATGAAATGGTTTGTCGAGTCACTCCCATAGATTCAGCAAGCTTCTTTTGAGTTTGACACAAAAATATAATATAAATATGTGGCACTTAAAGCCCGAAGGGCTTTTTGGAAAATCTTCTCTTCCATTACTGTTGTGCGTGTTAGATTTTGCACAGTATTAGAAGGGACCTACTTTTTTTTAGCCGGTTCCTTGTGACATTACTTTTTAATTTAAATTTAATACTACTAATAACCTCTGTTGAAAACCCTTTACAATATACATACTCGTGCACCCAATACTTTTTATTACTTTTTCAATAAACCAAACTATAAAACCAAAATAATGTAAAAATATAGGGTTACCAGTTCAAGCCGATCATCACAAGTAAATTTGTAGGTATTTTGTAATATTTAACATAATATATAAAATAAAAGAGCCAAAACAAAATACAATAAAAACAACAACAAATAAACAAAACACGTTTGAATGCAAAAGCGCAAAAACTGCTGCAAATATATTCGTACTTAAAACAAATTTAAATTAAATATTTCTTTATTTACCATTTCTGCTAACCAGTTTCAATGTCATCGTACATAAATATGTAAAGCATGCATACTCATACACTCCTATACCGATAGCATATTCACTATACGTATTACATATGAACCAACATTTGAACATGTTTAATTAAATGCATACGCTCGCTTAATAATAAATACTTTGTACGCAAATAAAAAGAACTATGCGCCATTGGCTTTATTTCACTATATTATCTTTTGAAGTAATTTGTCAAGCAAAATAAATATGTACTATAGGTTATTTATTTAATCTTTAATATTAAACATTTTTTATAGCATTAAGTTTCATTTTCGTGGCTTTGTACACAATTTGATTAATAATTTTCAAGCATTTATTAATATACATGTTTATCATTGCGTATTGCCTGGCTCGAAATACCATTTAGTTGTGCTTGATAAAAACAATATAACACACCAGTATAAAAATCAGAGACTTCAGAACTATATGCCAATTTGATTAACTACGCATTTGTATCCACTTAAAATTAATATGTTTGGAGATTAGAATGTTTGTGAGGGCTAAGCTAGCATAAAGCCCTTCAAATGAAGGAGGTCAAGCGACATCATTTAGTGGCACTTCGTTTGGTTTTCTTCGGAAGATTTTATTTGCATGCTTACGTTGTTCTTGTGGACATTTACATTTTCCCTTGATGATGCATTCACCTACAATAGGGAAAAATTGGGATGTGATGTTCTTCGCGGCTCTACAGCGCACATATCAGGCTTTGATGTTCGAATGTAGTCACGCATCGGCGAATTCGCAGCAATGCTCGCTGACCCAACATTTATCAATGCATTGGAGGCATGCGGGTAGCTGCAAAATCAGTTGAGCATGGTAACAGTGGCCACAACTTTTCTTCTTCTTTCGAGATATTTTCGCCCGTCTTGGTCTGCGTCCAGCGTTACAGCTTTAACTTCCTGGAGTGGTACCCTGCAATGTACCTGTTTTTGAATATCTTAAGTCGCAAGTCATTCCGTGTTTCCCTAGAATGAAGCGAAGGCCGGGATAGAGACCTTTCTTGATGTCATTTGCTCAAATTCCCAGCATAATCATTTGCCTGCTTCTGGCGCTTAACCCACGGTGTTGTTGCTGCTGCGTCTTTGGTTTTAGCCATGCAAAATAATATGCTGAAGCCGTCCATCATCGTTGAATAGCCGAATTTCTTCGACGCGGTCTCGGGGAACTTGAAATATGTACGACAATCGGCATCTTTGCTCCTCTCAAACAAGCTCCATGTGCTCTTAAACAGACCAAGGTTGCGTAGCGTGAAACGTAGTTGAAACGAGTCATATCGGATATGATATGCTCCGGAATTAGCGCAAAGTTTTTGTAGTTGTTGTGCTTGTTATATCGCTGAAGTTTGTAAAAGAAGCCAATAGTCCTTTTTGTTTTGAATCTTATTGAACTTCTACCCGTCCAAGTCCAAATGAGTTCGGATATGGGTCCGTCGGCCGTCCGGTATCTTTGAACTATTGCTCACAAACAGGTAGTACAGTGTGTTGTAAATATGTTTGGTGTCGTACCTTCCACATGTCTAAGGCTCCGGCGGTTTCTGCTGCATGCGTGCATCCATATGTTGTTGTGGAAAAGTGTGTTGTACGTGTGTGCAGCATCGAAAAACAAATACATACATCGAACAACACATACTTTCCCGAATGGTTTTGAAATAGAAATAGTAGAAGATGTCTATAAATTAGGGCGCACCAAAATATTTTGAAAATTGCTATTTATTGAAACCAATTCCAATACCATAGTACCATCAGTACTATGGCATCAATGAGTTATATATAGAAATATCCTTTCCGACTCTAGTTTGATATCAAACATTAGTGTAAAGTCGAGGTTTTATGAAAATTAAAAATCTTCAAAATATCCGGACGTACCAAATTGTAAAAGGCGGGAATTACCTACGAGTTATTTGAATATGGTTGACCTAAAAAAAAAAGAGTTTATCTTGCTAATTATCATAAGTAGTATAATATTATTAATATCAAACCAGTAGACATTAAAATCATACTTATATATATTTTTAAGCATTTAATTTTCATCCATTTTGGGTATAATGGAAAATTTGTTAACTTGAAATAATTCTTTGTGTGTTGGGATATGTGTATTCGTTTATATTGGATCATCTAGTTTTGCCTACAAGTACCTAGTGTGTATGTGTTTATATAGAACCATATCATATCACGAAGGCGCTCAAATTAAGTGTCCATGTAAAACATACAAGGTTTTCGTAAGATCTATAGCTGATATACTAACATATTATTAATATATACATATATTAATATCATTAATATATTCTAAAAAGATAAACGTGTAATCAACCAATATGGTCTTTATGATAGATGGTAACCATGTTTTATTAGCGTCTGATATCTTATAGAAGCAATTAAATTGGAAACCTTTCTAATTATTCCAGCCGTGCGATACGAATTGATTAATTACTATTAGCTTATCTCGTTCGATACGATAAGATAGATTTCGCAGCATTGCTTGATAATCCCAAAAAAAAAACTTCGTTATATTAATCTGATTTATGATCCATTTTTCATTAACAATATAAGTAGCTGGCTTAGTAGTTCTTATCTTGGCTCTTTTTATGAACATGCATATACACGAGTATATACGTATGCTATATGTAACGTAGTAATAAAAATTAAGAGATGCTATAAAATATGCTGTCAAGTAAGTAACGAATTTTTATGATTTGTAGGTAAGTGCTGTGTAGGTCAAATATACACTCTGCAACCAACTACATAGATTGTTAAATCCTTACTCATACACAGGTGGTTATCTTTTCAAATAGAAATACACTTTTCTCATGACAGATTCCTATTAAAATAAACAACGAAGGACCAAGAATAGAATCTTGGGGGCACCTTTGACGACCGGAAAAGAGTTTAAAAATTGTATTACCAAGCGATACTGTTTGAGGCCTATAAGAAAGGTGTCTTGTTAAGCAAATAACTTGATATTAGACAAAACATTTAAAATAAAAATGTTGAAAATATATATATAATCAAGCGATTAGAATTAAAATAAACTACACAGTCCAACATATTTTAAAACAGAAAGACACAAATGAAAAATCGTCATATCATTAATAATATCCTTTCAAATTGTCACATTTCATTTTAGTTGCGGACCAACCCTGAGTAGGACAAGGCAGTAAAAACTAAATAATAAGCCATCGGAATGAGCGTACCAACATGCATAAAAGTCAGCGTATTTGCGCTTATCTGCCTAAGCACTTTGTTTTGGACTTGTATTGAAGCCTATCAACTGGGTGTGGGACGTGCTGATGTGACCGGTCCGACAGCAGAAATACATTTTGTAAGTTTTGCAAAGTTGATTCTATGCGTAATCAATTTTTAGTTAATTAATATTATTGTAGATGGGATATGCGAATCTGAAACAAGTTGGTCGTGGGTTGCATTTACGACAATTTTCGCGTGCATTTGTTGTGGAAGATGATAATGGCAAACGTGTTGCATTTGTTAGTGTCGATGCTGGTATGATGGGCTATGCTGTGAAGCGTGAGGTAAATCTCTTTTTGTATCTAAATATTTGTATAAAATTGTATGTAAAGTAAATTGCTTTAATATATATTTTATATCTTATGTTCTACTTAGGTTATAAAACGTTTACAAGCACGCTATGGCGAGATCTATACGATTAATAATGTCGCAATCAGTGGCACCCATACTCATAGTGCACCTGGCGGATTTTTAATGCATTTACTTTATGACATCTCTATATTGGGTTTTGTACCGCAAACATTTGAAGCTTTAGCACAAGGCATTTACTTGGTTAGTAAAAAAATTAAAATTAAACAACAACTTTGACAAAATGACAAATTTCTTCGAGATCATAATAAATTTTGTCAGAAATTTATTATTATTATATCATATATGTTTGGCTATTAGGTTGAGTCGTTGCACGTACCAACAAAAAGTTTCAAATGTACACCCCGCAATTTATAGCTAACGTTGCGTGAGTGCATTTTGGCAACATTGACGTTTTTTTAAGACCGCGGAAAAAACATCCAAAGCACGTGGCGTTTGATGGGCAATTTGTAAAATATTATATAGTGTTTTTGTATGTAGTTGTTTATTGTTAGTCATTGAGGTCCCAGGCCCCATTTGGTCAATGTAATAAGTGGTTTTCATTTTTGGTTCATACATAAGTGGTGTAATAAGTGGTTTTCATTTTTGGTTCATACATAATGCCCTAAAAAATTCATAAAACACTTTTCTTTGAAGATGGAACACATCAAAGAGGAGATAATTAATTCATAAATAACAATTCTACACCAGATCCACGTTTTAGCGCAATTCCCACTGTACGTTGAAACCTTGAAGCCAAATATTAACATTTACATATAGATTAAAGCTTAATTAACATTGAACTCAATTTAGCTTTTAACATTTAGCATATTGAACACAAACTTAATTGACAAAATAAATAACATTGGTAGATGTACATGTAGATCGTTAGATAGATAGAGAGAGAGAGAGAGGGGGGTCAAAAACATCATAAACTCACTTGTAGAATACCAATCTTTAGCCAATAAAATTATAAATATCACAGGGAGAACTACCGAAGAAAAAACTTCGTGTTACATATATCTGCATCCGCTTGGGACCAATTTTTTAAAAAAGTGGACAAACGCTAGCATTACAGCCATTCTCGATGATAGTTCAATAAATTTATTCATTCCGTATATCGTCAATTTTTGAATGTGTTTCTATAATGCTCTTCCAAAGAATCTTATCGTATATCGTATTGTATATAATCACTTAGTTTACATACAAGTACTTGCACTGAAATTAAGAATTGCTGTAAAATTGTGGTTTCTGAATTAAATGAATCATTTCGAAAGCAAAATTTTAATGAATTAATAAGCGCTTTAGTTATGTGAACAATAACTACAAATTAGGGGGTACAACTCGAGTTAATGATTCCATTATCTGACCTCGCACATCGACGATAGAACAAAATATAGTGCTCATTCAGACCGTTTTAACGAATATTTGCAAATTGGCCATCAGCTACTAAAATCAAGATAAAAAACTCGTTTTGGTTGTTTTTTCTGCGCTAAAACAGATATTTTGTAACAGTGCGTAGATGCTCTTAAGTTAGGATATCAATTAGCTTTTTTCATCGATCTACCTTACTGCAACTGCGAGTGAAATTCGAATAGAAATCGTATAATTAAAATATGACTCAATTTTTCAGAGTATTAAACGCGCTACTGATAACATGGTCGAAGGTAGAATTTTCCTATCAAAAACAATCATATTGAATGTGAATATCAACCGGTCACCCACATCATATCTCCGCAATCCGGAAGAGGAGCGTGCTCAGTATGAGCATGATGTTGACAAGCAATTGACGCAATTACGTTTCATCGATATGGAGGGTAATCTGATGGGAGCGTTTAATTGGTACGCCGTGCATCCTACATCAATGAACAATACCAATAAATTATTATCCAGTGATAATATGGGCTATGCATCATTATTATTGGAGAAGGAATATAATGTAAATAAAGTACCGGGGAAAGTATGTATCTATACACATAGGATATTGTATTGTACAAGTAATTTACAAGTACTGTGCCAATACAATTTCAGGGTAAATTTGTTGGCGCGTTTTGTTCGGCTAATTTGGGTGATGTCTCGCCAAATATTATGGGTCCCAAATGTTCAATAAGTGGTAACAATTGTGATCTCTTAACATCGAAATGTCCAGAGAAAGAAGGTGAATGTTTTGCATCTGGTCCTGGTCGTGATATGTTTGAGAGTACGGAAATAATAGCAACACGTTTGGCAGATGGCGCTTTAGTGAGTATTTGATTTTCTTCTCGCTGCCAATTAAGACTGTGAGATAAATTGATTACCTTATGATGCTTATAGCGCCTTCTCAATGAGAACAGTTATGAGAGTACCAGTCGTGAGGTTACCGGTGATATTGGCTATATACATCAATTTATTGATATGCCTAATTATAATGGTACCACCTATAATCCACATACACGTAAAATAGACAAAACTCGGGGTTGCCAACCGGCAATGGGTTATAGTTTCGGTGCTGGTACTACAGATGGTCCGGGTGCTTTTAGTTTTTCACAAGGTACTGTCACTGAGAATGTCATGTGGAATGCAGTACGTGATTTTATTGTGCCACCAACACAGGAGGATATTGCTTGTCACGCGCCGAAACCTATTCTATTAGCTACTGGCAGGGTGGATAAATACACTGATACTGATATGAGTCAACTGGAAGCCAATGTCTATTAAATTAAAATTGAGCAAACTGATGATTCTTAATATATTGTGTAATGATATGATATTTTCAACTTAATCGCATTGGCTTCTGTGTGGCTCAAACGCTCGCATTTTTAGTATAAAATCTCTATATCGTTTTTACTTGTTGCTTTTTAGGCAACTTTCCCATACGAATGGCAACCGAAAATTGTTACCGCTCAATTATTGAAAATCGGGGATGTTATTATACCAGCTGTGCCTGGTGAATTCACCACAATGGCTGGACGACGCTTACGTAATAAAGTCAGTGCTGTTGCATTGGCAGCCGGTGGCCGAGACACAGAAGTAATCATAGCTGGTTTATCGAATATATATTCAAGCTATGTAACAACACCAGAAGAATATCAAGTAAGTTTTGATAATGAATATAATGAATAACAACAACTACAGCACAGCGTCATGCTTTATCATATCATTTTACAGGCTCAACGTTATGAGGCTGCTTCGACAATTTACGGCCCCAACACCCACTCCATCTATATGGATGTTTTTGAACGGCTAACCAAAGCACTGATTCGTGGTGAAATTGTAGAGCCTGGACCATCACCGCCATATATGAATGATCGTATGTTATCGATGAATACTGGTGTAATTTTCGATGGTCATCCGATTGGTAAAGATTTTGGGCATGTCCAATTACAACCCAGGCAAAATTATCAAATAAATGATACTGTTAAGGTGACCTTTGTTGCTGGTAATCCTCGTAATAATCTATTCAATGAGAAAACATATTTTGTTGTGGAACGCAAAATAAATGAAGAACGTTGGAAGATTTCCTATACGGATGCTAGTTGGGAGACTAAGTAATTATATGATATATGCTCATAGTTTTCCTTCTAAACCATCATTATGTCTATTATACAGATTTATATGGGAACGTGCTAATTTGATACTAGGCTTGAGTGATGCGCACATTCATTGGACCATTGGACCAAATACATTGCCTGGTGAATATCGTATTAGACATTTTGGAAATTATAAATACATTTTGGGTGGCATATTCCCATATGAAGGACAAACACAATCATTTATGGTAACGGAAGATTAAGACAGCACCAGAGGAAGCTGCAAGTTTTCAACTAGTCAGAGACTGTTGCGCATCAGGGTGTTAATAAATGTATAAATGCAACACAAATAGTGAAATAAGCCAAACGGAATCATGAACTAAACATTATTAAAATTATATATTACATTTTAATTTCTTAAAATGTGTCGAAGACCATCAACCGTGTAATTTACGGGAATCGTAAATATAAAAGTATTTATTTTCATACATTATAGAAGCTGGTTTAAAATATTCGAGACTTCTAACCTTGGATCGAAAGTAAGTATTACTTCGAATCTGTTCATAAGCTCTATATTTTCATGAAATGAAAATGTGAGCACAAGGATGAAGCCTAAAAAATCGGTACAATGCTCGCTTTAAGTTGATGATTCTTTGTCGGTAGCATTCCCCATTAATGGTTTCACCCAGTTTTACCAACTCATTGTACACCATACTCTTCTGATCCCACCAAATACACAGTAACTCCTTCGAACTATGGTATTCTCTATAGGTCTCACATATGAATTTTTGCACTTAGGAAAGTCGTAATAGATCCATTTTTCGTCGGTAGTAGCGACTCGATGCAAAAATGACTTTCCTTTTTACAGTTGAAGTAGCTTGCCAGGCATATAAAATTACCATTCGATGTCTTTTAGATTCAGTTGATATGCGACCTTATCTTATACCTTGAGATCATGTTTTTTATACACAATTAGATGAGTTCTTCAGTCACTCCCAAACATTCAGTAAGCTGCTTTTGAATTTTACATGAGTCTTTGTCTATTAGAACCTACAATTCAGCGTATTTACGTTCTTTATTGCTTGTATCAACATCACCACTTTTGAACCGTCTAAAAAAGCCTCACGCACTTTTCTTTAGATGAAAAAAAAAAAACAGCAAAGCTACTCACGAATGGAGTTTTGTGGGTACAAAAGTTGGCATTGATTAGGTTATGTTATTGTGGCTGCCATCTCTCTGAGAGGTCACACTTCGGCCAGAAAGGCCCATTGTGATACCACCGAGCTTCTCTTCCAATATTGCTGTGCGTGTTAAATTTGGACAGAATTAGAAGGGACCTACTTATATTAGCCGGTTCTGAACGGCAGAACCGTGTGACATCACTTTAACTTGGTTTTGTCACAGAGCTTTTTAAGAAGTTTTTTTGGCAAATTATTACTGCCGGAAAAATTGCCAATTTCTTGCCGACAGGTGGGTACCGTTCGAAAGTAAAATCTTTTCGACATTAAATTTAAATCGAGCTCTGTTGAAAATCATTTAAAATGTATACCCAATATAATTTATATGATCGCATATAATTTGAATAATCATGCCTATTTCAATTGATTTCGTTTACAGTTGGCTAAAATCTTTTAGTATTCTTACGGTGATTTGATTTTGAGTAAAAGTCGCTTAATCAGAGACTTTGGATATAAATCACACTGTTAATGGACAGAGTTTTAACAGCAAATATCATGATGATCCGAGGTTTTCGAATTTTCTTCGATCGCTTTCCTTCTCTTTTTCTTTAATTATCGGCGATTTTTTTACTTCTTTTTCGTTTGTTCTTACAAAAATTACATACCTGTCTGAATCAATTTTTCTTGTCAGAGATTGGTTTAGCACAAAATAGCCAAATATTGATTTAGCACATTCACAAACCATTGAAAGGAATGGTCAAGTATATTTGATTTATCGGCACTTATCGATAGCGTCCGATAGTTTTATTGATATATGATATTATTATTATATACCCCGCTATAGGGCCGGTCCTTATACGTCAATTCGCTATAACGACCATTTGTAACTTTTTCGATTTACAGCCCACAACGTTTTTTTATACGACCCAATTACTGTGCTTTTATGTTGGATGTACTGCATACTCGTAAATATCGAGTGAATTATTGTGGAAAATAATTCATTAATTTAAATAAATAAATAATTAGTGAGCACTATATACTCCACTTTTTTGACAAAGGTTTTAATGGCATTTCATTGCATATTGTCGAAAGAACGGCCAGTTGCTTCCTGATAATGGAATCACAAATCTCGATTTTCCGAAAAATCCTGCAGGTTGGCCAAACTGCCGACATTGTTTTAATAAATTCTTCCAAGTTTCCAGACCTTTTTAAAGTTGATATTTCTATGTAAACAGAGCTCATCATTATTAATATTTCTGAATTCGAGTGTTTTTTTAAACAAAAACTTGAAAATTTATTTAAACTCAATCGTAACTTAAAACTAGACACAACAACATGAGAAGTATTGTAACACCATATGAACGAATGTGTGGAAGTGGTCATAAAGTCACTTGCTCACACAAACCAAAAGCAAAACAAGATGAAAAGAAAAAGAGTAAACGAAATGATAAAAATAATAAAATGAAATGAACTATCCGTACGAATCGTATACAGCGCTACATCAGTTTTATTCTGTGATTCTCAGTGCGCGGACGCAGTGTAAATAATATTGTCAATGAGCGAACAACGACTAGACAAGTGATTTCCAGTAAGAAAATCTTAAAAGTACTATATGGTGGTGTAGTGAATTAATTTGAAGAAAATTTACCAGTATACATAAGTAATGGCATTTATTTTCAATATAGAACTGGAATATTTATGAAAAATTGACAGTAGCAGAAATTGAGAATGAAATGTCTTAAAGAGAATAAGGAAGATAAAGGAAATGTAGAAGAAAAGCAAAAATAAGCTAAATACGAGGAATAGACATTTTTAATAAAAACAAAAGGCAGAAAATCTTAATCAGTTTGTTGTTCATGTGATAAATAAGTGGCATGTAGGTGATGAGAAGTTAAATAGAAAAAGTGTATTATTAAATTACCTACTGTTAAGAAAATAGTGCGTGTGAAAAGAAAAAAAAAAGAAGACTAAAAAACACCGAAAACCAGAAAAATCAATTTTACAATACAACACACAATATACATATCTTTAGTTTGTTTACAGTTTTAAAACTGCAATTCTTATTTTTTTACACAACATTTTTTTTTACTTTTCACAGTTATACACCTCCTTATATATATATAATAAGCGTATAGTTCATTCACTTAATAACATCTAGAATTAAATTGAAAGTGTAAAAAATTTAAAATAGTAGTACAACAACAACAATTAAATTTGTGACAGTAACAACAGAAGTAATTTATTATTTATGTAAATGTAAGTACCGAATAAGCATATATTTATACATACATACATATGTATTTAGGGTATATTTTTTGTCATATGTTGATGAATATATTTAATATATGCAGCATCAGCATGAATATTTAATAGTTCATCAAACACTTGTGTTTATTCTTCAAGCCACATTTGTCTATATATAATTATTCATATATCCATACATATGTATGATTGTCTATATAAATCTGCATCTGCAAAAAATATTTCGAAATTGATAAAAATCTTGAAAGGAAATAGGCATCTCCCCGTGTTGCTGTATTTCTGTTATTGTTTGTTTGTTTTTTTTTTGCCTCTTGTAAATTAGAGCATCATTTTTATTGTTGTAGTTTGATTTCATATTTATACGAATTTTTATTTTTATTTCTTGACCCTTATTCTTTCAAAATTTCATTCATTAGCTACCAGCCTCACTAGCGATAAGGAATTTATTAGTAGATTTCCTTAGTTATGGTTATCATTTGAAAAAGCCGGCCTTTAGTTGGAAATGGGAATCATGTCAATTGTCGCGTACACCAAAAGAATGTATATATATGTACACACACACACACACATATACATATATACATATATATATATATATATATATATATATATGTATATATATATACATATATATATATATATATATGTATATATATACATATATATATATATATATATATATATATATATATATATATATATATATATATATATATATAAAGTAAAGAGTAGTGGACGAAAACTATGATGAAGTGGTACAAAAAGTTCTCGAAAATTCATAAAATCTTGAAAAGTTTCATATGTATGAAATATTTATGCCCAACTCAAACTCATTTCAAACATATATACAGTTTCATATTATACGTACATGAGTGTAGTGGCTACAAGACTGATGCCCACACCAACTAACTATACATGCTCAATATACACATATGGTATACATGTGCATTTAATCTATATCAATATTTTTATGAGTAGAATTTTCTCTTAGAGCTTATATAATATAAATGATTCAATTCACATTTTTAAATCGCAATGAATTCTGGTGCTTTAGGAAAAACCAAATTTCTGAGCGATAACACATACTCATATGCAATGTGAAGTGTATGCAATGTGGGCACAAAATAGTCATATGGGGTGCAATGTCTGTCGATCTTTATACATAGTAACGTGCGGGTAGAAACCCTACCCAGTGAGAGCAGTTGACGATGAATTAACGAATTCACTAGCCGTTGATGGACTTCGCTAGTCCCTCTTCAATCTGCTGCATTCGCTTTCAACTACCGATTTGTCTGCATGTCTTATGAAGGAGTAAGTGGTCTCCCTTCGGGATGACCAATCGCTAGCTATTTCAATAGTGCTAAATCGCCAACAAATTGCTAATATGATACAAAATATCTATTTAAGAAAAAAGATGAACAATTCTGCAATTCAATAAAAATTATTTATGCGATTTCAACCCATTTGTGCACCAATGTATGCATTCAAATTTTTTAAGGGAATGTTATAATATTTGCAATTCACATTATGTTTCAACGTGAATGTTGATATTTTAAAAAGCATGTTTGTTCGAAATTTACGTAAATTTTGCATTAATGTGCATAAAAAGTAGAATGGTTTTATTTAAAAGGGAATGATATTTCCTTGGTACAATACAGGTGTTAAATATCAAATTTAGTTCAGTGATGTTTACCCATTAAAACTTAGAAATGTATAACTAAACAACATTTGAAACAATATAGCGAAATATCTATGATTTAGCGCATTTCGCGTTCTTTAATAATTTCTGATTTTATTTTCAGTACAAGTTTAAACTAGATTTAATCTAAGTTTACGTAAGTCGAGTTTAAATTGAAACTTATTTTAAACCGCAGCAAAAAAAAAAGATGTATTGGAGTGCAAGAACAGAAGTTAATCTAAGGGACAGAAAAGTAGTTACGTATAGCGTAAATGCTGTCGTTTAGTGGCATTTGGCTACCGACCACATTGGCGGGATATGCTAGTTAGTTTATGTGTATAGGTTTGAGCGAATGTGGCAATTTTGCCATTGTTATTAGTGTTATTAATTTATTTGAATATTTTTTGTTTGTATTTTTACTTCAACTTTTTAATATAGTACACTATATTTATGTGAAGCAGTAAGTATATAAATGATAATTGGGCAACATACATGTGCAAAGTTGGAAAACAAGTCACGTACACAAGGCATATGTATGGGATGAGTGTATATAATTATGAAAATATCAAGTAAGTGGAAGAAATAAAGAAACCACCCTTAAATTGTGGAAGGCGAATGTCAGAATAGAAGGAGATAAAACATGATACGTGTATAGATGTCATATGATACGTTCAGAGCAAAAATAAGCATATCATTATTTGCAGAAATGAAGAGAACTGTTGAATAATTCGAACTTGCAGCTTGTGTGTGCAACAATTTTTTATCATATCTTTTGCGTTTAACCCACTATAGTTTACGCTTGTACAACACTTTATCAGTTTCGATGTGAGAAATTGCAATATTCAAGATGTATGTATGTCTGTACAATATTTCGCGTTTTATAAACTCAAACAAATAGCAAAATTAAATATTTAAAAAATTCATTTAAATTTAAGCGATAAGTTAAAAAAAAAAGGAACTACAGTACATAACATTAAAAAGAAATAAAAAAAAAAAATGATTGTTATGAAATATACTTTTCTTAACATGAGAAAATGTCTCCTAAATCTGAATATTATTTTGTGATTGGTCAGACACAACTGCATATATGTATTTTCTTGTACCTAAACTACACAATCACTATCAATTTTACGAGATTTACATTTTTTCGTCTTTGTAATAATTGAAAAAAAAAATATTGTATTGCTTCAGTATATCATCACCTCAGCTCCTTTGCATACATAAAAGCAGATTAGTGATATGATTTAGTTGCATTTGTAAACAAATCTTTTAGTTGCTACAACTTTTGCTTCAGTTTAAACTGAAAATTTTGTGATGCAAATTGTTGATGCAAAACGTAAACTAATTTGGATGATCTGCGTTTTTTCAGAAGATTTTTCATGGCAAATTGTTACTGTTAAAAGGTGGGCTGTGTTTGTAAAGAATAAAGTACGGGATTATTGTAATTTATGATATCTATTATAGGTTAATGAAGTATTTTGCAAACTTACTTAAGCATGATTTTGAATAAGATAGATCGACTTTTCGTTTTGTTATGAAATGAAATGAATTCATTCATAAAGTGCTTCTCCATATTTCTGTAAATGCTTTCGTTTAAAATTATTATTAATTAACGTGAGTGATCATGAACTTGACTATGAAATTCTATGGTAAGTGTTGTTATTATATTAAAATAATTTGCGTAATCACGACGCTTCCGCATAAGTACTAGTGTATATAGAAAATACTTATATACTACATATTCCGACTGACTAATTCCAATTAATTAAATAGCAATAGAAATCAAATAAATAGCAATAAACAAGCACAAATAACCTCGAATTGTTGTAATATAAAAATGACATTAGCAATTAATACAAAAAAGTGAATAAATAAATATAATTAAACAAGTAAATAGTGAAAACCGGCTGTGAGTAAATTCATTGATTTAAAAAACGTGTCTACTTGTGCATATACAGTGGACCCTCGGTTAACGAACACAATTCGTGCCAGAATCTTGTTCGTCATGCGAAACGTTTGTTAAGCAAAATAATGCGTTCCAAGTCGAAGATAGTACCCACTAAAATATTTGAATATCATATTTTATTATATGATACATATATGTGTTACCAAATTTTTAGGGAACTGAATATAGGACAAAGTGAGACAATTTGCAACGAAAAAAACGAAAGAATGAGAAAAAACCAGTTTTTATAATAACTACGCTCTTCTTTAACAAAAAGCTGTCTATAGTCGTTTGTTTTCGTTTGTTGCAAATGCGACACAGCATTATTATTTCTCTAGTTCTCTGATTATTTCTCTATTCTCCTCCACATTTCCTTGATGTAAAGCACAAAGTTTCTTCCAGGTAGATTCGAGAGTTCTCTTATTAACATTTTCCAATGTCCTTCCAATAATTGTGATACAGGCAAAACTCTAGTGTGTGATTGGTTCCATCAGTCACTTCAAAGCATCGCTAGAAAAGGTGTAAAGCTTCTTGAAGTTAGAAATAACTTGCTGAAATAGGCTGAACTCATGGTGTGGTGTTAGGAGGTAAAAAGTGAATTTTTATGAATTTGAGCTCTTCAATGAGATCCCTGGAGGATGTGAAGAGCGTTGTCCATAAAAAGCAAGGCATGAAGTGGTAAATCCATCTCATTTAAATATTTCAACACAGACGGAGCAAAAACTTTACTGACCCAATAAGTATAAACGTCATATGTAATCCAAGCATTACCTATATATGACACTCAGCCTGGTCTTGTCGACAATATGCTTTTTGAAGGTGCCTGGATTCTCTGAATGATAGATGAGCAGTGTTTTTATTTTCAAAACGCCTCTTCCATTGGCACAAAAAAGCAGAGTAAAGCAGTATTTCATTAGTTGGAGGCTTGTCATTGCTTTATCCTCTGCTGTATAGGTTTCCTTTCACAATTTTTCTCAAAAAAGACCCGTTTCGTCTCAATTATGGATGCCAGAACGTTTTCTAAAAACGAAATGTTTTAAACAAAAATTTTTATTCGTTATGTTCGTTAAGCGAGGCGTTCGTTAACCGAGGGTCCACTGTATGTATATCTGGTTCTATTCGTATGATCATTGCGATAGAATCAATCATATGCGAAGATGGTAATTTTATATGTTTCTACCCTATGCAGATTAGCATTTACGTATCTATCGGAGCAGAGGTGATGATATACTGACGCAATTTCATTATTTTTCAATTATTACAAAGGCGAAACGTGTAAAAAAAGGTGAATCGTGTAGAATTGAATGCTTAAACATTGTGTACCATTATATATGGATTGGTGCTTTATATGTAGATGATTTAAAGCAATAATATAATATAATCATATAACCATATAATAACAGTAATAACAGAAATAATAATAAAAATTGATCGATTGTTACAATTGCCATTACCAGCATACATATGAGTACATACCTACGATACGACTAGCCAGTCAGATGATACCTAATTTTCACTTATTTTCTATTGTACAATGCAATATATAAATGTTTAAGGCATATGCCAGCTATCATGTCTGCTGTAATTTATAATATCATGGAAATTTTTTAAAAAGGATTTCACTCTTATTCATTTAATTACCATTTATGCCGGCAAATATGTTACATAGTACATACATAGGACCTGACTGACTGACTGACTGACTGCCTTCAATTTCTGACTAGTTTTATGCATATTTT
Source organism: Megamerina dolium (assembly GCA_963854835.1). Lineage (NCBI taxonomy): Eukaryota > Metazoa > Arthropoda > Insecta > Diptera > Megamerinidae > Megamerina > Megamerina dolium. The sequence goes on from OY978526.1 coordinate 852,554, forward strand.
ATATTAAAACGATGTTGCAAAGTGAAAAGCTAACATTTAAAACAAGTTTTTATTTATATTAAAGTTATAGTTATAGCTATATAAACTAATTAAAATATAAAGCATTGTTGTTGTGTTTAAAGCCGCAGCCGCCAATCATGTATTTTACATTCGCTCTAAGAAACTAATCGAATGTCTACAATTTATTTTCTTCCAATTTTATAAAATTTCACAAATATATGTATTAATTAAAATTGTAGCATAACTAAATAATGCATTGCATAAAAGCACTAATAATAAACAATTTCTTGCAAAATTATATCAATCAAGAATGATTAACTACGAAATTGACTACCTAAGTTATGGTTATTGATATTTAAAACAAATTCGGAGGCTTTGCATAGAAGCTATGTACATAAAATAGTGGGCATGACTCACCCATTTCTTGTAATATTATTAGGGAATGTAAAGTCGATATGTATGCCAAATTTTGTTGTCCTGCATAAACTGTTAACTGAGTTAAATATTCTTAAAATTCCGTGGTCAGTCTCTTTGCTTGCTCTGTTTCACAGTGGGAGTGTTTCATACAAAAATTGGTCATAAATAGAAAAAACGGACCTACAATTTTCCAATTTGGTACATAAATAGTAGTAAAATGAACATAATCCGTCTACACCCCATATAACGGGAATTTTGATTTAATTAACGATTATCGTTAATTGCAATATTTTCGAAACTAATAAACCTAGACTTATATAAGGACATATGAAATAAACACGGAATTATGGGATCATATTTTGAATGGGCTATGACACCACCGAAATTTTATTAATAATTTACATATATCTCATAAACCACTTAATTGAAATCAACCAAATGTAATATTTTGGTGTTGAACCAAAATTTTTAAAGGTGATTTTATATGAGTTAGCCCAAAACTTCTCCCAATCTTTGAGCGCTAATACGTAGATAATGAAATGTAGAATATGATACTGAATGTAGATTATCCCAAGAACTTGAAAAAAATGAAACTGAAATTATTGCGTTTTGTTACGGAACACCTCAAATATGTTCAATGAATGGACATGAACACATTGAATGCATTATATATACTACTTTTGTACAAATTAAATTTTTAAGAAAGTGGCAAGTGGATATTGAAACTTACTGTGGTTTTGTGGTTAAGCATACTTCGGAGCACGGGATATCAAAGAATTACAGGTATTATAATTATAAAACTTTGATTTAACGTTGAAATGTTCAAATTTTCTCCAAATTTAGACTTACAGCTTAGACTTTAGTTTAAAAATATTTATTGTAAACAAATTGCTAAGAAGGTTGTAAACTAACTTCAGGATCTGATGAAATATACAATTTTTTATGACAGGTCCTGTTTCTGAGCGAGTCATATTTGTAAAGTGCTATTTTTGTATGCTTTCCGGTGACTCCCAAACCTAATCCGAAAATCTGAACACCATTAGGATAATAAAATATAACATTATAGAGTGAGAGAACTTCCGATAGGGATAATCTGTCAATACAGCAGTAGGCCATTAAATTTACGATAATGTAGCGATTTTTATTCATTATATTTTGCTATTTCATCGATTTCCAATTATTCAAATTTACTTTGAAACCTGTTTGTTGTGGAAAGGGGTTTGAGAATACCTGTAGAAAGTTGCTGATTTAGTTAAAAATAAAGCTGCAAAATATTATTTGTCTCGTCGTATGTTAAGTGGTGCTTTCAAAATAAAAAAAATCAAAAGAAGAATTCTAATAACTTTTTTGATAAGTATCATTAAAAAAGGAAAAATAGGAAACTTCATTTTTAAGTGGTCTGGAAAACACCATAGGTTTATGAGTTATGTATATTTTACTTTAATGTGTTGTAAATTAGATTAGGAAATTTTGCAAGGTTTACACTCTTTTATACTGAATGCATTATTTATTTCATTTCTTTTTAAATGATGCCTGAAAAACTCGATGGATTTTTTCCAAATGGTCATGTGAAGTGTTCAGTTGATTACGATTGTGTATTGATAAAATTTTCGCAATTTCACTTTCACTAAAAATAATGACCTAGTATTATAATATAGATTTATTAACAAGTTATCTAATATGATGAGAAATACATTTATACGTTAATTTGCTTTCTGATTTGTAAATAATTTTATAATGTTTATTACCATTACCGTTATTTTTTTGCTACTAGTTATTATAGGTACATACATAATTGTTTTGTATTGTGTTTTCATTTCATTTTTAAGCCGACTTTATTTCAATTAGTGTTATATTTGTTTACGCCATAGTATATTAACAAATACAAAAGCTTACGTATACGTGGAGTGTACAAATTGGAACAATGATAATAAAATTGAATGATGCTGTAAGAATATACTCGTATTGTGTATTGTTTTTAGTTCAGCTATGTATGTATAATAATAAATAATGATTAGTGTTGAAACTGTTAACCGTTGAAACATTGTAAATACATAATAAACCAGAACGGATTTTAGGAAACTTTGTATTTCATAAATAATCATCATATGATTTTAGTAGCTGTATATTTAATTACATTTGAAATTGTAATTAAATAAGTACTAGCTGCCAGGGCGATCAGCCCATATGATTTTTTAAACCATAATATAAAAGAATACGTTAAAAATTGCAGTTAATTGCTATAAAAAATCTTTTGGAAACTCACTTCTTTAAAAGTCGTTCAACTCAACTTATAATTGAAGTACACTACTATGATATATAGTAGTATACTTCATAGTACTTCAGTTCTCCAGTAATATAAATATGAGTACATTTAATCGGCTGGTAATGTATAGTGTATATGTCAGTGAGCACAAACAGACATAATTGAAGCAATTGATTGTCGCAACAACTCCCATAGACAACTTATTGGCAAATGTAAATAAATACCCAGCAAGAAAAAAATCCTAAAATACGTTTATTGACTTATCTTTAGAACCTTTTGCTCAGGGTGATCATATTTATTTAGAGACAATATTTGATAAGCATATTCTTTTGAAATTTGAAACTAGCTGAAGATAAATGATTTATTAATTCTTATGAACAAAAAATATTCAAATTGAAATTGTGGGTGCCGTAGATCAGTAGTTGGCCTTCTGATCTGTAGGTATATGATCTAATCCCCGACTGAAACACAACTTTTATATCGAAAAGAGTTTTCTTTCGAACGGTGCCCACCTATCGGCAAGCAATTGGCAATTCTTTTGGTAGTAACAACTTGCCATGATAAAGCTTCTAAAAGATCTCTGTGACAAAGCTCAGAAAAGGTTTCTGCCGTTCGGAACCGGCTAATATAAGTAGGTCCTTTCTAATACTGTCCAAAATTTAAGACGCACAACAGAAAGGCCCTTTGGAGCCTATAAGGGCCATTTCTGTTTTGTTGAAATTGAAGCGTAAAATTATAGAAATTTCATTTTACAGTAATTATTTTTTAAATATTTGAGACTTTTTGAAAAATTCTTAAAGAATTTCGTCTTCAGTCAAATCAAAATTTAAACCCAATTGAACGCCGTGGGGAATTATTCAATAAAACAAATTTACTTTACGGCTTCAAAAAGTAAAAAAAAAAACATCCAGAAAGAATAAAGGGACACTTAAAAAGTCTTGTACTTAAGCTAAGTTTTCATGTGAAAGATGGAGGTCCATATTACATTCTTTAGTGGCACCTCGTTTCGTTGTTGTTAATTAAATGTTGTATAATGCTATATAGTGCTTTTGTGCGTTTTGATTCCCTTGATGATGCATTCATCTATGTATGAGATGTTGACGCCAGCGTTGACGTCGATTCCAACAAGTATGGGGATTTAGGCAAAATCGGTACCTGTTTAGAGACCGGGATGTGACGTTATCGGCGTGGCATTTTCCACAGAATTTGGTTGGTCACAACTCATTGACACATATAACATCAGCACCGCCGTGCAGAGATCAGTTTCGGCTTTGATGTGCGAATGTAACCCCCTATGGGCGAATTCGCAGCAATGCTTGTTGAGCCAACCAACCATGTCAATGCATTGGAGGCAATCTCTTTCAATTTCGTACCTATGATATCTGTTGTTAAGCCTCATAGGATGCACTGTTAGTCACCTGGAAAAAAAAGTATAACTGCGAATTTTTTTATAACTAAAAACAATTTTTTTTTTCATTTTGTGATATATATTTGAAAAATTGTCTAAAATCAGGTGTATAATATATAAAATATAAAACGATAAATTCTGTGGCCAAACGCAGTAATCACTTATGTATGTCATATTTCTGAATTTTGTAGAAGAGCGTTTTTAGATTTCTGAGTGAAAGCGGTAAATCAATTAAAACTCAATCGGTTGGACGAATTTCAAAATTTTGAAGATGTCAACAGCTTTGCTATAATTACCTGCAACTAAAAATTGAAATATTAAAAATTTTATACTTTACACTAAAAGAGTCGAGGGTAGAGGGAGTTGATGCTTGTGCCTAAATTTCAGTTTTGTTTTGTTTACTTTTCACAAATATTTGCACTTACATATTTTAAGGTTTTACATAGCGCTGAAATTTTATACCTAAGCAGTAATATTTTCCATTTGCATTGCAAATCTAATGGGTATGAACTCATAAATTGTCTATTCTAATTTATGTTGAGTAATGCAAAACGGAAGGTTTTGTATATAAATAACAATTTCAAGATAATTTTGATTCCAAAAAAGAAGAAGAATTAGATTAAAAATAAACAAGTATATCAAAGAATATAATACGGATATACACACATACATCCATATTAGGATGAGTCAAAGGAAATTGCAAAAAAAAAAAGGAAAAAATATCTGCTGATAATTCTAAACCAAATTTCGTTTAAAATCATTCGTTGAAATGAATTGTAGGCCTTCAAAAATTGCTAAATTGTAATTTACGGTCTTTTCTGTTAATAAGAGTAATTAGATTTGCTTTTTTCAAAATATCTAAATTATCTCGCGAGTTTTTTTTAACTCAAAAGTGAATTCCAACGTTGTTAGACTTTTCTGTTTATCTGATATTCCCACAAAAACTAGCTTGATATTACTTGTTCTTACATACCTCCAAATTTCAATATTGACTTGTACCTTAAATATACATTTTTACGTTACCTGGAGTTACAGATACTGATAACTCTCAATTATTGCCTTGCGCGATGCTTCGCTGAAGGAACTTAATTACTTCTACGTACTTACAGTGGCGAGCAATACCGGTCGAATGTTTTTGAATCTTCGACTTATGTTGCTGTAGAATATTAAATAATAATTAAATTTGTTTGAAATTTTTAAATTTGATTCTTTATTTACTTATCTTAACGTAAATCAATATTAAAAAATATTAAAAAAACCTAAACCAATAAATTCATAAGAAAACCAACAAAAAGTCAATGTGTCCAGTTTTGCACGCCACTCTCAGTACACAATGACAGAAGATTTACCGTTACTTTTCCGAACAAATCCATGAGTTTTTGCTTTTTTTCAAAGGTTAATTTGCCATTTCTATATATTACGCTAAAGAGTTCAGTTCATAAAGTTAAATTTCAGTTGCAAGATTTTAAACAAAATTTAATTCACCAAAAATGAGGAAAATATCAAAAGATTTGGAAAACCGTATTGTGGTTTTATTAGAAAATAAAAATAGTACACGAAAAATAGTAGAAATGACTGGTGTTAGCAAATCAACAGTCATTGCAGTGCGAAAAAGGAATAACCTACCATCTTCGGGCAATTTTGGAGGTCGACCAAGGATACTGAATGACAGTGATGCTCGTCATATGGAACTATTGCTTTGTAGAAACTCCAAATTAACACCTAAGGAAGCTTCACAGGCCATTAACAAACCAGTCAGCGAATGGACAGCCAGGAGATCATTAAAAAAAATTGGATTAGTCGCGTCTGTTAAGCAGAAAAAACCTGCGATCTCCAAAAAAAAACCTAGTAGCTCGATTACAGTTTTGCCGAGAACACAAAAATTGGTCTGTTGACGACTGGAAGCGGGTTATATGGTCCGATGAATCAAAAATCAATCGTTACCTATCCGATGGTAAGTCCTACTATTGGCATCGACCCAACGAGCAACTTCAACAACATCAAGTTAAACAAACAATAAAACATGGCGGCGGTGGTATAATGGTGTGGGCATGTTTCACTTGGTGGCACGTCGGTCCGATACATAAAATAAACGGAATAATGAGAAAGGAAGACTACCTTAGTATTCTGCAAACATATTTGCCTGAGTTTGTTGATGAATGTGCGTACCCAATAGGGGAAATCATATTTCAACAGGATGGAGATCCGAAACATACCGCCAAAATTGTGAAAGAGTGGCTTGCAAATCAACAATTTAATACACTCAAATGGCCTGCGCAAAGCCCAGATCTCAACCCAATTGAGAATTTGTGGGCTATTGTCAAGCGAACGCTGTCCCAGCACGACCATCCCCCAAAAAACTTGGACGAGCTATGGGAGCGCGTCAAGGTTGCCTGGAGCAATATACCACACAGCACAATTGAAAAGTTAGTGGAAAGTATGCCAAAAAGAATAAATAGTGTTTTAAAAAGAAAAGTTCTTTGGTCAAAATATTAAAATTTTAAATTAATTTAAGATTTTTATGTACTGAGAGCGGCGTGCAAAACTGGACGCATTGAGTTGTTTTGTTTTTCCAATGAAATTATTGGTTTATGTGTTTTAAATATTTTTTTTATATTAGGTGACGTTGAAATAAGTAAATAAAGAATCAAATTTGAAAATTTCAAACAAATAGAATTATTATTTCATATTTTACAGAAACATAAGTCGGAGTTTGAAAAATATCCGACCGGTATTGCTCGCCACTGTGTATGTATGTATGTTAGTGTGGGCGGTATTTAGAAAAGTCATTTTTCCCATCTGTCATAGTTTAAAAAAATCTTTGATTTGATAAAAACCTACAAGATATAAAAAGTCGGAAAAAAAGTGGTTTTTCGTATTATTCCTTAAAAATATTGTAATATATGATTTTATAAAAAGTTGGCGTGGTAAAACAAATGATGGTCGCAGTTGTATTTCAGAGGTGGGTCCTGGGCATTTATGGACTTATAGGTCGAATTTTTGATGAATTCAAGTTCATGGGCGTCCTCTTAAGCGATGGAGGTAGAGCATAAGTATGTTATGTTCGGGGAAAATATTACGATGATAAAATGAATGGAGGTGGGTCATCTGTAATTACCGTCTTTTCTCAAAATGTTAATTTTTTATGGGAGCCACTGTAGCACTTGTTAAAAATTTGTATAGCACTTCTGACTAAAACCACGAGAAAATAGTTGCAAGACACAAAATCTTAAATCTGGTTGATGTGGAAAAAATCGCTTTCGAATTCATTCAATTTTGACAATACTGTCTCGAAGGAAAATAATTCTAAGGTAGTTTTCTATACTAAAAAGCGTTCGCATCGCTCTGTGGATGTGCATGTTTTTAGTTCCTCAGGGGAAGTGACTAAATTTATAATAATTTTCAGTATATGGTATGTAATATTTCTTATTTGCGCAATTAAATGAAAGGAGACAATTGAATATATGGATATGAACATCATTATATTTCCTACATACATATACAATACAGGTTAAATATTCGTGCATATTGAAAAAATATACAATACGTACCTGGGTAATAAATGACAATAAATGACATATGAGTTGGAATAAATATGCCAGTCACTTAATGCTCATAATTACATAAATAAAAAACCTTTGCAAATGTTTTTGTTCGCATTCGATATTGTTGTCTATGAAAGAAATTCAATATTTACACTCGAATTGCGATGATTTCATGTTTCATAGACAATATGAAGAGTACATGCATGCATAAATATTTTTGCATTCAGTTTTATTATTTTTTAACCAATTAAAATTTCACTACTTGCACAATAATGGTCATATATGTATCTACATACTATGCATACATGTACATATGTTCCTACATACGTAATTGATTTTATATGATTACCTACTCGCATGGTGTGCAGAATTTTCCATAAAGGAAAACAATAATTTCAAATATTCATGTATATGTAGTTCCTACATTAGGTAATGGCATACCTTCATCAAAGGGGAATTCGATAAGTTTTGGAAAATCGTGATTACAGTTTTGTTTCAAATTTATTAAAATTCTATATCTTTTTAGATGAAGAGAATAAAAGATAGATTATGGCCCATTAATTTTATCTTCTTTAATATTTGCGAAATGAAAGGAAATTATATGGACATAATGTCCCCGGTTCCATCTTCTGATCGCCCAATTAAATATAACTTTTTTAGATTAGTAAAAAATGTGTACAATCCCTGATAAGGCTCATGCAATAGGCAATTCAGCACTAGTTCCATTAGAGAGGTCTGAAAGAGTTTTGTCACAAAGATCTGGAAAGTTGATTGATATACAAGTATGTACGTATGTTAGATCAAGTACTATCGACATTTTTATACATAAAACTGTACAATATTTATTATTTTTACATCTGTATTTACGGCGTACAGTATTGTACACTTGTAATTTTCATGTACGGTCAACTTCTAAAGACATCGGATGAAATTCCGTCGATTTATGCCATTTATGATTTCAACAAGGAAGTAATTTTTTAAAAACGTTTTGTTTACTTCTTCGCCTTCATTCATGAGGACTCTCTCTTAGTGCTCTAGCCTTATTATTATGCCATGAGTTAATATGAAAAGGACTCATGACTGGGATTCATGTAATCACATAAATATATAAACCGCATAATTTTCATCATTTACACGAATTGTTATATGACAAACAAGTCATCGTGTAAAGGGCGTAAATCAATCAGCTGATTCTTATTAACAAGAACTAAATAGAAATGCCGAAAATTAGCAGAAAGATAAAAATACAAATTAATGAGTGGTTGATGTTGGAGCTGGTGGGTGCCGTAGCTCAGTGGTTAGTGTGTTCGCCTTCTGATCTGTGGGTCGTGGTTCAATACCCGGCTGATGCATAACAAATTTAATATCGAAAAGATTTTTCTTTCGAACGGTACCCACCTGTCGGCAAGCAATCGGCAATTCTTCCGACAGTAACAACTTGCCATGAAAAAGCTTCTAAAAAGAACTCTGTGACAAAGCTCAGAAAAAGTGATGTCACAAGTGTTCTGCCGTTCGGAACCGGCTAAAATAAGTAGGTCCATTCTAATACTGTCCAAATTTAAGACGCACAACAGTAATGGAAGAGAAGCTCGGCCAATGAGCCCTTTGGGGCTTTAAGTGCCACATATTTATTTTTATTTTTTTTTTTGATGGAGCTTTTTGAAAATAATTAAAATAATTATCCTTAATATAAATTAATTAAATTCACATATACAGTAGCGTAGCAAAGGGGGTAGTTGAAAAAGATGTATAGAAAAAAAATTTTAATGAATGATTTTTAAATATCTATATATTATAATTTTTCTTTTTAACAAGTCTTTCGGCCAAGGGGATCTATCCCCCTGACCGCATCCCCTGGCTATGACACAGAACGTATTAACGTATTACAGAATAAAATCGTGTTCAACAGAGTTGCATTTCTAACCATATAACTTTATCTGGTCATTTACACGATGTAATCATCGCGTACACTTTTACGAGGCGCGTAAAATCTTTTTTATACAAATATATTCCAGCTGATTTACGAGCATATAATTTTATAAGGTTTACGCGGTTTACGCGGCTTTTATACAATTACTAGATTGCTCATAAAGTAATAAACTCCTGACAAGTTGCTACAAGACGAAAACTCACCAAAAACCAGTTTTCAGAGATTATTACGAATGCACCGAAAACTACTAGTATAATATTGAAAATAATTTTTTTTAATATGCTGAAATATTGACTTTACGTACGAACTCTCAATCTTCTTTTTGAAATACATAGTAAAGCCTTTTTACTTTTTGCATAAACGTCTTCAGTCGTTTCACCACTGGTACTTTCTCATTTTTTGCTTAAACAACCAATTTTTCTTAAATATTGTAATTTCATTGAACTACAGAACAACAAAAATAATAATAAAATTAATTAAAGAAAATTTGATGACAATTGAAAGCTAAGGTTGAATGACTCCATGGTGTTTTAAAAATTTATATAAAAAAAAAAAATATAAGAAGTAACTAATAGTAAACAAGAATATATTATTTTGCATATACATGTTCCTGTTAGTGCTTAGTTTGAATTTTTGCAATAATTACAAGGTGTATTTTTTATTTTTTTTCGTTTGGGTTGTTTTTCAAATAGAAGTTATATACACTGAAAGATGCGTAAACATAGTTGACGGCGAAAAAAGACGCGTAAACATAATTAACGACGAAGAAAGACACGTTAACATAGTTGATGATGAAGAACACGCGTAACCATATTACCATTTATCCAACCGACTGGTAATAATTAGTGTGCGTCTTTTTCGTCGTCAATTATATTTATGCGTCTTTCTTCGCCGTCAACTATGTTTATGCGTCTTTCTTCGCCGACGTTTTTTCACGCGTCTTTTTTCGCGGTCGATTTTTGAGTGTGCGTCCGTCTTCCGAAAATATGTATATCTACGTGTATCCTGCATCAGTCGGCTCAGGCCGAATGTAAAGTAATTTTTTCATTCATTTTTGTTCCATCCTTTTTCTTTGATTATTTGTATAATTTATCTATATGCATTTTATCCAAGTATATAAGCATATTATATGTATGAATACAAATATCTTAATTTTCTTTTAAACTAATCTGTTAGTTTCAAAAAATATATATGTAGATGCATAAAAAAATAAAAGAATACATTAATTTGCATTTGAAAAGCGCTTTTGACTATTGTTCATTTGTATACATATTTCGTAGTACGTATATATGTATTTATGATTCCAGGTTAATGAACTTAACGTTATGTTGTTATTATGTTAGGTGTATAGTGAAGCGACAATTAAATAACGTAAATTAATTTGAATAATAATTAAAATAATAACTGTATCGCATTTCGATGCATTTGCAATGTAACAAGAAAATAAATAAAATTATTTACTAAAATAATAAAAAGCAATAGGTTTATATACAGTTGTAAATTACATACTTATACAGGGTGATCCAATAGGAGGTACTTTTTCCAATAGGGATTCTCAGACATCTCACGTGTTATAACTGTCATGTTCATATGACATTTTGTATTCATTATTCATTGACATTTCACCATGAATAGACTTACGCCAGAACAACGTTTACAAATTGTGAAAATTCAGTGTTCAATGTTCTTCATTCTCTTCCACCATTTCATGGTGTTCATATGGTGTTATGTTGTGGTTATGGTGTTCAGATCTTGTGATCTGACGCAGTTGGATTACTTTTTATGGAGCTATGTGAAATTAGTTGTTTATGTCGATAAACCACAATCGATTTCTGCATTAGAAGCGATCATAACACGCGTAATTAACGGAATATCGGCCGAAATGCTCGAAAGAGTGCTTGAAAATTGGACCCATAGAATGGATCATGTTAGAGCCAGTTGGCCACAATATTTAAAATAAATTATTTTCAAACATTAAATGTCATAAACCGAATTTACATCTCAAATACACTTTTTGATTATTGAATTGATTTTAATGCGTTTTATTAAAAAAAAAAAAACTACCGAAAGCTCTTATTGGATCACCCTATATAAATGTAGCCTAAGCTATGGTTAAAGAAGAAGTTTCAGTGACCACATTACGTCCGTTTTTAAGCGCCTATTTTTAGTACAAGATTAATTTAGATCTAAGCTAAATTTACGTAAACGGAGTTAAAATTTAACTGAACAATTGATAGGTTAATCTTAGTTTAACCCAGTTAGATTGAACGTTTAAACTTAGTTTAAACTATGTTGAAATTTGATTGAAAAACTGCAAATTGAGTTTAAACTTAGTTTAAACGGCAAATCGAGTCATACTCGCGCTGAAAAACTAGCCCTTAATGGCACTTCGTTTGGTTTTCTTCGGATGTTCATCATCCTGAAACCATAATTGAGACAGGTATTGATTAAATACTCTTTGATGCTGTGTAGTTCTCCAGATTGCTCTTACTCTGCTCTTGTGGAAATTTGTATGTCTTAATATCTTTGATGATGTGTTCACCTACGTATAAGATGTTGACGCCAGCGTTAACAACCCGATTCCAACAAGTACGGCAATGTGGGCAAAATTGGTACCTGTGATATTTTCGGCGTGGCATTTCTCACACAATTTCGTAGTCAGAACTCGTTGACGTATATAACATCGGCACTGCGGCCCTTCAGCGCTGAGATCCATTCATTGCTCCATTCACCCTTAAACAGTTGATGCGCGTCTAGTTGCGATAATCAGCTGAGTAAGGCGACAGTTATGGAATGACTTAAGTAATTCCAAAGATGTAAAAAAAAAGTCTTTGAATGCATATATGCATGCATAAGGTATAAGACTTTTTTCTAATTTACTTTTGCCACATGGTTAAATAGTTAAATATAATTTAATTCGCCATTGCTAATGCTCACGTTATGGCATTTACAGATGCTCGTCTGTAGTGTATATGTACTTACAGAATGTATTTCTTTAAATGTGTTAGGTCAAATTTGTATGAGAAAAATGAAGTACGGCACGTTGTTATATTTTGGCATTTGGCAAGAAGAAACACACAGTAGTGGAAACTATGTGCATATATGGTTGGTATTTTAAAAGATGTTCAAAATATTTGCTATTGTTTGCATTGTCAATATAAGTAGCATTTTGACATTTTCATAGTGTGTGATTTGCAGAAATACTTAATTATCAATAAAAACATTTACCACTACAGGCATACGTACTAGAGAGCTGCATGAATAAAAATGAAATGAAAAAATGTTTTTACTGCTACACGATCAATTGAGAGTGTGAAGAAAATGAAAATTTATTGGATCTATATGAATCTCTGTATGATTGTGTTATTGCTTCATATAGCTTCATATAGATTGAGCAACCAGATTAAAAGATTTGTCGATAGAAAATGTCCAACTGAGATGACGAAATGTAAAGTACTTATCAGTTACACTATACTTTAAAATACATACTAATTTTACGAATTTTGTGAACGAGCATGAAAGTAAAATTTATCGAGTAATAATATTACAAAATACTCACGTTATATACAACAAACAAAATTTTATATTTATATTATATATTTGACAAAAAATTGCACACAAAATCAAGATATATTAAAAAGCAACAACATTTTAAAATGAACGCTTTGAAAACGTTCAGAAAACTTAACATAATATGAACATTTACTGGAAAGCATGAAGTCCACACAAAATAACTACCCTGTTCTCACTGCAATCGGGTCTCCGTCCCGGAATAGACTCCGGACTCTTGGATTACCCCCGAGGTCTGGACCAAGGATTGCTACTTCAGACTTACTACTTTTGGAGATCACGACACAATACATATCATGTCAAGTGAAATAACTACCTTCTTTTTTGTTGTTGTTCTCGCAGTGGATAGTGCTATTGGACGTGTGTATCGTGGCAAAATCTGTTGCAGAATTATGTCGAGCTGCAATAAGTAACCATTTACGTCAATGTGCTGCTTCTTTTGTCACTGATGTTGAGTGCGCAATGGACAGGATCCTGTTCAGAACAATAAAATATCCAAAGAACTATACGATATATATTTCACAAAAATATAAATTTATTAAAAAGCAAAACCATTTCAAAATGAATGGTCAAAAAATGGCCAATAAAAATATCAATTTGATCGTCAACAATCACCACTGTGCAATCTTCTTTTAATACATTATATGCATGTATGTATGTACCTGTATAATAACAGAGCTTTAGTTCATTAACCTAAAATAAATGTATCTAAATGTTATAAAGTGAACAAATCATATTTTTATATCAAATGACTTTTTGTCAAGTTCTTTTTTTTATTACAGTTCTGTTAACCAATCTTATGTGAGAGAGCTCGTTATAACGCCAACTTATACATATACATGAAGACTCGTATAGTATTTCATGATCAATATCAAAACCAATTTAAAGTTGGTAATAAATAAATTAAAAATTAAAAGGCACACACGCGTACTGCCATCATCAGAAATTGGAAAATTTGAATAAACCATTATGTGTTAGTATTTTATATGGATTGATTTACATCAATAGTATATGGTATTAAGAGCTTTTGTAGTTAATTGCATATCGTATTAATACCTATACCTATGTACATACATAGAAGAAAATTTATATTCTATGTCTAGACAAAACAAAAAATAGAAATATTTTTATGTATAATAAAAATACATCTCAAAGGTAATACACTAAAAGTTATTCAGATTAATTTATGAGTTTTATGATATTTTAGAATTCTTTTTACATAAGTATTCGGTATTTATGTGGGTGCCGTAGCTCAGTGGTTAGTGTGTTCGCCTTCTGATCTGTAGGTCGTGGTTCAATACCCGGCTGATGCATAACAAATTTAATATCGAAAAGATTTTTCTTTCGAACGGTACCCACCTGCCGGCAAGCAATTGGCAATTCTTCCGACAGTAACAACTTGCCATGAAAAAGCTTCTAAAAAGAACTCTGTGACAAAGCTCAGAAAAAGTGATGTCACAAGTGTTCTGCCGTTCGGAACCGGCTAAAATAAGTAGGTCCATTCTAATACTGTCCAAAATTTAAGACGCACAACAGTAATGGAAGAGAAGCTCGGCCAATGAGCCCTTTGGGGCTTTAAGTGCCACATATTTTTTTTTTTATTTTAATACCAGGAAACGTTAGTTTATATGCAAATTATAAATAAATTCCAATTTGTTATAAAAAAAAATACATCGTAACCGTTTCATATCTATCATCTATCATAAATTTAAAAATATTGAATAAGAGGATAAGCTCTTATGTATTTACAATTTTAATGTCAGTGCAAGAACTTCGTCCTTTTCAAAGTAGCTTATAGTTTGATACACTGATATATTGATGCATATATTTGATGCATTAGCAACATAATTTAAATATGGTTATATGTTGATCGATGCAAAAAAAAAAAATGTATAATTTGATACAATTTTTATGAAAATTTTAACATCATTTTGTTTCTTCTTTCTCTTTTCAGCCGTTGCGAGCAGTACAAAAATGACAAAAAAAGGAGGCATAGCAATTAAACTACTAACATTATGTTGCATACTATGCGCATTCAGAATAAGATCTATTAACACAGAAGTGTATACATCACTGGTGGAAATGGAGGAACTACTTGAGACTGAATATGTACTGATAAATAACTTAGAAGGTTACATTCATATACAACAGCAAAAGTTGGATTATCTGAAAAAGTGAGTAAGGAAGTAAAAATGTACACATATGTAATTTATACAACATACGAGTATGTATATTTTTGTGAAAAGTACTTATATACGATAAATTACTTGAGATAAGTAGTAATAAATATTGTATTTAACATTCAAATGAATATTATGCAGAATTATGTGGTTCTTTTTTGCTATGCTGTTAATGAGTTATGCAGTTACTATGAAATAGTATAGCGATGAAATAATATATTATTTACATAAATTATAAATAATTACATATTGATTTGTAATTCTAAAAATAATTCATGTACATGCTATATATGTATATAAGTACCTATAGAAAAACCCCCCCATCAAAAAGACAACAATCTTCTTTTATTTTGCTCAATTAATTAGAAAAATTATTCATAATCATGAAGATAACATTGTAGTCAGTTTCCACAAGTCAGTGGGACTTAACTAAAATCTAAAATTTACAGTTTATATGTAGACAATTCGATACTGATAATAGTTTCAACAGAAAGTTTTAACTCGAAGAGAATTTTATTCCGAATCGGTTACTACAACTAACCAGGAAAATTTCAAAGATTATTATTTAATAAAATTGTATGTACTGTGTTTGCAAAAATAACTACAATATTTAATCTTTCAGTACAGATTATGGTTTGATTTTTTATTAGATTTATTATTAATATTTTGGTATGCACCAACACTCCGACTTTTAGACTTTCCTTTGGTAATTATGACTCAACGACGTATATAACATTACTACAACCATTACTACATTACTTGTTGTATTTCCAACCAGTTTTTGGTGAGCATTGGTTTGAAAATTACAGTATTTACTATTTTTTATTGCGGTCTCCTTAAGTATGTTTCGTATAAAGTTTAATGAAGCTGAATTACCCTTTTCTTTAGCTTATGCTTATTTATTTCCAAAGTTATAACTGTAATTGCTTCTACCATGCTCTTGTCGACTTTTCCATACTTTTTATTTCTCTGAATTAAATTTTTTCTAAAAGAAACTGAAGTTTTACAATAACTTGCGCCATTTTAAACATTTTTAATACATTTTATAATGCGAAATCAGTCCAATTGTTAATATTATTTTGTTCTTATTTTTTATTATGAAAAACCGGTAAAGTAGTTCATATTAAATACCTATATTTGGCTGTTGGCACTATGGTCTGTAGGTCGTGGGTTCAATTACCGACTGAAGCATAACTTTGATATAGAAGAGATTTTTCTTTTGAACGGTACGGCAATTGGTAATTCATATGGCAGTAACAATTTGCCATGAAAAATCTTCTAAAAGACCTCTGTGACAAAGATCAGAAAAAGTGATATTACAAGGGTTCTGCCGTTCCGAAACGGCTAATAAAAGTAGTAGTTGTTGTTGTTGTTGTTGTAACAGACATACGACGATTTCGAAATCACGAAGGTTTATGTTGTTAGGGTGTTGTTGTTCACGTCCACCAGTTCCAGGAAGATGGCAGTCTCCAGGGGGTGCGTCCACAGCGCAGAAGGAGTCAGACTGGTGGGCCTTCTGGGTCAGGCGAAAAGATGACGAGTGTCCTGCGGGCTCTGCCGGCGCCGCGGGCATCTATCAGGAATTGTATCGGCCAGCCGGTGCATATAGCAGTTGAGATAGACACTCCATCCAGATCTCAGCTGCGCCAAAGTGGCACCAAAGTGGCCAAAGTGAGTGCCGCCCTGTATGTGCCGGAGCTCAAATCATCAAGCAGATGACCCACCTGCCCATCGAAAGAGCGCAGGCCACCTCGGATTCCACGCGGGGGAGGATCAAGCTGCGTCAATTGGTTGTTGGGGTGTGACGGGAGGTGGCATGAGAGGAGGAATTGTTGCGAAAGCAGCTCGTTGTGCTCACGCACTTTTAGCATTCGCGTTTCTTGATGTAGGTGATCTTCATGCGCCATCTTGTGACAGCCCGTGATGATGCGCAGGGCAGTATTCTGGTTGGTTTGCAGAAGCCGCCATTGCGTGTCGCTTATCAGTGGTGTCCAAATTGGGGCCGCATAATCGATGATCGACCTGCCAATGGCCTTATAGGTGATGCGCAGCGTCTCCTTGTCTTTTCCTTGTCTTTTTTGCTGTTCTCACTGCAATCGAGTCTCCGCCCCGGAACAGACTCCGGACTCTTGGATCACCTCCGAGGTCTGGACCAAGGATTGCTACCTCAGACTTACTACTTTTCGAGACCACGACACAAAACATATCATGTCAATAAAAGTAGTCGGTTCCAATACTGTCCAAAATTTAAGACACACAAGAGTACGGGAAGAGAAGCTCGGGCAACGGGCCCTTTGGGGCCTGTATAAGTTATACATATTTATTTATGTTTCAATTACATTCATATTGTTTGAATACTTAAAACATTTCAGATTCTGTCTGTGCTATGAGTACATTACCTTCAGATAGGTACGTTCGTAAGGTCTTAGTTGCGGGATAATAATAATATACAATAGAAAAAAAAAATAATGAAAAAATGAAACGCCTGTTGAGCGAGTATTCTATACACACATTATACTGGGTTATACATTTTGTGGTTCGGAAAGTAAATAAAACATACTACTGTTTAGAGTTTTGATAAAAAATTTTCATTTCAATATAATGTTTGGACCTTGCCATTATGTGTGAAATACAACATCATTCAAATGTCCTCAACAGGATTGGATGATTTTTGTATGCTTTTTGGTAGGTCATCGCCGAGGAAAATTCTCATTTCGTTTTGGTGATGTGAATTGCCTACCGATATCGTGCGATTTAGATCATTGGACTTTTTTTTTGTGGGCCTACGCAAAGAATCGTGTTTATGCGGATAATCCGGGGCATTGCCCGTTATGTGCCGGAGAATCATCGAAAATTACTTCACAAGGATCAAGTGTTGTAAGAGGTCCCGTGGAGGACATTTGAATGATGTTGTATTTCACACATAATGGCAATGTCCAAGGCAGAGACTGAAATAAAGACAAGTTGTAACTACCAAAAAAATGAATGATAGTATTACCAATTCGGTTTTTCATCTACCAATTTTCGGTTCAACTGCCAGTTATTTCGAAATTCTAAAAAGAATGGATAACCCAGTATATGTGAACAATAATTTCGAAAAAATGGAATTTCAGAGGATACTACTCATACATACACATTTCTAGTATATACGTATGTATAAGCCACGAAAGGAACATTATAGCGCATTATCCACGTGCTATAAGTATCTAACATAAATAAGTATGTGTGTAGTAGAGGATAGAATCTGTTTGATGTACAATGGGTGCGAGCACATATATGTATGAGTTTATATGTATTTATTATTCTCTTTAAAATTATCCTGCGGATGACTTTAAATAAAAACCTTTATGTATATATTTATATTTATTATTTTATAATATTTCCCCTAGCTAAACTCCATTATGAGTTTTCGATGGATGATATATATTCGTATGTACATACGAATACGATATTTGCATACAAGTACATGCATGTATTTATTTATTTGTAGAATTTTATAGCTTGTACGAATGGTAGGCACTGCCGTTTCATCTACTCTATCATTAAAATGTAACGGCTGTATGTATGTAGGCAGGTATTTATTCTACACTCGAAAAAGGGTAAACCGAATAGTTTGACAAAGCCTTTTCGTATTCTATCTCCTCTTTGGCATATTCGTAAACTAAACAATTTATAATAATTACGGTCTTAAAAAACTTTGCTCAAATGCTTATATCTATAAAAGCATTTGAAATAATAATTGCGACTTATTTTTCTCTTAGTATATTACGAGTATATGGAAGGGCATTCGTGCACCGTCACCATCAATTACTGCTAGAGCAATCCACAGCAGTAAAAGCACCACCATCGGTATCAGAAAAGCACATTAGGATATAAAACGATATATGAGATGTGTATGTTTGTAGGGGTGAGTTGTGTACATGTACAACCTCGTTACACTGCACTATGGATGCAACTTAATGGCAATAAGTAGTAGAGTTTGATGACATTTGTCAGACACCTTTATAAATTGACCGATGTGTTGTTCATACTTAGTCAAAAATCGTGAAAAGTACATTTTTAGCTTTATAGTACTTTTTTTTCTTCTAAAAATTGATTATTATTCGACAAAAATCAAGGAAACAAGTAAATTGTATGCAATCAATATTTAAGCATTGATATATGTTGTTGCTGTTATTAAAAAAAATCCATAATAAAGGTTTTGCACTTCAGAAAAAGTTAGTGAAAAACTTCACAGTAGCTATTTCTAAGCCATATAAGTGGTACTAAGAAATTGTGTTCACTTAGCTCCAGTCTCCCCTACATAGAATTATATTTTTATATCTATCTGTATTTTCTCATTTCTCTTGACGCATTTGCTGCTGCTGTTGTTGCTAGTAACGGCGATGGTAATTGGTGTTTGAAAGCCTGCTTGAATAATACAATATTTTTACTTCCTTTGATACCATTATATCTCGTGTGTTAGTGTTGCCAACGTGAACATTATTTCATGCTATAGAAGAAGAGGATCGAATAAAAATAAAAGGAAATAGGATATTCAACAATACTTATTACAACGGATGTTTGTACATAAGCAGTTAGAGGTTGCTGTTATGTATTACCATATGTTGTTGCTGTTGTGCATTCTTGTTTGCATTGTACTCCTTTTGATACAAGATCGTCAATGCTTGGGAATGATAATAAACGTACATATACACATGCGATTATGTCGTACAACAGCTGACAGCAGCTGCTTCTTTTCGTATTTATGTTCGTTTGGTTATATATATATATATATATATATATATATAAAGTACATAGCGGTGTAAATACTCGTATATACACCGCAGTAATATCATTGCCTCCAACTCAATATATCTGTACTGGTTTCTCTTTACTACTTGCATTCTATTGATCCTGACAAATGTGGCTCGTGCCTCTTTTTGTTTGTATTTTATTAACGTGCATACACAGATCCAAACATTTTAATATGTAGTCCTTTTGGCATATAGTATGTTTTTATTTTTAAAGGTGACTTGTAGATGTGTAGTGTTCTTCTTCTTCTTCTTACTATTATCATTAGTATTCTTATATAAAATATTGAGTTCAGGATTTTCAGGCTGTAAAGGAATTTATCCGGGAATTTAGGGTGCGTAGCTCAGTGGTTAGTGTGTTCGCCTTCTGATCTGTAGGTCGTGGTTCAATACCCGGCTGATGCATAACAAATTTGATATCGAAAAGATTTTTCTTTCGAACGGTACCCACCTGTCGGCAAGCAATTGGCAATTCTTCCGACAGTAACAATTTGCCATGAAGAAGCTTCTAAAAAGAACTCTGTGACAAATCTCAGAAAAAGTGATGTCACAAGTGTTCTGCCGTTCGGAACCGGCTAAAATAAGTAGGTCCATTCTAATACTGTCCAAAATTTAAGACGCACAACAGTAATGGAAGAGAAGCTGGGCCAATGAGCCCTTTGGGGCTTTAAGTGGCACATATTTATTTTTTTTATTTTTTAAAGGAATTTAGTAAAAAGACGTTTTCAAAGTTATCTGCACAAAAATAAAAACTACTACGTAATTGAATTTTGAATTCATGGGTTCTATTGGTAAAAACAGTGGTTCTAACATGTTTCTGAATAAAAAATTTGAAGAGATAATTAAAATGCAAATTGTTTAATGCGAAAGAAAGTGATCAATGAAAAAATTAGATTGTCAGCAATTCAGTCTGCAAGGCTTGGAGCTGAAAAAGATTCATATGTAATAAGTTTATTGTGTGAATGAGAGACGATGTTTTGAATAGCTTGTGAGTTTTTGAGGAAGTATGTTTAAAAAATGAAGGTGCTGTTCTTGATTTATTATCCAAATTTATTATAAATAATTTTGTCAGATCCAGCTTTCAAATAGCAGACCAGAATATTAAATAGCAAGATCTTTTCTGATATTATGGTTTTGTGATGCTGGGGTAAAAGCCACCATATACCAATTTGGACTCTAAAAATAATTTATCATTTCTCGATATCTTCTATCGATCGGCGTACCAGAATTTCCGCAAATTGTCCGAAAAAGACCTATACAATTCCAATGAAAATCGCCGTTGTCAAAGATCTTCACTATCATCGAATCGTCCTGTGTATATTTGAAATATTATGACATTGCAATATATTTTGTACGTGTAAAAAATAAAAATCAGTTGAAATAATTATAACTCACACTTCTAACATTCTTTGTAAAGAAAACCCCTATTACATCATCAGTGCACTATGTACTATGAACTATGGTCCACTCTTTTAGCGGAATAAACTAAAATTTCAACCTTGGAATTAATTACAATTATGTTTCAATTATCTGATAACAATATTTAAAACCACAATACTGAAATTTAAAACAACAATACTGAAAACCAACCTTTGCTTTAAAGTGCTTTGCCAAGCGATCATATAGTACCGGGCGAAAAAGTTTGCTTCAATTGATAGGTGCTAGGTATTCTATGTAGTCGCAAGTGAGTAAAAAATTTAATGTTAAAAATTTTCCGTCCAATGTAGGAAATTTTGTAGACCCTGTGTTTTTACCAAAAATAATGTACGCGTTATGTTTGGTACTACACTTATAACTAGCCAAACAATCGGTATTCAAAGTCAATCGGTATACAGAATAAATGTCAAATAAAACTATGTTGCATGTACTTACTTTTTACATTAAAATAAAAAAAAGCATCAACTTTAGTACATACACGCTTTAATCCATTCCTTAAAGCAAAGTTTTTATACGGACAGTTTCTCGCATTTAAGGGCCAGTTTTTCTATACAAGTTTAAACTAGGTTTAAACTACGTTTATGTGAACGGTGTATAAATTTAAACTTATTTTAAACTGCAGCAAAAAAAGGCAACTGAATTGGTGAATCTTAGTTTAAGCTGGCTCGATTGGGCGTGTAAATTTAGTTCAAACCACGTTGAAATTTGACTGAAAAGCTGCAAATCGAATTTAAACTTAGTGTAAAACCGTCTTGAGCAATGATGAAAAAATTGCCAAAATTGATAAGATTTTACTGACGAACCTAAAATGGATGTGCAGAAAAGTAACGGCCAAAATTTTGAATACAAGGAAATCATTTATATTTATATACCTATATATAAAATTGTTTAATAAATACATACAAGTATATTAACTACTAAATGTGTATATTAGAGTACTATATACACGACTACGTACAACATGTATGTATACGAACATCCCCCAAAATGCTTGTAGCTTTGTGTATGCATACTTAAACATACGTGCATATATACTTATAAGTAATTCCACATTATAAATGCCAACTTCATTTAATTACAATAGCATTAATGTGTGGGTATACTATTAGCGCAATGCGCAGGCATATGTATGTAGTACATAGTAAACTTGACCGGCTGCGTCTGCGCACTATGTACGTATATTGTGTACTTTATTAAGAAAGGAAAATTGTGGAATTGTGTTGAGGGGAGAAAAAAAAAAAAAAAAGAGAAAACAGAAAATAAGTCGTACACATAATAGTAATATTGTATTTTTCAACCCTCAGTCATTTTATATTTGTATATACGGCTGTGCGCACGAGTCAACGACTTAAAATAAGCAACAATAAATACATATACCAGCGACTTCAGGAGCAGATGTTTCTACAATACAGTACATATTGTAGCGTATCGCGCGCGCCAATATAACGTAAACGATGTGTACTCATATTATGATGGTATTAATCAAAAAGGGGGAGAAATCCACACTCGACTGAGTTTTTAACGTATTTCAAAGAAACTGCCATTCAAAAATTACATTTGGCTTGCGCAGTTGTGTCAAAGTCGTGATTGGGAGTAGAGCTAAGAAGCGGAACTTTTGTGAATTTTTTTGAAAAACAAATTGTGGGAGAAAGAAAACTTTTTAGTTTTATGTACTTAGTTATTAGGATATTGCTGGAAATTAAAAAGTGGTTGTATACAAAAAACAAAAGAAAACATTATCTTTGTCATCATGTCGACACAACATAATTATACAAATCCGGCATTTTGTCAAAATAGTGAGTTCTATCCAATTCCTTCAGTGCTTTCAAATCCCAAAGAGTCGACATCAATTGAAGCTACCTATAATCGTAGCTTGAATGTGAATTTTAATAAAATAGCTGCAGCTGCAACTACAACTGCAACGACGAGAAATCCACGAGATGGTCCCCTACGTATTCAGCGAAGCTTGTCGTCGCGTTCGTTTGTTTCACAGACGGCAGTTGCACCAGCAAATATAACAACAACACAAATGCGTAAAACAGCAACGCCATGGCAACAGAATCGTCAATTGCAGGTACAACAACAGCAGCAACAACTCTGTCGCACTGAAATTACGTATTCACATGACAGCACACTGCCAGCAGCTCGTAATGTCCAACCGCCCAGACAGCATACGGCAGCTTATTTTAATCATGCCTCCGTGGATGAAACATTGGAACCTCAGCAATCCAGTGCAGCTGGTCGCTATGCTTTAGTGCCTGTTGAGGAGCTGTCATCGACCGGTGGCGTTAATAATCGTTATGCTATTGTGCCTGGTTCAACATTGGCCGAAGCAAGACACTATGCGAAATCGCAGGATCATTTGAATCGATACAAGTCTCCAACGCGCGTTGTCGATGAATCACATTCATTTCATGATGAATTACCTGAACAATACACTAGCTTACCACCAGCATTCAATGAATCGTCAAGGTTGCAGCAGGCGCAGCAACATACTCAGCGCTCCAGTGCCAGCTCCACAAACACGACACCGAAGATCAAACATGCCTTTTCTAGTGATTTCGGTAGCAAATCATTTTTGATTGTCGACAAGAATAGCAATCAGCGTTATCAAATGGTGCCAACTGCAGAGAATGAAGAATTGGTCGATGATAATCAGGAAATTATACAAATGCATAATGGACGTGCCCATCGTTATGCAGTCATACCGGCTGAGGATAATGACGACAATTTGGATATCGATGATGATGATGATGATGATGATGATGACGATACCAATGATGATGGCGATGCTGATGGACCTCCTGCAGAGGAAGAAACTTGCTTGAGTACGAGCGATCTGAATCGAAGTGCGACAATTCTAAGGAGAAACTATGAAATGGCACGCTCACGAACCTCAACTCCACAAAAGGGTTGCTCAATGGGGAATTTAATTTCATATCCAACGACACCGCTTAAGAATCCGGCAGCAACAAAAATGCTCCATGAATTACTCTCAACGCCGCGAAAGATGTCGTCGTCGTCGTCGTCGATGAGTATGCAACAACAACTACAACAACAACAGAACGGCATACAAATGACACCACGACGTGGTGTGGGTAATCTGCAACGTACCTACAGTGAACGTCGTTCCGGTCGTGGTGTACAACATCGACAACAGCAACAACAGCTGCTCTACTATTCACCACACGAGCCGAAGCATGAACTATCACCACAACGCCTACATTATGAGACAGTACGTTCGGTGACGCCTGCTCCAGTGCATTCATCCAACGACCGTAGTATGGCCGTAATAATGCCACGCGTTGCTGGCTGCAAAGTATATCCGACATTGGATGAATGTAGCAGTGTACACGAAAAATCGGCAATAACCACAACTAGCAGCATCAACAACAACAATGATTACACACAAAAGGTCGCCAACGCGACCATCACACTGGCGGTTGTCTCACTAATGCTGGTGCTTGGTAGCAGCATGAATACAGCGCTCATCATCTATATGATAGCTCATGTAAGTCATCCTTATTTCCTGCTAAGTAATTACACATTTGGTTTCAATTAATCAATTGCATATATCCTCAGTTTGGAAAATCATTTTATCTACAATTCGGTTTGGTAGCCGCATTCTGTGGTGTTGGTCTTGGTTTTCTTGGTTTTCGTTCTCGCCAATGTGAATGGCTGCCAAATCGTAGTTACACATCCGGCTACATATTGGTCACAATGTTCTGCTTGTTAAAATGTTGCGGTCTACTTGTGATACTCGTATTCGATCCATATCCAGGTCTACCGCTACATGATGTAACCACTGGCGTTATTTTGGGTTTATCAACGTTTACAATGTTCTTCATTGGATTGGGTGTTATCGGTTCGTTATGGTGTTACAGGCCACCACCGGATAATAGAGTTAATGTGGTTTAAAAATTCATAACCTGTAGGATTAGTTGGTTTATTCTTTTAAATATTATATTTTATAATAATTTTGGTTGCTATTATACTAAGGATGTGACAAAGAGACAAAGTTGAAAAAGAGCAGCTGCCGTTATTCCGTTTCTTCTTTGTTTTTGCTTCACATCATGACTATTAATGAATCCTTAGAGTGTATGCATATTTCAGTATTAAGTTCTATTTATCCCTTATCTCTAGTTTGTTGTTCTAATTGATAATGACGAAATGCATTCGAAACGGCTAAAATACCAAAAAATACATATTTAGAAAATTAGTTAATTCCGATAAAGAATGAACAAAGCAAAACTAAATAAATCCACAATTGCACTGAAAGGCTGTAAATATTTACTTAGTTTTATGAAGTTGTATTCTACATTATATGGGTAGGAGTATACGATGTATATGGTTGTATTCATAAGTTAAGTATTACGTACTTCAATATATTTCTTATTAAATAGTGAGTATTTACATAATTTAAGGTAGTTTTGTTAAATTTAATGACTTTTTTGTATCAAATGTTATTGTTAGTATTATGTAAAGTAATAACAAATGAAATGAAAAAATAAAATAAAGAATAAAAAGGAGCAGAAATTAAATGTATTATTTGAAACTTGGTTTGTTACGTTCCATTTATAGTAACGCAAAGATATGGATGCGTGTACTTTTTCATTATCATCATCAAATTCTCACAAAAATCGATCGTCAAAATACACATATTTCTAATGAACGTTGCTGAATGGAAAAAATAGAACAATTTATGTACCCTAATTAACCGGAGATGGAATAGAGATAGAAGAACTTGAGTCGGTAAATATAACTGTTGTTGGCCGAAAATGGATCGCTTATAGCAAAACTGTTTGACAAAGTTTGAGACGAATAATGAAATGCCATTGTATGGCATATATTTTTAGTTTGTAAGATAGGGGTCATTTTATTTGTCATTTTGAAAATACCAGTATCTCGTTACCCCAAAATTGTAGGGGATTAAATAATGTCAACATTCTTGTTTAATTTTATCGTCAGCCGTAACGAAATTCAAATATAAACTCAGTCGTATAACAATTGCATAAAAATGATTAAAATGTGTCTGCATGTTTTTATTTCTGTTGATTTAGTATAAAATTTTATTTGAATATAAATAAATATACATTTTGTCATAAACGTTACGTTACGTCACGTTATTAGAATTGTAGATCTAAATGATTAAGTATAATTTTGAAATATTTAAGCAAACTCTATTTGTATATATGCTTTCTCATTACACATTTTTGGTTCCAAAACGAATGGTGTTTACTTTTCTCGAAAATGTCAAATTAAATAAAAATTTGTCTGATCTGTTGCTTTCTCCAAAAATGGAAGCTAACCCTTATTATTATTATTATCGTTGGGAGGATGTTGCACCGCGACCTATAAGATCTATTGTGCCCCCTTCGCAGAGCTAGAGTGTGTCTCTCAGCCCAGTTCCCTCGATGAATTTTAGTGTTGGTTCTACTTCACAGAGTCTAAGTTCATCCTCGGGTATGATGACATCTCCCAGGTATTTCCTTCTCTTGTGCATCAGTGCAGGACAAGTTCCTATCACATGTTGTGCGGTCTCGTCCTTTTCCCTGCAGAACCTACAGAGAGCATCAGAGAAAATGCCCAGTTTTGTTATGTGATAATTTAGCCTACAGTGCCCTGTTAATAATCACTTGATGATTTGCAAGTTGTTCTTCAAGCTAACCCTTGAAGATGATTGTTTTTTTTTAACATGATAATGGGTGATGAATTATAGAATAAAGTTACAATTTACTTCAAAAGGTTTAACATTTATTTGACTGTCTGCCAGGAATTAATGTAACTCATAAATATTAGACTTTATAATTGTATTTTATTTGAAAGGGTTGATTTTTGTTTCGATCAAATTGAATTTATAACATGGAAAAGTTGCAAAAAATAAAATCGAACAATGAATAGAATGAATAATCTAAGCAATATATAGTTTAGAGATTCGTTTTACGTTTCTTTTGCGATAATTTATTCTTTCTAAATGAAAGTGGACATGTCTAGGTTGCTGGTAGAAATGTGTTCAGAGACACAATTTCTACCCAAAATGACAGAATTTTTCATTTCATAAAATTCATTATTATAAATTTATTGGTTAATTAATTAATGGTATTAATTTTTTGTTTTTAGCAAAATGAAAGAATACCAAAGAGAACATACCGATGCAGAAGCGGATATAACGGAATATGTATCAAACCCTATTAATGCGTATCTTTTAACAAAACGACTTACTACCGATTGGCGACAAATCGAAAATCTAATGGCTCATGATGTAGGTATAGGTAAGTATTGCATTGGAATATTTTCAACAATTTCAGTTTCAGTCAAAAAAGCTTCATGTTTATTAATTCGAATTAATTACATCGCTTACGCTTTACTCGCATATCTTGTTGCTTCCAGAATTTCTCAATAATGTCACAAACTATCGTAATGTGTTGAAGTTTCCATCGGATGAAGATTTAAATGGTGCTGCCGTAGCATTAATGCGCCTACAGGATACATATCAATTGGATACATCAAGTGTGGCACGTGGCGAATTGAATGGTGTTCAGTATAGGTATGTGTTGTACTGAGTACAAAATAATATATTACAGATACGAATATACGATACACGTCAAGCAAAATATCAGGTGTAGTAAAGGGAAATCCACTACTTTTCCAATAGATGGCTTTAGTGATGTGTATCTCACGTTGTATAAGTGCGATCGGCTTACTTGGCGTTAGAAAGATAGGATTTCGTACTAAATAAACTTTTCAGACAGTTTTGTGATTGCTTGACCCAGTAATGTTTGAGCACGCGCCAAAGATGGACACCAGTAATTAAAAAGTACGCCATATTTTACAGTTTTTCTTCGATAAAGGTGAAAACGCAAGCCAGATGGCTGAAAATGTGAATAGTGTTTATGGTCCTGATACTGTAACCGCCAATCACGTGCAATTTTGATTTCGTCGATTCCGTTCCGGTAATTTTGATGTCAAAGAGGCCAATTATAGAAAATATCGATAAAATAATGGAAATCGTCGAGTCTGACCGTCATGTAAGCACTGTTTCTATTGCCCAGGTGCTAAACGTTGCACAAAAACCGTTTAGAACCATTTAAATAAATAAATTTCCTTTTACTACACCTAATAATTTTAAGGAAAACAAACAAAAGAAGTCTAGAAACTTTTTAGAATTTAAAACTCAGACACATACGGGACCCAGGAATATTTGTGTCTTTGACTTATTAGAAAGGAAGAAAACACAACAATTAAATGCTGCTAAAAATTATTTCCTTTAATTCTGCGGTACTGCACTCGGAAGTATATTGACAACTTGTGAAAGTTGGGAACAGTGGTTAAAATAGAAAAGCAAATCTGCTTTTATAATTATACTATACAATCACTTTTCGCAGTACTATATTGAATTTTGTATCATTAATGCTTGTTATTATTTCACTGTGATGTTCTATGTTTTTATTGTATTGTAGTACTGAAATGTCGTCAGACGATTGCTTCGAATTGGGACGTCAATCGTATGTCAATAGTGATTATTATCATACCATATTATGGATGAATGAGGCCATGACACGTCTTATGGAGGAGCCAACCAATCAAACACAAGGATTTTCGCGAGCTGACATTTTGGAATACTTAGCATTTTCAACATATAAGCAAGGTAAGATGCCTACAGAATATATGATTTTTTTGTTCTTACCCAGCAAACCAGAATATGAGCGCTCCCAAAAATGATTCTTAAATTATTCTATATAGAGTTTTAAAGCATAGCTCACTGAGCGTTCTCTGAGTACGTACGCACAAACATGATCAGCTGCTGTCAGACTATGAAGTATGCGTGACTGGTGTTCGTTTATGCGCATTAATGATTATTATTGATTTTTTATTCGTTGGTTGCTCTCTCTCGCTCTCTCTCTCTCTCAACAAACACACTGCATGTGTTAGAATAGTAAGATAGCTCTTAAAACACTCAAAAGTAAGTAAAGCTTTGGAGTTTTCTGTTTTATGACTCAGAAAATACTCCTTTTTTAGAGCTCTTTTAGAGCACAAAAAATTATTCAGAAGAGGGCTCTTACTGTTGGAAAGGCTCTCATTTCTGAGAGGTTTTGGATCGTTTATGAGTGTTTTATGTACTCCTTTAGAGCGTGTTTTTTGACTCATGGTTTGCTGGGATGCTTTGTGTGTGTTTCTGTTGGGGAAAATTGAAATGTGTTGTATGTATGAAAGTATTATAATGAATTTAAATACGTCGAATTCGTTTAATCGCGGGTTATGTGTGCGTGTAGGAGCAATGAAAATTTTCATTGGTTTAATATTTTAAAGGATTCAAAGCAATATTAGATTTAAAAATACCTACAACCATATCAATTTAAATTTTAATTTTAGCCCATGGCGACATTGTATAATTGAGTCGCATAAAACTCATTGCATTATTTATTAATAACTGAATATTTCCACTCTCTCTCTCTCTCCCTCTCGCATTTCGTTTTACATTTTCATTACAAGTAGCAAGGCAACAATAAAAAGAGTAGAAAAAAAAAGTGTATTGAAAAGCATAAATGAGATTGAGAGTAATAAAACTTTGACATTAACCATTTGAATTGTTTGGCTACTACTCGTTTGCAATAGTAATCACAAAAACAACCACAATAACCGAAGTATAATTTAATTTTAGGTCGAACAAAAGTGGAAAATGTCCACAATTTTCTATAAATTTTCTATAAGCATCCTAGAGAAAAACAGATTGGGAGTTTGTAAAACTTTTTCTACACACACTCACGTAGTTTATCATAGTCATAGCAACAAAAATTAAATGCATATAATGAGTTATGGGTGTATAAATAGTGAATGTATGAATGTATGTATATATAGTATTCGTTTGAGCTCATATGGTAATTGCAAGGGTATTAATTGTACAAATCACTTGGGTATTTTCCAAATTAGTTGCTATTTCATTTGCTACTGCTGTTTGAACTTGCGCAAATTTACTTTGTACTAAATATACATATTTCATATAAAAGAAATTACTACATATTTATATAGATACTTTCGTATTAATTGAACATAAAGTTTTGCTTACCCTTTGTGCTAAAACGTAACACAAATGAGCGATATGTGTGTATGTATTTCTATAATGCCATAAATTTGCCTTTTGGTTTTCATAATGGTGTGAATATATTCGAAACCTTTTCTACAATTTCAAATATCTGACATGCATCATGTTCAGCTATCTATTTATCTTCAATTTTATAAATATTTGCGTGCAGCTTCTTCAATCTTATTATGGAGAAAATAATACGTGTTGCTGATTTGACATAATGGCACTCTCTTAAAAAAAATGTCGTGATGTTAGCGTATGCCGATGATATTGACACAATCGGCATAAACATGCGAGCAGTGATAACTACGCTTTTGAAGTAGTGAACAACTTTATCTATCTTGAAACCAGCATTAATACTAGTAATGGCGTCAGACTGGAGATATTGCGAAGGATCATTCTTGTTAACAGGGCCTTTGTAAGCAATTGAGAAGTCTAATCCTTTTCCGGCGGCTAAGCTTGGACAATTTCTACCTCAAATGAGGGAATGCTCGGATATTTCGAGAGAAAAGTCCTACGCAAGGTCTTTGGACCTATATCGAATAAGGTACAACCATGAGCTATATGAGCTGTATGCCGACACCGGCATAGTAAAGCGCATTAAAATTCAGCAGCTGTGCTGGCTAGGTCATGTCGAGCGAATGGAAGAGCACGCGGCAGCTAGGAAGGTTTTATATTTGGAACCCCCATAATGGCCACATAAGTAAGTAAGTAAATATTAGAAGGGATCTACTTATATTAGCCGATTCCGAACGGCAGAATCCTTGTAACATCACTTCTTCTGAGCTTTATCACAGAGTTCTTTTAGAAGCTTTTTCTTGGCAAATTGTCCAAAATATAACACGCACAACAATGATGGAAGAGAAGCTCGGCCAAAGAGCACTTTGAGGCTTATAAGTACCACATATTTATTTTTATTTAATCATGGGCTTGTTCCATGACAAAAATAATATAAACAAACACTAAAACAATTTGCTAAAACTCTGGTGTATCTAACTATTTTAATGATGTACCTTCATACATATTTATGTATGTGTGCTAATTAATTTAGAACTTTTATATGAACATGTTGCTATTGTATTATCTCCGGAATGCATATTTATGTTGTAGCTGCTAAAAATTAGGTCACATCAATTTTTTTTGTACTACCTACATACATAAAGACATACTACATGTGCTGAAAAGTCCCGAGATTTTTAATGAAAACAAGCATTTTTTAGCCCAAGTTATAGTAACATACACTTGGTAAGCTCGATGAGATCTTAATCTTTTTCCCAGGAGGTTTGGGAACAGATAATAGACGCTGGGAGCCAAGTCCGAAGAATACGGTGGGTAAGCAACCAATTCGAATCGTAATTTGTCTAATTAGCCATCGCTTTCAAAGACGTGTTTGTCGGCGCATTATCATGACGGTACATATGAGGACGTTTTTTCTATATTTTGTCCATCACTTTGTCTATTAATACTGCATAACACTTTTCTGTGACTGTTCTTCTCTTCTGTATATAATCGATGAGGTTCATGCCATGTTCACCTCAAGAAACAGAGAACGTTGTCCTTTGGTCGACTTTCGTGGCTTTCTAGTATGTATATATTCTGATTTCTATAAAAAGTATATTTTTGTTCTTGCTTTCGTTTGTCTGTGCAACGAGTCAGCCACAGCTTTCATAGGAGTACTTGTGATATTTGTTTCGTATTTTTTGTTGATCATCTCGATATTGCCAACAATAGCGAAGTTGCTATCATCATTTTTTATGTATTGTCAGTTTTTATTGAAATTACTTTTTGCACGAATTTTCATTTCAATATTTTCCTTACAGCCCCCATGGTACTGAATATTACATATGCGCTAGAGCATATATTATTATATACACCATATCTTTATGTTGGGAAAGCTATTTTTTCCCTGCATATTTTACAATTATTCTCTTCACAAGCTGTTGTATGTCGATGCATTTGGACATTTGAAGTTTTGACAAAACGACATTCAACGATAAAACTTTACAACACCTTGTGAACTACCTAAATATTCCTGTTCCACATCTCAAAAGTATGCAGAAAATTTAGGATGATTTATAAACAAAATATACACGATATATATTAACGCACATTTGTATCACCCGTTGTTTGGTGTGAAAGTACAGAAAATGTTGCATACTTTTGAGGCTGATGGATTTTATACCGTTATTCATTTTGTTTTATAAATGTTGCACAGTGCACAAGTGTACTTATAAAGTCATACCACTAATGATTTTTCCAAAATACATCTTAGAGAAAAAAAAAAAAAACAAAGAAAAACCATATTAACTTTTGAAACTTGTTTCCAGATGCTGTTAATTTTGTCAGCATTTCATTGAGCTAAATTATTTTGCAGTAGTCGTATCAACGTGTCACATGTATTTATGTGTATTCAAGTAGTAAGAGTAAGAGTATTAAGCTTATCAAAATCCGTAAAGTTTAGTGAGAGTGTTGTGTACAGCACTGCTTGCTGCAGTTGGAAAACATATGTCAATTCATTACATACTTTACCAACAAAAGCTGGCTTAATTGGCAATGCGGAAATATTTTTTGACATGTCAACTGTTTTGGCATAATATTGCGATATTTCATAAGAAGTATCACTGCAAGCACTAAAAATGGGAACATGAAAAAGTAAACTTAATGATAAAGAGTCTGTGTGAATTCCCCCGCAACCGCAGCAAAATATTCGGTTTGCCATTCATATGGACACATTTAATGAGTACCAGATACCATAGGAACATAATGCACCATCACTTGTGGCCGTCTCGAAGTGGTTTCGGAGACTTCAGACCAAACATTTTTATGTGGAAGACGAATCTCGCCCAAAATCTTCGACTGCTAATGTAAATGTCGCTCTTGTGAGTCCAAAGCATATGAAGATCCAAGATTTACTCAGGAAATTAATGCTGATGAGCTGGACTAAAATGTCATGATTGTATTGCGGATTCAAACCATCATCTTGGATACGCGAAGATGTCACGCGCCTTGCTGACTTTGCTTAATATTTTCTTCACCCTCAATAAAATTGTAGCAGGTGATAAGGACGATTCAAAATAAAGCAACAGTCGATGGTATAGGGTCCAGAAGGCACTAAGCCACCCGTTAAAGCCAGTCACACAAGTCAGCAACGAAAGTGATGATGTTTGTTGAAAAACCACGAAAAAAGGTACTGCGTCTTTATGCATCACGATATTGCGCTAGTTCACTGAAGATATTCGTCCAGCATTATAGTCCATTATATAGACCAAAAAAAAAAAAAATGTCAAAGGAAGAGAAAGGAGGATGTAAATAGTGCATTTAACCTTGAAGTTGCAAACCTAAAAAATTCGAGTTGAAGGACTGTTTTAGAAAGTGGAAGCCAGTAATCAAACATTTATAGAAATAAATCGAAATATTGAACAAATCTGAATTGACGAAGGTTCAAGTTTTTTGTAGCCAACTAAGTGAACTTTTGTTAGACGTCATATACATGCACTCAAATTTAATATGAAGAAACAATTCTGATTTTTTGCGCTCCGTGTAAGATCAAAAAGTTTTATAGCGTAAGCATATGGACAAATTTACTTTATTTGAATTCAAATAAAATTTACATTTTTTAATTATTACGTTAACAGTAGTAGATTTTAATTTTGAGCTTGGAAAATCGACATTATTTAATTCTATATTATTTTGCTGCGGAGATATTAGCATTTCCAATATGACAGAAATGAAATGAGCCCAGCTGCTTTAGTATT
Organism: Megamerina dolium; assembly: GCA_963854835.1. Taxonomy (NCBI): domain Eukaryota; kingdom Metazoa; phylum Arthropoda; class Insecta; order Diptera; family Megamerinidae; genus Megamerina; species Megamerina dolium. The sequence goes on from OY978526.1 coordinate 886,940, forward strand.
AGCACTACAAATTCAAAAGGTATACCATACAATGGCTATATACTAAACATAATCGTCTCTTTGTTTTAAAAAAACTCCAAAGTTACAGAACGACACACAGGGTTAGGTTATTCGGCCGCCCATTGTGATACCTTGCATCGTTCATGCTATCTATCCTGCGTTCCTCTTGTCGAACAATATCTCCGACATGCCAAGGCGGGGCATCTAGAAAGGAAGTGGTAAACAATTTCCTACTCTTCCTCATCTTGGCAGCTGCGACAAAAATCGTTGGCCGGTAAACCAATCAAATTTTAAGTTTGAGGGAATAGCCAAACCTTTTTAAAAACCGACCAGGTTTCATGAAAATAAAAATTCGGGAATACCATTGCAACAATGAGAAAAGAAAAATCACTATATGTATATAAATAAATCCAACTACGTGTGGTTTGCTTTTTGCGAATTATTTGTTTGTTTTATTGTTTATTCATAAAAAATAATAATAAACACTTATTTGATTACAGGAAATGTTGAGAGAGCCCTTATTATGACAAATGAACTGCTCCAAATGATACCTCAGCATGAACGCGCACTAGGCAATAAGCAATTATACGAAAAGGAAATTGAACAAAAAAGAAATGATCCTAAGGCACGTGGTGACTCTGGTGCCGCCGATATACCAAAATCAGATTTGGTAAGCACTTACTTTATAATTTTATTTTAGCCCATATTTTTTATCATTGTTGTTCTGTTAATTTTTGCTTTCTAGCCAATTTCCGTTGTGGATCCCAGAGTTTACAGTCAAACCGAACGAAAAACCTATGAAAAATTATGTCGCGGTGAATTAAAACTTTCAACAAGCGAATTGCGACCATTACGATGTCGCTATGTGACAAATAATGTGCCATTCTTAAGGATAGGCCCACTGAAAATGGAAGAAGCATTCTTGGATCCGTATATAGTTATCTACCATGATGCTATGTATGACAGTGAAATGGATATTATCAAAAATTTGGCGCGCCCACGTTTCCGTCGCGCTACTGTACAAAATCCTGAAACTGGTGCATTGGAAGTAGCACAATATCGTATTAGTAAATCGTCATGGTTGAAAACAGAAGAGCATCCAATTATTGGTAGAATAGTACAACGTACTGAGGATATGACTGGTTTAGACATGCGCTCTGCCGAAGAGCTACAAGTTGCCAACTATGGCATTGGTGGACATTATGAGCCACATTTTGATTTTGCAAGGGTAAGGAACATTTAGAATTCATAGAAAATATTGATGGTATTAGTGTAATGCATTTTATATGTATGCTTTTCCTATTAGCGCGATGAACTGAATGCATTTACAAGTCTTAATATGGGTAATCGTATTGCAACGGTGTTATTTTATGTAAGTTGCAAGGAAATTTGTATATAAATGTACACTCTAATATTATTTATTTTCGTACTCGTTATAGATGAGTGATGTTGCACAGGGTGGAGCTACTGTATTTCCAAAATTACGTCTTGCTCTACATCCAAAGAGAGGTACTGCAGCATTTTGGTTCAATCTATTTCGTTCAGGTGAAGGTGATTATAGAACGCGTCATGCCGCATGTCCAGTACTTGCAGGCTCAAAGTGGGGTAAGCTCATATAACCTTGATATGCAATGAAAAAGGGCATAAACTTTGGAACATTGAAAGGGCTTATTGGAAAAGAATATTTTGCAAAATATATCTTTATTACTTTCAAATTAATTTTCCAAAACTTATTTTAAAAAATTTTATTTTTCAAATGTCAACTCAACTGCCCTTTTCCAATAAATTTTTCTAAATTTAATTATTTTAGCTGCAAATTGCTATCGTGAATATTGCCAAAATTGCTTTAAGTACTTTTTCATTGTTATTTTCATTAAGGTCATTTCATTTTACTCTCATTTTTCTCTTCTCTTTTAATAAAGTTTCAAACAAATGGATACATGAGTATGGTCAAGTGTTTAGACGGACTTGTGATTTAGAACCCGATCATGGTGAATTCGCCATTTAGTGCAAGAGTTGTTAAATATTTTTTATACTTATACAAACTAAGTACATGCATTACTACTTACAGAATTACATAGCGCTCATTAACAATTTCAAATTGTTTTTTTTAGATAATTTCGATTTAAGCTTTATTTAAATTATGTTCCTTTTTTTAATAACATTTTCGAGTTTATCTTTGAAAGTGGCCAAATAATGAATTTCATGATACATTCTATTTTTACATATTTTACATACAAACCTTTCGTTATTGTGTCCAACAGATTATTAATTTAATACAAAATGTTATTCAGTAAGTAATTATATTAGCTTTTGTGAAAATGCTTACTTCAAAACATATGCAATCATTAATGTATTTTTAAATATCTTTTCATTGTCATATGACCAGTTGCAATAGTTTTGATATTTCAAAATAAGGTTTATATTTTGAATTTGTTTTTATTTTTTAATAAAATATAAATTGTTACAAGCATTATCGCTGATTGTTGTAATCTATTTTCTTAATTAATGAATAAATTGGTAAGTTAAAAGTAGTGTAAAACTCAATGTCCATATATTTTGCACTGCGGATTAGTATTGTATTATTGTCTAGACAGACGGCAGCGTTAATCCGGATTACCGACGCACTTAATTGCGGATTAACTAAACGGCTGATTGCTGTTTTATTAGGTCTGCTCACTTACATTACTATCACTATCAATTTCTGTCATCTGTCACTCTCGATATGAGAAAATCTACAAGAAGTACATGAACTGAAAACTATCAAAAACTTCTAAATTGAAATTCACAGTTCGTAATTGACAGCTGGATTTATTTTTTCGCCAACGCTTTTCATGTTGAAAACTGTTAACAATTGTTGATAGTTTATTATAAGCGAACACACCTATTGTTTTGTAAGTTGGATCGAGAAAAATTCACAATAGAAAATTTTCAGCAGTGTTGCCATCACAAATTGCCCTAATTCTCTTTTGAGAATTAACTCACAGAATTAATGCGGATTAGCTACCGTTAATTCAAATTAACTCGGTAATCCGGATTTATGCTGCCGTCTGGCTAGGCTATTATTAGAGAACTTTCGCGGTTTGCCAGTAATATTTATTAATACATTATCTCGATATGTAAGGTTACTCCTCAAATGCAATAAGGGAACTTTGTTATTTGGTTATTGTGGTTGAGCTACTCTTTGCTCTATTTAATATTGTTAAAGGTAAGTAGAAAAGAATTGCCATTATGGCTAAGTATCCAAAATATACTAAGAACTAAATTCGAAAAATATCCTAAACTAGTAGCCCGATTAAAAAAATTAAACTCATATTTAACTGCTTTTTTATTTCAAATGTTTATTATATATTTAAACGTTTTCCACTTTTCTTTAAAAAAATGTTTAACTTTCCTGTCACACCCTTCATTAAAGATTTTATGGTATCTTCTAATACTATTCGAACTGCTGAACACCACTTTTCCCGAAAATCTTTAGCATTCTTGGCCACTTTCTTTGTTGCCTTCATTCCTTTTTGACCAACGCCAGTATCTTTCGATTGTCCTGAGCTCTCTCGAGGCACCAAAAGCACATTACACAACCAATTTGCTGTAACGACAAGGTCCGGGCAAAAGAAAGTGGAAACATCATGTTGCCTTAGGAAAGGCTTTGATATTTTTTTCAAGCATTCTGTAATATATATTTAAGAGTTTATTGTTCCCATAGTTAAAAAAAAACCTGCTCTTTTCGCCACAGCTGCAGATTACTTGTCAAATCAGGAATTTATGTGGAAATTTTGATTGTCTTTTTGACGCAAACTCGAAATTCCCTGCTCGTGTGCAGTGTAAAATTCTTGACATTGCCTTTGTATACTTCACATTTTTAAGCCAAATGTGTCCATTTTTCACCTTCATCTGATATTTTAAAAAACTAGCTTGATTCTGTGTATATTATCAGATTCTTAGAAAGGACCACTTTTTTGCTGTTAAAACTACTCATCTCTGTGCAGTCGTTGTATTTCCAATGTGAGGGATTCTGAATTTATATGTGTCAGAACCCGAATAAATTACAATTTCTTGTATATTAAATTGTATTTTCCTATTACATTTTTTTATATATCGTATGTACTTTATATGAATTATATTGACGATTTGTCAAAAATATCTTTATTGGGTAATGAAGTTTTCGTGCTGCCTGAGTCACAATCCAACCAAGCTCTCTGCCAACTATGAATACTTTAATTCTATAAATAATAATTCAATTCGGCTGATTATGCTAAATACATTGTCACTAAAAGTAATGATTAAACCTTAGAATTATTTTGTGAAATTAGTTAAAAACCGAAATTCATAGAAACTCAAAATTATGTTATTAATACTAAACTATGCCGTAGCTCAGTGGTTAGTGTGTTCGCCTTCTGATCTGTAGGTCGTGGTTCAATCCCCGGCTGATGCATAACAAATTTAATATCGATAAGATTTTTCTTTCGAATGGTACCCACCTGTCGGCAAGCAATTGGCAATTCTTCCGACAGTAACAACTTGCCATGAAAAAGCTTCTAAAAGAACTCTGTGACAAAGCTCAGAAAAAGTGTTCTGCCGTATTTCACAAGTGTTCTGCCGTTCGGAACCGGCTAAAATAAGTAGGTCCATTCTAATACTGTCCAAAATTTAAGACGCACAACAGTAATGGAAGAGAAGCTCGGCCAATGAGCCCTTTGGGGCTTTAAGTGCCACATATTTATTTTTTTTTTATGAAATTACAAGATCTTCAAGTCTAAGTACTCTGAAGTGGTCATAAAAAAGACCTTGTTTAAACGAAGAATCAGGGTACGAATTGCTTAAATATGGCTCCCAGTGACTATTATTTGTTTCCAAACCTGAGAAGATGAAGCTATTGCAGCTGTAAATTGATCCTTCCGAAATTATAGTTTAATGACACTATTGGAGAAACGTTGGAATACGTATTATGAAGTTCTGGTAGGTTATATTGAAATAAAAAAACCAACAATTTATTGTCGGACGCATACACTTTTCAGACTACCCTCGTATGTATATTGAATAAATATAACTACTAGCAATTCGTTAAATGATTCTGTAGAAACGTGTGAAGAAATGTTTAATAAAGTCAACACCATCAACATATCTTATTTACGCACGTATAAATAATTTTAAGAGTATCTATTGCCCAATTTATTCGAAATTCTCTCATAATCTCTCAATAAATATCTTCCACATGGGTTTCCATGTGGAGTTAATATATTTTGTTGTTGTTGTTGTTTGAGCGATGCTCTATGCATATTGTACCAAAATAGGTATGTGTTTATGTAACTACCATTTAACAGAATTGTATCAATAGAACAATAGATAATAGAAAATAAAAATTGATGGAATAGACAGAGTCATAGACATAGAATATTAATAAAAAAGAAAACACCTGCATTCATCGTGTACTCAACGTATAATACCTACATACATACGTGCCAAGAGACATTGTGACACTTATTTAATCGTATACCGTTCATTGAAGAACAACAAGTAGTAAAAGCAGTAACAACAGCACCATCAGTAAACGCATCAGCTTCATCATTTTCATAGTGTTTGTAAAAATAATCGTCATTATCAGCAGCATCATCATTTTCATCATTGTCAGCAGCATCATCATTTTCATTATCATCGCCATCAGAACAGTGTCCTATTTGTGTCCGTAATATGAACGTGTATATTTGGAGTCTAATTGTATTTGTGGCATGTAATAGTAACCCACATGGTTGCAATGGTGAATACTTTTCATCGATGGATAGCCTTCAAGTGCTCGGTGGCATTGAATCAAATTTGACACGTATCTATCGTCAATTTATTACAATGCAAAAGCGAGAATTTGCTGATTACCGCAAGTAAGCTCAAGCTATATGGATATGGATATATAAATAACCTTAAGATACGTTATATGCATATGTAGTACTCGTACATACGAGAATATATTCATATTTGATGGATTTTAATTAATTTCATGTGTATGTGTGTGGCATGTTTTTATTTGCTTTAGATTTTTAGCGCAAATAAAATTACAGCACAATGTGGCATTGAAAGATGTGGAGGATTACACTAGCAATCCATTAAATGCATTTATGTTGATTAAGCGTGTGGTGAGTGATTGGCCACATATGCATGAGTTGATCAAATCGAATACAGCACACAAATGCAAGTTCAATGTTATCATTGGATGTTCTACATATGGAATGAATAATTATATAAAATAATAATTTAGATATTGTTGAATCGTTGGATAAAATCAATAAGGAGGAGCGTATGCCAGATGAGGCTGAAATGCGTGGGGCAGCTGCTGGCTTGACACGTCTTCAAAATGTCTATGATCTTGATGCACACGATCTGGCAAATGGTGAAATCAATGGCATCTATTATGGGTATGTACATATTAGAATGGCACACGGTGCAAGACGCATGGCGCAAAAGGAGGTATTGCTTTTTCAAGCGACATCTTGCCATTGCTGATATTTTAATCATTTATTTCGGTGTAATTTACTTCAATTGATCAACTGCAACGTCACTAACAACTTGTAAGCGGTGCGTTTTAAATGAGTGATGGGAAATTATTTTTTTTTTCTTAAATTCTTCTTCGAATAAAATACTCCTGGCTAGAGGGTGTTCTTCGATAGACACCACATGGCCCAGACAGCGATCCAATTCGATTTTGATTCACTTCGCTATGTCAACATATAGCTTTATTTCATACTAACAGCTCCAAAGAATCTTAGCGAGATCACTTTTGAGTCTTTCTACTGGTGGTAAATTTGCACCGTACCTAAAGGGGCCTATTTATGTACAAAGTAGCCAACTTCGATTGTCACATTGAGTTTTTTGTTACACTTGTTACACTTTGTTACAAAAATCTTTCAAAATATTATTTTAGATTTGAGAATTGGCAAAAACTCTTCGACATTTTTCCCTTCTCGAATAACTTCTAAATGTAGTTTGATTTGTGCACAAGGCTTAATCTCTATATATATACACATTTAGCTCGGAACTATCATGGCATGATACAATTGAAATCGCAATTTCACTATTTCATGCGGAAAATTATCCAGCAGCAATCAAATGGTTTGAAGTTGGTTTGCATTTTATGCAAAGGGTACAAGAAGAAAAAGAGGCAGAAATTAATGGATTATACTCGTATGACAAATATGTAGATGATGATGCTTTTCTTGAGGATGATAATACTGAACTATTGACTTTGGAGAAACGAAAAATTGAGTCATTGGAATATTTAGCATTAGCACACTACAAGATGGGTGACTCGAACAAAGCAATTTCGTATATGGACTATGTAGTAAAATCTGTATCAAATCATACCTCTCAGGCGACATTGGATTATATACGCAATACTAAACCTATACCATCTCAATTCAATGATGAACATTCAAATAGCCTTTGGTATAAAAACTATACTAGATTGTGTCAGGGCAAGCGTCTGGCCGATCGTCTACAACATAAACTCAAATGTCGCATTGAAACAAAAAATAATCCGTATTTTGTATTGGCACCACTCAAAATTGAAGAAATACATGATCAGCCTGAAATAACAGTATATCATGGGATGCTTAATGATGATCAAATCGAAAAAGTTCTCACAGAGACCGATCACATGGATATGTATCGATCACAGGTGGTAAATAACACTTCATATGTAGTGCGTGACATTCGAGTTAGCCAACAAACATGGCTGGAGTATGAGAGTACAATTATGAAAATGATCTATCGACTTGTAACACAAGTAACTGGTCTGGATTTGAGCAATGCTGAGACAATGCAAGTGGCAAATTATGGTATTGGCGGCCAATATGAACCCCATCATGATTATTTTGGGGTAAATTATCTTCAATTGATATATTACGAGTGTTGTGTTTTTGATTATAATATTCTCCTTTGAATTAGGAAACATATGAAGGACGTTGGCCGGGCGATCGTATAGCCACAACAATGTTTTATGTAAGTTGAATTACTGGAGAACTCAAAAAGTTGAAATCTCTAAAATCTATACATTTCAAATATAGTTATCGGATGTCGAACAAGGTGGCTATACTGCTTTTCCTCAGCTAAATGTATTTTCACCACCCGAGAAAGGAGCTCTCGTCATGTGGTATAATCTGCATAGATCACTTGTACCAAATCATCTGACATTGCATTCTGGTTGTCCTGTTGTTAAAGGATCTAAACGAAGTATGTAAACTAGTTATAAATGGAGTAGAATTCGTCTTTTGCTTCAATCTAATATTATTTCGTTTCTTTGTATGAATAGTTTCCAATATTTGGATACATTCGGGTTATCAAGAATTGCGACGACCATGTGGATTAGTGAATGACGCTTAAGGGACTCAATAGCTTCGCATAATTGACTTTTTATCTAAAACCGTACATACTTGTAAATAAATATTGGAATTTTTCTTAACTGCAAATGTTTTCTTGTGCAATGAGCGCGTGAATGATTTTGTTTTTTTTTTTTTTTTTTGAGGTGAGGAGGTAACAAAATGGCTGACCCACTGACCCGTAGCCATCGTCACAATTACAGAGTGTGTCGTCGCAGACACTAAAAAACTTCCCCCTCCATCAAGGGCCTTTTAAACTACCCCGGAACCACGGTAGTATTACTTCGGGGTAAGGCCCTAGTGAGTCTTTATTAGACTCCATTTCCATTTTTACTAACACTCGTATTAACGCAAAATAGCATATGCAAAAATGAATTTTTTGTCTGTATAAAACAGCTTCTTTAAAAATGCTTTTCTTTAACTTCTTAACTAAAATTTACAAAAAAATTAAATTGTATTATTTAGAAAGTAAAAAATAAAAAATAAAATTTTACTCATAAATAGAAAATAAATACTTGAAAGCCAAGTATAATCGGAAAATTAATTTGAAAATCCATTCTAATACTTTCACTTCATATCATATCCATTGTCTCGCAAATGTTAATGTTTTAAAAATAACATTTGACGGGTGTCTCAAAATAATGAGATAAATGCTCGGCATGTGGATTAGACCTTCTACCAATATCGGGACAATACAGGTATGTTTGCAGTCACTTTTGACCAAATTTACCGAAACGATCCAGAGTAATTGAAGAAAACTAAGCGCCAGACGCTAAGTGGTCACGGTTGTTCCCTTTGCCTTTCCCACCTATCTTTTCCCACGATAGACAATTACTACATAGGTTAAATAAACATTTGTATTTTTCTTAGTAAAAATAAAAGTAATGTGTAGTTTCTTCCAAACCAATCAAGTAGAACACTTCCAAATGTCACTAAATTTGCTCGTCACATTGGCGAGTAGCGTGAAATTCGATCATCCTCCCACAACAAGAGGTTTACGCCTACCTGGATCGACCCTGGTTGACTGAGTGCCATCTCGACTAAAAACAAAAGGGTAGCGTTACAATATACGGCGTATATTTTATACAATGCTTCAAATATTAAACAAATAATAATATTGATTAATATTAATATTAATATTCAATAGCATGAATTCAAACATTGAGCTTTTTTTTATATCTTAAATTCGTAAGCTTTAGCTATTAGCTATTTACGTACTATTACATTAAAAAAAGTATATGAAATGAGCCTCTTATATTTACAATATTTGAAAATGGTAATAAATAATTTCAATACATTTATTTTTAGCATTCTAATCATAATCCTTATAAATAATTGAGCTTTCATGTTCACGCTTCAGGCCGCAGGGCCTTTCATGCTCTTGACCGCGTATACGTAACCAGATGTTAGCAACTGTAAGAGCAATGATATTTATTGATTGGAAAATGAAGGAAGTTGTAACTAATTTCAAAGCTATGTTGAAGCAAACTAAGTATAAACTATGCAAATACGACCCTTAGGCAATTTCATAGAATTTAGCAGAGGCAGGATTTTTGCATTTGTGTACAGTATATAAAAATGATGTTGAGTTGGTAGAGTATGCCGATGTATTAACCACTGACATATTCTAGTTGATTCAAAATTAATTCCAACCTCCAATATATGGTTCACCATATGAACTTACTCCATTTGGAACCTTTGAGAACTGGACATGCAGCATGTTTCGTCCGATAATCAGGATCTTCAGATGCATGCAAATTATACCAGAATAATACACTACCCTTTTCGGGTTTAACTAGAACACGCAGAAAAGGAAATGCAGTACCACCACCTTCCTCAACATCGGAAAGCTGGAGTATATAATATAACATAAATTACAATTACAACAATTAAAATTGATGAATCTTACATAGAAAATATTTGTCGCTACACGATTTCCATCGATATCATCATAAGAGTATTCATCCTAGAAATGAACAGAAGAATATATTCATATTATTTGTTGCAAAATAATAAAATAAATAATAATGAACCAACTCACCGTAAAAAAGTCAAAATGTGGTTCGTAATGTCCACCAATACCATAGTTGACGACTTGTAAATTTTCAGCTTGCTCCACATTTAAACCGGACAGATCACGTACATGCCGCAGCATCTTCTCCATATACGGATGTTTGTCATACGTAAAGAATGCCGTCTTACTAATGCGGTAATTTGATGCGGTTCCAGCGCTACCATCTACGGTGCGCACCATTGAGCGTGTTATGCGCGGTCTGGCAAGACGTTTCATCACTGTTATCTCATCATCTCGAATTACATCATGATATTGTACAATAAAGGGGTCCATAAAAAGTACTTCCATTTTAAATGGTTGTAGTAGACGATAGGCGACATTATTTGAATGATATTTGCAATGTAGGTGACGTTGCTCGCTGGCAGATGTCGTAATTTCCGTACGACATACCTTCTCATACAATTTAAACTCATTGCTTTGCTATATGCACATCGTAGGTAAATGTAAATTGAATTATTTTATACTTGAACTTGAACTACTTACGCGGTAATCCCTTGGTACTACAACAGCTTCATGTAAGAGCCCTTCTTTTACACCATCCCTTATCATTTGCTCAAGATATATTTTTGTGGCATTGAGATTGTCACGTTCCACGTCAATCGAGTGCAAATGGTTGATTAGTTGCAATGCGGTCTCAAAATCACCTGGTCGATTAATGTATAGTGTAGCAGGTTGTGAGCGGTATTGTTGTTAAAAGAAAATAAGTGAATAGTGCATACCCATTTCCTGATGATAGGATGCAACAAATTCGATAAAATCCAATGACAATGGATCACTATTGTAATCCTGTTCAATTAACATTTTAGTGGATTGTTTCAACCATGGGATGGTGTGGTTAAAATCACGCATATCAAACAGATGTTGCCCCAATGTGAAACAATCTTGCCATGACATACTCGTACCATATTTGATGCCATTTAATATGCCACTAGCTATTTGCTCCACATCCAACTTATAGGTTTCCTCTAGTCGTATAAGAGCTTCTGCTGAACCGAATGCATCTTCAACCGAGGGAAAACCCAAATTTTGGCGATGAGTTGCCATTGCATCTAGAAAAGCTGCAACAGCACATAAGTAAGCGTGTAATTTTCGAAGTAAAGGTATTCCTTTAAACATATAAACTATAAGGTATGTGATGGAAATCGAACGAATTCAAAACGAATACGAAATTTCAAATCGTTTACGTTTACGTGTGATGGAAATCGCGCGATTTCATTAAAATTCGATATCATTTTCGAAACAGCTGATTTGGCGTAACGAGTTAAACTGAACTTTACAAATTTATACAAAATTGTTAAAAATTACAAAAATGAGTGTATTTTTTCGGGCGCAAGATTTTTAAGAGAATCAAATTTCCAACTAAAAACTTACTTTTCTTGTACAATTTGGCCACTCACAATTTGTTTGAAATCGTTTAAAGAAATATCAACGAATTCATTTCGAAAAACCGAATTTCATCACAGGTCAATTCGTACGTTTTGAAATTCGAAAGTGAAAACAAGACACATCACAGGACAAATTGCTATTTCGTATGAAATCGATTTCTATCACATGCCTGTATACATTCGTTCATAAACTTTATAGATGTTTGACGGACTAAATTTCTGCAGCAGCAGTTAAAAAGAGACAAAAGTAATTAATGATTACTAGAGATGTCGAAGATCCTTGATGAAACTATCTATCTACCTATCGATCTGTCAACTTTCTTTATGATTATGCTGAATTTCTAATAACGTTGCAGTGTTGTGTTTTCACAACGATTCTAGTATATTATAAACTAGCCGACTGGTTAAAATGGCGGACCAGTGTGCGCCGGATACCAGTGTTCGCAACGTGATTGCATCACTGAAATCAGGGAAAGGCTTTAATATAATCTAAATGATGAATCTTTACGAATTTCCCACTCGTTGAATCTGCCTGTCAAGGTTTATAAGGATATGTAAATCCGTCCGCATTAATACTTCGTTTCCTTTGTAGCTTTTAAATGTTTATAGGAATACCTCTATGTTATATTATACTAACACATTTGGCTTATTTCATTTCGAACACTCTCCTCATAGATTGTCCAATCATTGTGCAGACGTTTTATCAATCGAAACGCGTTCACTGGGTTATTAAGATATCCCTCCAAGTCCGTTGATGCTGCCACATGTTCCACTTTGATTGAAGCAATTTCACTGCAAATTTTGGATACGAAATCAACAGAAATTAAAGTTAGAAGTTAAACAATAATAAGAAGCCATAATATAATAAATGAATGTGGATATATAAGCAAAGAATTATCTACTTAAACATTAAATATTAAATATTATTATTATATTATATTATCATATTATTACTAACAATTAATAAATAATGCTTGTGGGTGTTACGAAACCAAAAACCAACCAAATAAAGAATCATTTTGTTTGTAGCTAAATTATCATAGAAATGCATTTCATTCTGTTAGCACTCTTGGTGATCATATAAATTTGCACACTCTCAACTATTTTGCAATGCAAATACGGACGGACACATTTTGAGACTGTATTCTGGTTTGACAATAAGCTTAAGTGATTATTTTCCTTTTTTATGCAACCTGTGGTGTTTAATAAATTATCTGGAAAAAATGCAAGAACAAAAATAAAAACCACATAAAATATAATACAATAATAATAATAATAATAATAAAACGAAAACACATAAGCATAAATAAAAATGTACAATAAAAAATACTAAAATAATAACATCAAAGGAATTATAATAGAACAATAAAGAATTGACAACAGCAATATTGTTAATTTGAATAACAATAATCATACATACTTAAACAGTAATCTTTGTATATTTTAATCATTCTTTTATAAGTGTTATTGATTATTTATTTTCGCTAATGTCATGCAATTAACTTTTCGCTTCTTTTTGTGACAAATATGAGGTGCATACGTACATACATATGTCCCAAGTAGTATGTATCAGTTGTAAAAAAAGTATTAAATAAAATAAAGAAGAAGAAAAATATCAATACACAAGAAAGGACTATTCTAAATTAAGAAAAGGAATATTCTGATTTACAATTTTTATAAGTACAGATGCTTATTTACGTGGCATCAATAAATATATTTTACAGTTCGTCTAGAGAATTACGGAAATTCGGAAAAACGCTAAAATACAACTTCCGAAACATATATATATGTGTATATGAATAATGTAGTTTTTCTAAAAATAATTTATTATTCGAGAAAATTCATGGGAATAAGTAAATTTTATGTAATGGTTTAAAATATTGGTTATTGTTAGTCACATTTGGTCAAGAACATTGGTTGGTAAAAAAGATATTAAAGAAACACCTGCAACAAAGCCAAAATAAAGTTCTGGTACTTGAAATGAAGTTCTTGAAAGACATTTTAAGCAATCACTTTTTGATTATCATCTGATTCAGTTGACGATATATCTAAAGTTTGTTGTATTTATTTTGAGACATTTAATAGTAAAAAAGAGTATTTAAATCAATGTATCGATTGTGAGAGATGGAAGATTAATTCCACAAATTATTTTTCAATAATGTTTTTATTCTAAATCAAATGTAAAATGCATATTAGCAATATGAAACGTCGTAGCTAAGTGGTTAGTATGTGTTCTATTCCCGGTCGAAGCATAAATGTAGTATCGAAAAAGTTTTTCTGTCGAACGGTGCCCACCTGGTCGGCAAGCAATTGGCAACTTTTCCGACAATAAAAATTTAACATGGAAAAGCTTCTAAAAGAAAATCTTTCACAAAGCTCAGAAAAAGTGATGTCGCGCACAACAATAATGGAAGTGAAGCTCGGCCAAAGAGACCTTCGCGGCTTATAAGTACCACATATTTATTTTATTTTTTATAATATGACACACATGGCTTATGAAATTGGCGTCCATTTGATGTCTCGCAATTTTTAATAACAAATTTTATAGATTTAAAACAATGCTTTTAAGAAAGCTAATGGCCTATATGTCGAATTAAAAAAATTGTATTTTGCACAGCCCAAAAGGAAAACGAAGTGAAAAAGATTTTTTGAATGGACGAGTATATTTCGATTACAAAAATATTTATTACAGCTCACTTTTGATTACGTCTATTAATGTAGTTTATTTAGATATCAATATTTTATTCCAAGTAAAGTCATCAAACGATTGAGATATCAGAATCGTAAATCAAATTCAGGCATCAATATCGTTTCGGTAAAATCTGTCAATACAATTCAATTGAATTTAGAATAACCAAGAATATTAATAAGCAAACTGGTAAACTGGTTGTTTTAACAATCATTTAATGAGCTTACACTCATATATCATTAGGTATTATTGTCATGCTAATTAGCATATGGTAGTATAGTAGTAAATTTATAAAGCTAATACTTAAACGTATGTAAATACATACACACACTGTGAACGAACACGAACGAGCAGGTTACAGTGCAAACTTTTAAATAAATACCTAAAAAGGTACAAGATACGTATCCTTAACCATATGCTCATGGGTAGCATATTCAGTTTTCTTTTTCTTCTTTCGAATTATTTGTTGAATTATATTATTTATTCATTTCAATAAATTTTCTTACTATAAACAGTAAAGATTTATAGCACTACTAGTATTAAGTAATGAATAATTTGTTGACGCTTTTCTTGTTTATGAACATTAGAATCAGAATAATTAATTTAACATCTAAAATTTGTAGAGTGAAAAAAAAAAAATGAACCGTAAAGTGCATATAAGAAATTTCAAAGACTTTTTTTCATATAATTTTTTCATCGAAAACATTTTAAATTTATTCAAGTAGAATTCAAATGTATATTTTTTACCAGTTCCTTTTAAATATTTTTTCTATTTTGCTAATTATATTAATTATAATAGCAGTCATGTTATTTTTTGAAATATACATACTTAATCAATATTATGCAGCGGTAACAGCAACTAGTCTAGATAGTGCCAGATAATTAATAATTATTTTCAATAAATTGATTTCGCAGTATGATACAAAGATAATGAAAGAAAAATGATAGTTAAAGTATAAACATTTGTTAAATTAATAGACGCTGATCTTTTTTAACTACTTGTGTCGTTTTAATTTAAATTGCTGTATTGTACACATTTTTTTGAAAACAACAAATTGATATTAATACATGAACATAAAATCTTATCTGGTAATAGCTCGAATCACATCATATAGCAGTATTTATGAGGTGCTACTAAAAAATAATCTTGGTTCATATTTAACAAATGTAAAGTACTTACACGAAACATGGATTTTAACAAAATATGTGGTAAGTAATATAACATGTGTGGTAAATAACTTCAGAAATGAGCAATATTTAATACGGTTTAACTTGTCTGAATTTAATTATAATTACAAAATAATAAACCACGGATTACTTCGCATTATAAGAAGATACATTAGAGTGGAGTGATAACGAAAATTGTAAAATGTCTACTATCTAATTGACCATCATCGGTCGTTCAATTCTCCACTTGTTGTTAGAAATACAACAAGAATACACCAAATAATGTTGCGTGAGTGTTCAATAGTTTATTACTGACACCATCGTGCAAAAGATGCAAAACATTAAGTTTTATTTGGATCGATTGGCCCATGTAAGTTGAAAATTTCTGGCGCATACCTAAATTGTATTATTGTATCATATAGTTATAATCCAAGTTGAAGTTATAATCGAATTTAACATGCATATATAAATAAAATAATAATAAATATGTGGCACTTAAAGCCCCGTAGGGCTCGTTTACCGAGCTTCTCTTCCATTACTGTTGTGCGTGTTAAATTTTGGACTTTATTAGAAAGGACCTACTTATTGTAGCCGGTTCCGAATGGCAGAATTCTTGCGACATCACTTTTTCTGAGCTTTGTCGCAGAGTTCTTTCAGAAGCTTTTCCATGGCAAATTGTTACTGCCGAAAGAATTGCCAATTGCTTGCCGATAGGCGGGTATCGTTCGAAAGAAAAATCTTTTCGATATGAAATTTGTTATGCTTCAGCCGGGGATTGAACCCACGACCTATAGATCAGAAAGCCAACTCACCAACCACTGATCCACTGCACCCACATACACAAACATATATAAGCAATATCTTTTATTTGATCACTTATAATTTGGACTATAACTGTGATCCGGTGTAAAGTGGTTTGTTTAGCTTATGTATTACAGAAAACACTTTTTGGTATACTTAGTACGCAGTGTAATACTTTCAAGTAAATATATATTATCTACTACTCGGTCATAAAATCCCAACGTTATAATAAGAACCTCCTTTTTTTAGTGTGGATAAGAGTTTTTAGCGTGGATAAGAGATACTTATTATATTTTTTGATTTTATTATTAACTATTGGTATTATAGAGTCATTGTTTTTTTCAATAATCTATACTTATACAAATTATGTGCCTTTTGTCATTGTCAATATGGCTTATAGAAATAGCCATATACATACTATCTAACTAGCCAGAAATAATAGCAGCGCAGACTGAAAAATATATGTATTATATGTGTCGCGGTTGCTGTTTTAACGCCACTTTGGAAGGTAGTAATTAATTTGAAAGTAATTTTTAAAGCTTTAAATTTCATTCTCGACTTGAAACGAATTGAAATTGACAATTTGAATAAAACACCGAAACACAAAAAGTTTTAAAATTAGTAGATATAGATATTATATTATAAATTTGCAAACATTTATTATAGATATGTATGCACTTTTATAAAGCATGCTTAATCAGTCAGATTAAATACATAATAAATAAATAATTTGCAATTAGAAAAGTAAAACGCTAAATTATAACTCTATTGCCTTTGGCAATGAAATTTGAAAAATATCAAAAGCAGAATTATTATGCAGGTGAATTCTTCCATATAGTCTTGTGGGGAGTGTCATTTCGAAGTTTAAAAAGCTTTAATTTAAATACAAGTCATTAAGTAATTATGACATAATAAAACAAAAAAACTTTCAGCACACCCAATTGTAGAAATTGTTTGAGTTTCTATTTTTAAATAACGGTATTGCATACTTTATTTAAGTAAATAGATAAATTAAAAAAAAAATCACGAGGCATTGAAATTATATAATTAAAATTAAATAATTGTAAACAACCGATAAAACATTCGTAGTTACTTGGTTTCGTCGCTCTTTTTGCTTTAGAAGTGTAGATTTAATAAAAAACGGAAAGGGGAAAAAGTAATGAAACACTTGATCTAGTTATTGGAATAACGACTAAGATCTTTATAAAAAAGTGATATACTCGATGATTTGAATTGAAATATGTTCTATGAAAAAATGCTCTCACCAAACTTTCGTATTTCAGCCCTTTTGAAAATTTTTCACAAAATCCGCACTAATTCTGGTATTGGGGAGATAATAAGAACATACACTAAGCAAAATAGTTATATCGGACAACCAAAAAATTCTCATAGAAAAACACATATATATAACTGAGAATTAATTCTTTGTTTTATTGGATAAGCACATCCATGTAATACAAATTATATACATTTTAAAAAAAAAAAAAGCTATAGACTATGAATTCAATATGAATCAATAAGTGGTTCGTTAAAAATTAGTTTTAGTAATGAGTTTTTTCTGCTTTCTTACTAATTACCTCCATTACAAGTCTGTTCATGGAGCTAACCAGAATCTGGAGAAGCGGAATGTCAATTTTTCCCCCATTCCTCCTTGATGGCTGCTTTAAGTTGGGCGTATCAAATTGGCGTCCACTGCTATACACTCTTTTAGATAGTATAGCCCAAAGGTTTTTTATGGGGTTCAGGTTGGAATTTAACGCCGGCCAATCGAGGGTCTCAATGTTTTTTGATTCTAAAAATTCTTTTGTCTCTTTGGAAGCATGGATTGCCGCGTTATATTGCTGAAATATCCAATCTGAACCCCATAGATCGTCTCCAAACTCTGTTAGCACGTTGTCCAAAAGACCGCAATAGTATTTCGAATTCATCTTGTGGTATACAAAGCATATTGCGGGCTTTCCATAATATCCAAAGGCCGCCCATAGCATTAAATAGCCTCCCTTAAAGTTTCTAGTGTGCCCTCCATCTGGACCATCCATTATGAATTTCTTCTCGTCGCTGAAGCTGACGGATTGCCACTCACTGACCCAGAATTTGTATTTCTCGGGGAACGCCAACCTAGCAGAATTATAAAGTGGTAAAAGGCGAGGTTTTGAACATATTTTCTGATATTTTAACATATTTTCTTGACCTAAAAGTTATCGAACACGAATGGTGGAAATGGGAAGACTTAATTGCTGACATATTTTCGACGATTTATTTGCTCTTTTTGTGGTTCGTGAATTTTCGGTGGAGGGACAGGACGTTTTATTTTCCCATAATTTTCTGCATTTTTAAGGAAATTACTGTCGGTACATTTATTTCGATTCATTTTTGTAGCAATCTGCCTGATGGAAAATCCTGTCAGATTTAAATTGAATATTTTTGACCGCACCTCCTCCTGAGAAAGTTTATAATTGTACTTTATATAAATTTTATATATAAATAAATATTATATAACTTACATATTTTTAAATAAATGAACATGTGTCCGGTATATTTATTTCGTACTACACAATAGAGTATACTTAGTGTACATACATATAAGTGACATACAAAAAATATCGCGCAGATATTTTTACGAATACAGTTATTTTTCGTTAAGTGAAACGATTCCATGAATTATTGATTTTGAATTTTTGATCTTTCAATAACAGAATAATTGTTCAAAAATGAAAGATTACTCGCTATCGGATATAATTATTTCGTGCAGTGTATTATAGAAAATCTGCCACTAAATTGAGTCGTTATTATAACTCAAAACGAGCTTAAAACCGTATATGTCCTTATTCATTGCGTGTCGAGGTATCATCTGATTGATTTTGTTTTTTTCAATATTAGCTTTTTGTATATTTTTTATACTAACTACTATATTTCTCCGGAGTTTTTTTTATCTTTTAATCTAAAAGTGATTCTTTTAGATTAAAAGATAAGATTAATATTCTTGTTTATATAAGAATTGAGGAAATCATGTTTTAGTATAATAAATACAATAAATGAATAAATAAGCATATATTTATAATTATCCCGTAATCTATTTCACGCACAAACGCATCTATACATACATCTATACATATACATACGTTTGTAATGCTTCCAAATGTGCGCTTAATGTATTCACATATCTTTCAAGTTCATCCAAGATCATTATTTCAGTATTTAGCAATACCTCCAATCCGGATACGGAAGAGAAATATTCATTGTTTGCACAATTACTATTACTAATTAGGCATAATAAAATTAATAATGCATTTATTCGATGGCGACTCATTTTTCACATAAATAAAATCAACATGTGCTACGTATTGGCTATTTGAAGAAATTCCGCAGTTATGACAAATAAAACAAAAACAAACAATGACAATTGAAAATTCAAAGGGAAAATTACACACACACACACACACACTCTGTCTTTCTCCTTGATAAATATATTTATTTGTTGAAGTTTGCAATAATATTGTTTTTATTGTTTATATGAGTACCAGTGCGAAATGAAATGAAATTTGCTATTCGTACGTTCATTACCACGTTTCAAACTCAACTGATACGCTAAATTCATCTAACTCGAATTTGAATTTGAATTTTAATAATTTGCTGGCTATACACATGCACATAGCCGGAATGTCACAAAGAAGAAGCAGCAAACAGAGTATGGCTTACAGACAGATGTGTATTATGCTTATGGACCTTAGCTTGGATCTATTCTGCAATGCTAGTAGCTACACGATTCGTGTATGTTGTGTGTGTGTGTGGACATATATGTTACAATGTACTGGTTGCTTTGGGCAATTTATGTTTTGCTTTACCGGCAAAAAAACTAAAAAAAAAAAGAACAACAAAAAGAACTTGACTTTTATCTTAGGCAAGAAGAATGCTTTATCCACAACAGTGGGCAAATTAAAAATATAAATTGTATCCATATTTGGCTAAAAGAGAATGTATTGTACATGCGCAGATGTACATATGAACGAGTATGTAAAGAATCTCTGTATTATGACTTTGTGTAATTTATCTAAATAAAAATTAAAAAAAAAAACAAATCGTGAGTAATTGAAAGGTGCCATCTACCTATTGAAGTGCTAAAATTTAATAAACAATATATATATAATATAATTGTGAAATAAATCGTGGTTAACTCAATATAAAAATGAAGGTTGCAAAATACATAAAAATGTTATAAAACATTCAACCAAAAATTTTGGCAGTTTTAATACACTCGCTTAGACGTGTATTTTATCCATAATTCTCCAAATATTTCAAGACCAGTTTCATTTCATTTTAGAAGCTGAAAAAAATAATTACAGCGGGCATTTTATTGTCGCATTTCATTAGTAGCGTTCCATTTACACACATACTTATATAATCCAATTTATAAATAAATACAAATACGTCGCTAAAGTACTAAAATCAAACTACGTACTTTCTAAATCGCATTATTTGTAATATTGTTTGTGCATGAGTGCGTGTGTGTGTCTTTGTGCAGTTTGCAATTTATTTTTTGTCCAATAAAAATCAAACATTATGGGTTTTATTTTTGAACAAATACTTAATGAATGTATTTACGATTGAATAAGACAATGCAGTAGATACTGCCGTAGAAGAAGAATAAGTACATTGTTTATGAATCTTCATACAGACAAATGTTGGTACTAGTATAAGCAATAATATTAACTTGATTATTAAATATAAATTTTTAAATTTAAATATTTCATAAACTGAGTAGGTACGGTCATGTGAGCACATTACATCTATTACTAGTAGTAGTATTATTATTATTAGTATAATTCAGCTCACTTCAGGGTGTAAACGTTAGCATATAAAAACTTACATTGAGAGAATAGGTATCAAGAGAAGTGGGTCGACCGATATTCCCTGCATATATAGAGGTATATAAAAGCTTACTATGCTCATGTTTGACGCAGTTTTAGGTTATAATTTCAGAGTATATTCATTTGAAATAACACAAATATTGTATAATAATGTATAATTGTATATGTGTATGTATAAGAATGGTCGTGAAGTTCTAATTTTTAGTACACTTTCAACTTTAGAATAGGGCCTACTTTAAACAATGGGCGTGACTCGACCTTTTTATTTCTCTCTTCAGAATTAACTTATATGCTAAATGCGGTCGTTGTTTAAAAATAACAAAGTAAAAACATATACGTGTATCAGCGCTTTAAAAGTTTACATCAGAATAATTTTTAGGGGGTCAAAGTTTTCCCCTTTCCGTCCATTCCCACAGTAAGTCGAAATATTAAACCATGCGAACCTTGTTTCAGAGGTATGGGAACGATTTTTGTGGAACAAATCAACCCTATACTTCCTCCATATATGGGTCATTTTGGTCTCCTTCTTAAAAAGTCGTAGAAAATAGCCATAAAACAGGGGAATAACGGCTAAGATGTACCACGAAAATATTGCTCATAAAAATTCACTATAGGCCTTTGAACACACCAAAACTCCAAACTTAACACAAATGACAGAATTTTTGTCACCACCGCAATTGCCTCTGAAGGGTTAATATCGCAGTTATACAGAGTTGTTGCAAGGATGTCCCACAAAACCTGATTTTACGTGAATATTTGCAAATATAAATATGCGTAGAAATTTGGGTATTTCATTTATTTAATCAAACAATGTCCAGCGCAAACCTGCTATTAGAGAGTGAATACTCTTGCTTAAGTGACTTTCTTCAATAGATAGCTATGTCTGACGAAATCATTCACCTCAAAATGACCCATATGAGAATTCAAAAAATGAAGTTTTAATGACAGTATTTCGAATGGATTTAATATGGTATCATTATGTGTTCGCGCAGAGGTGAACGGTGTTCAACGACTTCCTTAATGCTTTTCCATGCGATAAGTTCGTTTAAAGTGAGCTTTTGTAAAATGCAGCGGTTTGCATAACCTTTCTTTTGGCTTCAATTCTGATGAATTGAAAAGTAAAGTTACAACATTTTGTTTGGTGTGAATCGAATGGTAAAGGCCTTATTTCCAAAATAATCCACCTTCTTTAACCTTTACATTTATTTCAGTCATTAGACCTTCAAAATCATTACAATAATTAAATGTGCTGATTTATTGACTGTTACCTTTCCAATAAAGTATGTATTATTTATTTAAATCGGTCAAATTTTTACTTTTATATTGATTTATATTTTATTTATAATTTTAAATATAATTATTTATAATCTTTTATTGATTTTTGGTCCATAACACTAAGCCTTTATAACAATTGCTATAGCAAGGCTCTGGCGTTCATAGCACATCTGGAAAAATAAACTGTTTAAAATACTCATAGAAAGACATAGGAGAAGCGGCCGTATTTTTCCATACAATTAGATATTTTCCACAAAACTTAAAATTTAACATTCCATGTTCACAAACTAAGATTTTCACAAATAAAGTTGATTAGTTTAGTTGATATATATGTATATCGTCGGTGCATACGAAGAAACACGCACGAGTGTTTTGATGGCGAAGAAGGACGCGTAAAAGTAAAAAAGATGAAGAAAGACACATAAAAATAGTTGACCGCGAAAAAGACACGTAACCGTATTACCGTTTATCCGACCGACTGGTAATAATTAGTGTATTTTCTTTTTTATATAATTTGCATTATGGATTGGTTGAAGAAGTGTGCCGATAACCATACCGCCATCAATTATGTTTATGCTTCTTTCTTCTCTCCCAACTATGTTTACGTGTTTTTCTTCGCCGACGCTTTTCCACGCGTCTTTTTTCGCGGTCGATTTTGGAGCGCGCATCTGTCTTCGTATGTACCGACGATGTATTGTTATTAAATAATTTAGTTGCAGAAAAACTCTTTTCTAAAAACTTTGTAAGAATCACTACTAGGTTGTTCAATAAGTTTTTAGAACCACACATATATGGCGCTATTATGTCCGCCATTTTAATTTCCTAAAAATGGTACTACCCTTTTAATGAATACGTGTAAAGTTTTATGAAGATCTGTCATATCAGTCTGATTGAATTTTTATTTTTGGAAGGTTGTTAAAAGTGTATAAAGACTGTTCACATTCACTTGCAACAGTATACAATTGGGTTGCTGAGTTTAAAAGTGGTCGTACAAGTCTTGAAAATGAACCACGTCAAGGGCGTCCAAGAAGTTCACCAACACCAGAAACAATAGCCAAAATTCAGGATATGATTTTGGAAGATCGTCAATTGATTGAGAGAAATTTACTAGATGCTCTAGTTTTGGTGTGTTCAGAGGCTTATAGTAAAAGTTTATGAGCAATACATTTTATGAGCAGTATACTTTTAGTCGTTATTCCCGTCTTATTGGTGTGTTTTACGACTCTTTAAAAAAGAGGCCAAAACGACCCATATATAGGCGAGTTGGAGGGTTAATTTCTTCCACAAAAATATTTTCTATAATTTTTCCCATATGATATTGAACACACCCCATACTTCAGAAGTGAGGATCGCATGGTTTCATATGCCGATTTACTGTGGTA
Organism: Megamerina dolium; assembly: GCA_963854835.1. Taxonomy (NCBI): domain Eukaryota; kingdom Metazoa; phylum Arthropoda; class Insecta; order Diptera; family Megamerinidae; genus Megamerina; species Megamerina dolium. The sequence goes on from OY978526.1 coordinate 910,947, forward strand.
ATGGACGAAAAGGGGAAAACTTAGACTATCCTTAACAAATTTTCCCGTTGTAAACCTTTAAAACGCCTGGCTTTTTTTAGTGTCGAATGGTGTAATTGAAATTCATTATAGGTGAAATTATAATTGAAATTCACATATATTCGCACATACCGGAAAAAATATGTATTTCACTAGTAATAATTTCTAAACAAAAAAGAACTAATTTTCGTCGCCATCGTTCGCCGCAATTTCGTTTACTCGAATGATACTGCGACTTCTGAGCAGCTGTTCACTTACCAGCGACCGCTTTACCATCGCTCGCTGCAATTTTGGTTAGAGCTTGATAGAAAAATACTAGTCTATGAAATACTATCATAATAAAAACCCTACCAAACTCTTTCCGATCCCAAGGAGGCACGCGGCTCACACTTTGGGAATCGCTGCCCTAGATGATAGACTATATATATACAACCAGTTCAAAATTTAACGTATTTAACGATACTGTATGGAAATTAAATAAAGTAAAAGGAGTGACTAACCCATCTCTCATAAACGTTTTCTTTACAATACTAATCCTTATCTTAAATACAATTGTCCTATACGAAATACTTCGCAAGTTATGGTTGTTAAATTTTTCTTTAATTCCGTGATCTTGCAGAGACCGAGACAAATGGTAGTCACACGGTGCAAGGTCCAGTCTATATGGTGGATGCATCAACATTTCCCAACTAAGTTCCGTCAATTTGTTCCGACTCATCAAAGATGTGTGTGGCCTGGCATTGTCATGATGGAACACAGCTCGTTTTCTGTTATTCAATTTTGGTCGCTTTTCCTAAATTGCTTCGTTCATTTGCATAGGATATATTCGTATATAATCTATTTTTCATCGCCCGTAATCATTTACTTAAAAATGGTTTGATTTCGTTGCGTTTCAGCAGCTTTTCGCTGGTGATAATTCGGTCAATCAAATTGGTTTGCGTTAATTCATGTGGTATCCAAATATCGAGCGTCTTTGCGTAGCCTGTAGTTTTTAGGTGATTCCAAACTGTCAAGTAGTTGATGTTTACTGCCTACTTTTTTATCTGACAGCTTGTGTGTAAATATTGTTTTCAGTGTCTGGAAGATCAGAGCGAGCATCACAAACATTCGCATCCACGTAAGCAACGTTGCATTTTCTATACCATACATAATGGCTCACCTACGTACATACATGCTTGAACATGTTAATTGTGTCTTGGTTCTTCAGGGCTCACACATATGGTTTCATAGTATGTGCAATGCTAAGCTTTGTGTTACATTGCTACATTATGGGTAGTAGCAAGAAAATGCATCGTCAAAAGATCTGGATTCGTATATTTGCCACCGAAGCCACAACTGATCTCAGCTGATATAATTTATGTGAACGAATTGCGTACGAAAAATATCCACAAGAACTGTGTAAGTTTAATCTTGATCAAACTACAAAACCAAACAACATATGATCACTTGACCTCCTTCATTGAAGGGGTTTAAGCCTCAGTTTACTACTATGATAACATTAAACTATTGAGTTGGCAACCACGAAATTGCCGATGTTTTTATACACAAATTGACTACAAACTACCATCTTCAAACAAAATTATGTGGAATTTCCTTCTTAAACGAGGGAAATGTGACAGCTAATCAATGTCAGAATAAAAAAATCATAACATTGACAAAAGGTATCAAAACAGAAACCATGTACGATATCGGCACTTACTTAGTTGCCAACTCAATATATCACATTCATTTATTGAATTATTTGATATTTTAAGGAAATTTCATTGTCTCTCTTCAATGCACACGGTCTTGCAAAAGTTTGCGTTAAGTCACGTATCCACACGTTTGCGACTGGAAGAAAGAATAACAACAATATCAGTATACATTATACATTATATTATGCATGTATATTGTGTTATATACTTACTCCACTTGGATCCTTTAAGTACAGGACAACCTGCGTGTTTAGTGCGATAATCTTTATCGAGCGAACGATGCAAATTATACCAGAAAAGCACATTACCCTTTTTCGGTTTTACAGCGATATTCAGAAATGGAAATACAGTAGCTCCACCCTGTTCAACATCAGAGAACTGTAACAAAACATGTGTGTGTGTGATTAATCATAGTGATACGAGTTCGTTTTCTACGATACTAACATAAAATATTGCCGTTGCAATTCTGTTGCCGTTACCATCGGGAATTTGTGCTTCGCTCTGAAAGAAATACCTTTTAAATATAGATTTGCAGACATGTATGTCATCTGTCTAACTATCTTACTTATATGTGAAACTTACTCACCACATAGAAATCCCAATGCGGTTCATAGTGACCACCCAACCCATAATTGGCTACTTGCAATTCCTCACAATAGGTCATATCCAAGCCTGTGGCATCGTGTAAGGCATATAACATATCTTGCATGTATTCGTGAGTCTCATAAGGTAGCCAGGCATTTTTACTTATACGAAAATTTGATTTCTTTGATGAATGTGCCGTTTGTGTGCGAACTGTTGAACGCTGCATATGTGGTATTGCCATATCTTTTATTGTATTTATTTTTGAATCTGTAATCATGTCATGGAATGTCAAAATCAAAGGATCCAAATTATGTTCCTCCACTTTGAATGGTGAGAGTAGATGATATTTTTTGCTTGTGATGTAGCGACAACGTAATGGACGCTGTTGAGCTTCAGATGGTAATAGATCACCACGACAAATTTGTTCATATATTTTATATTCTTCACTATTCTAAAGGGACCAACGGAGGGCGGGAGAGAGAGAGAGAGACAGGTAGGATAATACTAAAAGTAATTAAATGATTGATCTAATGATAGAATTACGTATCTACATAGCAATAAGTAAGTACTTACATGATATTCGTATGTGTCGATTTTAGTTGTTAGCGCCGGTGCTCTGCTCTCATTTTTATCTAATAATTCAATGGTGTATTTAAGAGCCCAAGCTTTGGATCTTTCTGGATTCTGAAGTATGACTTGTTTGCACAAATATAAAGCTGCTTCCAGATCGCCTGTGTGGAAGAAATATAATTTTTGGGTTTTGCGTTTTATGTAAAAACTTTTCTGCACCCACTCCACTTATGGTTGAGAATATATATATTTTAAATTGAATAAGGTCTAGGAAGCTGATTTCAGGGATCTGTACATCGATTTTATACAGAGAAAAATCGCATTCTTTTTAAAATGAAAATAAATTAAATTAAACAATTTCGATACCATTGTTCCGAAAAGTTTTGAGTCTTTTAAGTATTCCAGAATAGCAGGTTTCCATACGTTGGTTCTAGTTTCCGAAGAGTGCTTGTGGGATGCAGTTGTGTTACAGAGTCCATTTACGAGCATTTTCATGCCGGAAGAATTACTAATTGTATGCCGACCGGTAGGTATTTTTCGAACGGAAAATTTTTGTGATATTATTGTTGATGTTGGAGCCGGGGATTGAATCCACTATCTACTGTTCATATATTTCGGTTTACTGATCATAAATTGTTATTGCTGTCAAATTTAGCGTATACTCGCGATTCTTGACTACAGAAACATCAACTCTATTTGGTTGAAGAATTTTTTTTTTTCATTATCCAATACGGAGATGCCATTTATGAAAACAAACGACGCTTGATTTCAAATTTCTGCTACCATAATTTTCTTATAGTCAGAAGTGTAGAAACTGTTCTAGTGAAAGTATATAGTGCATTGTGCGCAACATTCAATGGCTGATGAAACATTCAAAGGAATTAAATTTATTTCCATACCATGCATATAATGTATGTGCTTACTTCGATACAAAGTGCTTTTCTTCTACTAACTCCAGCGCTACAATGAGGACAACAACTCCAATCCCGCTCATCCCCATCAAGAAATTCGGTCCGCATCACATACGGTACGACTCGTCTCAACTGCACGTCGCGTTACGTGGTCTTGGTCTCTTTAAGTGTGAGAGGAAGGTGTTTCAGCCTAACAGAGATGCTGAATAGCGCAAGCATTTCAAGTTCCCGGAGGACTCATCGAAAAAAACCGATTATACAATGATGACGGTCGGCGTCAGCATATCATTTTCCATGGCTAAAACCCTGGAGGCAGCAGCAGCAACAACATCGCAAATTAAGCGCCATAAGCGGGCAAATGATTATGCTGGGGATTTGAGTGAAATCGAAAATACCGTGTATGATATCAAAATCATATCAACAAGGAATGGCTTGACGCTCAAAATCTCAAGCAGCAGGTACCAACACGAGGCAGAGTACCACTCTAGAAAGCTGAAGCTGCAACGGTGGACACACACAGACAAGTTACGGCAACTGTCGGCATAATCAGCTGATTTTCGTAGCTATACAAGATATCAGCTGAGTATATTTTCTACGAAGCAGAATGTATTTTCGCAGAGACGAGTCACGCGCCTGAAGTTGCAAAAATATATATGTACTAAGAAGGCAGCACACCGCATGTCGGCAGAGATCATAGGCACAGATTTGCAGAAGACTGCCGCCAATGTGTTGATATGTGTCGGATCAACAAGCATCGCCAATTCAACGTTGCGCAGCTACATCCGAACTCCAAAGTCGAAACTGATATCTGCGCTGAAGAGCCACGGAGCTGATATCATGTGCGTCAACGAGTTCCGGACGACCAAATTGTGTGGGAAATATCACGCCGAGAACATCGCGTACCCGATCTCCACACAGATACCAATTTTGTCCAAATTGCTGTACTTGTTGGACTCGGGACGTCAACGCTGGCGTTAACATCATGTACTTAGGCGAGTGCCTCGTCAGGGGAATAAAGACTCATAAAAATTTCCACCGGAATAAGGTAGGTTGAATCTCGAGCAATATATAGAATCAAGCATCATTTAATCAACTACTTTTCATTTCTCTTTCAGGATGATGAGCCTCCAAAGAAATGTAAACGAAGTGCAACTAAAAGATGTACTGTGCTCACTCGACCTCCTTCATTCATTTGAAGGGGGTTTAAGCTTAGCTCAGCTTACCTAACTGAAATAGATTTTCGGCTACACCTTCCATAAAGTCCAATGATGTTGGCTCTCCACAATATTCCTCTTTGGCTAAACGTATCATTGATTCTTTGAGCCACACTTTAGTGTGGTTATATTCTTCCAATTTCATCAATTGCTGACCTAGTGTGAAACAATCTTGCCACGTCATATCGGTGCTGATGGATCAAATGGCAAAGAAAAATGATATAAAAACGACAATAGATTATTAATTGCTACATGTTACATTTTCATTCGTATTCTCCTTTCATGTAACGAATATGCTTACCCATATTTGACACCATTTAATACGCCAGCGGCAATTTGTGTCACATTAAGTTTATAAGTTTCCTGTAACCTTATCAAAGCCAGTGCTGAACCATCAACATCCTCTTGATTTGGAAAGTTCAAAAATGCTCGACTCTCAGTCACACGTTCAAGAAAATCTATATTACCGTGTGTAAATGCGGTGGTTGTAAAACAATATGTAAATAAATTTGCTTTAGATGTGATATGAAACGGTAATTTGAGTTAACATACTTATGGCAATATGATCCTGCCGTATACGTTGCTCATATGTATACCAGTCAGTGTGTAAACGTTTCATAAGACGATATGAATTTACTGGATTTGTTAAATAGTTCTCAACGTCTACAGATGCTAGCTTGTGCTCATATGAAATTCTATTTAATTCTCTGAAAGTAAATATACATAAGTTATAATGAGAGGTAAATGCATAAAAAATTTGCATGTGGCTCCGTAAAATAGAATAGCAATAAAGATGAAGTCTTATAATCCATTTTATTTCTAGTGAAAGCGATTAGAATTTTGACTATACGCATACTAAGCATACATATATTGCACTATTTAATGTCAGCTAATTGTATTTTAATTAATTTGTATATATAGACTAGTTTGTGAAAAATATATCCCAGTAGTATTAATTAATTTGATCTTGTTTTGATAAGAGCTTATTAAGGCAATGAGGTAAGTTGATTATTTGAAAAAAAAGTAAACTGTGATATTTATTTTCTAAATCAATTTCATTCTACATATTTATTCACTTTTTTGTCCTGCATACGTAAAAGCTAATATACAATACATTAGAGTGGTTAGGGTGAAAAATACCTGATCAATGACTATTCGGATCATTGATGACATATCTGAAATCGTTATTTGTGTAGATCTAATAAAAAAAAAATCTCCTTACAGTCGGCTGGGGCCGACCAAACTAAACCCTGCATATGTAGATTTATATATAAAAAGTTTACTCGAATATCCAACTTTTCTTTTATTTCCACTTTTCGAGAAACAATTTTTGCATATACTACTAATTTACACCCGAAATATGGTTGACTTTGACGAAGTAAAAGGATTTTAAGATAATTCCGAGGCTTAGTATGGGAGCTATATAAAAAGTGGGCGTGGCTTACCACTTTCTAGTAAATCCAATTAATTTTTCAATGTTAATCCACACCTTAAATTTGGTGTCCTACGTTGAATAGTTTCTAAGTTATGGTGGTTAACATTTTTGTTTAATTTCCTCAACTTTGTATGGGAGCCCCAATAAGAAGTGGGCGTGGTACGCTGATTTTTCGGCAGATTATTTCCGACTACGATATTAATTTAAGTGTCAATTATGGTTATTGTAGACATAAGATTGCCTAAGTTACAGCTGTTTCAATTTAAAATTTGTATGGGGGCTACGATAAACACTGGGCGTGGTGCGCCCATTTTCTGTGAGCCTAGTTGCTCGTACAATACTAATCCACACCTTAAATCTCGTTATTCTACGCTGAATAGTTTGCAAGTTATAACCGGTAACATTTTTTTTAATTTCCGCAACTTTGTATGGGAGACCCAAAAAGGAGTGGGCGTGGCACATTGATTTTCTGCCATATTATTTCCGACTACCATGTTAATCTAAGTGTCAATTATGGTTATTCTATACAGAAGATTGTAGAAGTTACAGCTGTTTCAATTTAAAAAAAGTACAGACACTTTGTATGGGAGCTACGCTAGAAAGTAGGCGTGACTCACCCACTTTTGGCGAGGTTATATAGTAGTATAATGTAACTCTATGAGCGAAATATTGTTGTCCCAAGTGGTATGTTATGTGAGTTATAGCAAGTTAAAAATTTTGAAAATTTCGAGGTTAGTCGCTTTGAATGCTTGGTGTGGGCGTGGTTATTGACCGATCATGCCCAATATCAATCCCCTCCGTACCCTTGGATCATAGATTACTTATGCCAAATTTCATCGAAATAGCTCAATATTTACTCAAGTTATCGTGCGAACCAGCCAGGTGACAGACAGACGGACGGACGGACGGACATCGTTAAATCGAAAATTTAATCGACGCTGATCACGAATATATATCTATGTCTATATCTCCGGAGATTCCTTCAAGTGGACACAAACATCTGACCGAAATGAATATACCATGCATATTGCATTATGCAGGGTATAATAAAATAAATATGTGGCATTTATAAACCACGAAAGGCTCTTTGTGCCATTACTGTTGTGTGTGTTCAATTTTGGACAGTATTAAAAGGGACGTACTTATTATATCAGGTTCCGAACGGCAGAACTCTTCCGACATTACTTTTTTCTGCGCTTTGTCACAGAGTTCTTTTAGAAGCTTTTCCATGGCAAATTGTTACTGCCGGAAGAATTGCTAATTGCTTGTCGACAGGTGGGTACTGTTCGAAAGGAAAACCTTTTCGACCTACATATCTAATGCTTTTGTCATAGATGAGGTTTGTAAACTTGATTTTTTGAGCCAAAATAGTGAGTTAAAATGCTATTCATGAATTATTGATTTGAAGAGCTGGGCAACGCCTTTATTGAGATATTTCGTAATATTTTTTAAATTGGATTATATTTGCACCTATCGAAGCACTATGAGTTAAGAGGAAGAGAATCTCAACGAATGGGTGAATGAGGGCAAGGCGAAATACCTACCCTTAACAAACACACTAGTAGTCCCAGTGTATCTTGGAGCCAGCAACAACACCAGTTATGAAGTAAGCCTGGAGATATTATTTATAAAGGATTACTCTTGCAAACAGGTGCTAAGTCAGCAATTGCAAAGTCGAGCTCGAGCACAAACTACACTTGTAGAGTGTAGAGTGCTTAGGAAGGATCCAGTACTGGAGAATTTGTCTACGCTTTTTCTACTGGAGACAGCTAGCGAAAAACAGAGGCGGCTAAAGGAGCAGAATATATCCTGGGGTTGTAATAACCGAATAGTAATACATAAGTAAGTAAGTATATAAGCATTACCTATAGCTAATTACGAGGGAATTCATATACGTGAGTGCCCATGAATTCACATCTCTTGCGATGCGACTGACTTTTACCGCCTATTCAAAAATCAACTTTCTAAAATTTTCATAGAGGGTGTTTTTTTGTCCAAATAACCTGAACTGTTATATAATTCGTTGGAAAAATTTTATGTTTTTTTTGTTTACAGATATTTATTTTGGTGCATTTGTGCATCATGATTTCCTGGGTAGTGTGACGCTAGACTGTCGATGCCACACTGCCTACATATTCAATCCATTCAATTAGAAAACAAAATAATATATCATAACCAAACAAACCTAAGGTCCCTCTAAAGAGACACCTTTTACTTCTTGCTTTGCAATGTTAATATTAGCCTATTGTTCTTGTTGCAAAATTAACATTTTTATATATGCACATAAATTAATCTTCTTCTTTTTGTTTCTTTCCCTTGTTTTGATAAATATATATATATATACATTTTTTTTAGCCTAATTAAATGTTCTTTATTATTATTATTTCAGAGAACATTATAATTTATTTTTATTATGAAAGCTGGTAAAAAATAACCGGTAGGTACGTCGTTATATGAATCCGAGATTTGATTCCGAGTAAGTCTAAGTTTACGATGGAGATATTTCATAACTAGTTTTCACCGTTAGAACGACAGTGATGTTTCTAGAAAGAAAGAAAGAGGTTTCGTGCTAAAAAGAAATTTCTTATGTCTTGACAATGAGTTATTATTATTTTATAATACAAAATGCATTCCCGCAATGCAGCAAGTCAAAACTTATGAACATCAAATTGCAAGTTTTTGGCGAATCCTTTACTTTAAAAGCTTTCGAGTAATCGTTAGAACTTCTTTTTTACTTGATGCAATTGTAAAAAAATTTTTGCTTGCAATTTCAAGTAATTATAATCAAATTTTGTTTTACAGTGACTACTGCAATCATAATCACAAATTATATTTAATTTAAAAATAATATTTTTTATTGTTTAATTAGTTTTAATATAAAAACTTCATGTCATATGAAATATATCGCAAGACAAGTTTGTATTTTAAAGGCCTGAATTGAGTTATAAAATTCAAAGATTCAAAAGAATATAAATTTAATATTAATGACGTTTTCCCCGTTCATTTTCGAAATATATACTGACAGCACTGTATTTTTTGGTTGAATGTTAAATTTTGGTAGAAAACTAATTATGATATATGTAAATAAAATAATAATATATGTAAATAAAATAATAATTTGTCTACACTACGCTTTACCTTTCCAAAGCAATAATCTGTTGTTTGGAAGATTCTAAATACTCTTTTAGATCATTCATCAGTATTTCCTCCGTATTCAGTAATCGTTCAAGACCAGTGATTGAGGAAAAATATTCATTAGCTCGACTGCATTTTGCTATTGCTATTATTATGATCAATATGAACTTATTGTCCAAATGATACATTTTTAATTTTATGAATTTATATTGATATGATTTTGGATTGAATTAATTTGTAACACTTTAACTGCTATCTGCCAATTGGACATTTGTGATCTTTCCGCACAAATTTGTTTTGTTGCTTTGTTTATATTGACAGTGTTGACAGCTTCGCGTTTTAAACTCAACTAACGAAATTGCCAACATTGTAGTTTCAAGAGACAGACACTTGTCCACAACGTAAAACTGGCAATGTTTCTTGATTTCAATGATTTTTTTTGCTTTTTTTAATGTATTAAACAACAAAATTTGTTGAAATATATATTTTTTTTCGTTTTTACGAGTTAGAATTAATAGCGGTGCCAAAGCAAGACTTTATATTCTTAAGATAAGCCTGTTTCATATTCTGTTGCTGCGGTCGTTCGTCATGTTACTTCATTTACTTCAGTTAGTTTCTGAATGAAATCTTCAAATGATAATCTGATGCTGTACAAAATGTTTGTTTGTATATATCATATACTCAATTATCATTCGCGTGCAAATGCGTGCACGCGACCGATCCATGTTGGCAGGTGTTTTTATTAACCACTTGATGATGATGATGATGGCAATGACATTTGAATAGATAATTTTAAAGAAAAACAACATTTGCGATCAATTAAGCATAAGCTTAAACCCCCTTCAAATGGATGAAGGGGGTCAAGTAACCACAGTGGTTACTTGACCCAAGTACAGTGGTACTTGGTTTACGTTTTTCTGGAGGCTCATCGCCCTGAAAAGAGGAATGAAAAAGTGATTGATTAAATGATGTTTAATTCTATATATGTATTGCGCGAGATTCAACTTACGTTGTTCTTATGGAAATTCTTGTGAGTCTTTATTCCCCGGATGAGGCACTCCCCAATATACAATATATTAACGCCAGCGTTGACGTCCCGATTCCAACAAGTACGGCAATTTGGGCAAAATTGTTTGGTACTATGGCATCAGTGAGTTTAATAGTGATATCAAACATTAGTGTAAAGTCGAACTTTTATGTAAATTGAAAATCTTCAACATATCCGGATGTATCAAAATTACACAAGTTGAGAATTATCTACCAATTATTCGAAAATATTTGACCCAAAATCGGTCTCGATCCCGGCCTCCGTCTCATTGTGGGGGGAACTCGGAATGGCTTGCCGCTGAAGATCTCGAATAGCAGGTATCAACACGAGGCAGGATACCATTCAAGGAAGGTCAAACTGCAACGCTGGACACAGACCAAGACCAGCGAAAATATCTCTGAAGAAGAACAGAAGTTGCGGCAGCTGTCACCATACTCAGCTGATTTTCGCAGTTACACACGATATCAGCTGAGTATATTTGCCGCAAAGCAAGAGATATTTTCGCCGAGACGAGTCACGCGCCTAAAGCTGCAAAAGTTCATATGCACTTAGAAGGCAGCGCACCGCATAGCGACAGAGATCATAGGCACCGATCTGAAAGCGACTGGATCCAATGCGTTGGTATGCATTGGATCAACCACCATTGCTGCGAACTCGCCGATGCGTGGTTACATCCGAACGCCAAAGCCGAAACTGATCTCTGCGCTGAAGAGCCGCGGTGCAGATATAATGTATGTGAACGAGTTCCGGACGACGAAGTTGTGTGGGAAATGCCACGCCGAGAACATCACGTCCCGATCTCCACACAGGTACCAATTTTGCCCAAATTGCCGTACTTGTTGGAATCGGGACGTCAACGCTGGCGTGAACATCCTGTACATTGGCGAGTGCCTCATCGGTGGAATAACGACCCATCAAAATTTCCACCGAAACAACGTAAGTTGAATCTGAAGCACTATTTAGAATCAAACATCATCTAATCAATCACTCTTTCATTTCTCTTCATTTCTCTTTTCAGGACGATGAGCCCCCGCCGAAGAAGAGAAAGAAGAATCAAAGTGCCACTAAGCGATGTACTGTGGTCACTTGACCCCCTTCATCCATTTGAAGGGGGTTTAAGCTTATGCTTAAGTACTTTACTTCCTGAATAGAATTCCTCTATATTGTGATTTGTTCAATGTCGCCGCAATGTTTTCTGCATGTTTTAACATAACATAATGTAAGATACTTGAATATCAAAAGGAAAAAAAAACACATATTGTATATTTATTATTATTTATAGATAATTTTTAAAAATGTATTTATTTATAATCGGAGATCAAAAAGGCCATTCATCTGTAACGAATCGATGAGTATGCAGCTATTGAACAAGAAGAAGTAGAAAAAGAAGAAAAATAAATTAATGAAGACGACATTATTACAATATATACTTTGTTTTTGCTTTTGACAATTATTTGAAAAAATTCTTTGAAGCAAAATTTAGAATTCTTATTATATATGTAGGCACTTACTAATTTGTGTGCCAGCAATGACAGGGCAAACAAATTGTTTAGTACGATAATCATCCTCGTGATATTCATTCAACGTAGACCAGTACAGTAAAGCACCATTTGGTATATCAATGCTCAATTCAAGTTGTGGAAAAACCAATGAGCCACCCAGCTTCGATTTTTGCAACTACAAAGAGAGAGAGAGAGAGAGAGAGAGAGAGAGAGACCACTCGTATGTTTTCATCATTAAATTGATATAAACTCACATTGAATGCAATATTTGCAATAATTTGCGATCCACGTTTTGTTGCCCTTTTAAAATTTAGCTCTTCTTCGGCGAAATCGTCATCAAAACGCCATCGTTCAATATGCCATTCATTGAACAATTCACATACATGCCCTGTAACTCGTTGAAGAGTTTGTGCGACCATACGTTTCAATTTTCTTTGTCCCATTTTTGTGAATTGTAATTCCGTTTCCGTATCCTCCACCGTTTCGATTAAATCTTTTAAATCATTAATTTGTTTTGCACTCAACACATTATGGTGGAGTACAACATATGGATCGACACTAAAATACTCAATATGTAATGGTTGCAACAATAATTGTGGCAAATTTTCATGTACAATTGAACAATGTCTCATATGGTTTCTATTAGCTCCATTACTGTTATCGTCGGTGTTTGTGATTGTGGCAGTGGTAGTATTAGCAGCATTATTGTTGGCATTGGTATCTGCAGCAGTACTTTCACGGCAAATCTCTTCAATCAGCAATTCCTCAGCGGATTTGAGCTGGTTCACATAAAAATAGACGTGAAAAAATACAATTTCATTACACTTTTCCTTAAAGTTAAGTTCGACCAGGAAGTTGTTAAAACTTTACATTATCAAATTCAATATATCAAAAGCTGACAAATATTCATTATTACGTAGATTCTTCTATAAAGGGCATTAACGATATAGATTTCTTAATTAATACTTATCTTTAACATTTCAATCTTCAACGCACAAAATAATTTTTGAAAGTTTGATTTTAGTTATTCCGTCGAGTTTTGACCAAATGATGAATGATGAGATGAGATAAAAATAAATAATATATATGCCTGATTATAATATTTTATTACTGAGAATGATCTGCTTCAAAAACAAATCTATTATATAATAGAGTATGCACTTGTTGATCCAAATTGTTCAAATAAATGGACTCTAATTCGTTTTTTATTTATCATTGAAACAAAGCACAGCTAAACACAAGCATTAACAATATAACCACATATTGGAAGTAATACATTTTTAATAAGGTAATTATCATGTTACAACATCATTATTATGAAAACATAACAAAAACAAATTTTGTCCACAAAACTTTTTCTTCGCACATACACACAAACACTCAAAGCAGTACAATAAAATTGGAAATACGCCCAGTAGCAAAAAAAGGTCTTCTTGTATCTTGTAGGCCTTAGCTTTCTGTATTTTTTTCTACTTCTTTTTTGTATGAAATGTACCAAAACAAAGACTACTCGCTCGATTTGCTTCAAAGGTTATAAAAAAAGTATTTTAAAACAACTATAAGAGCAAAGGCCTTACATTCTCGCTTTCTCGATTAAAATGTCTTTATGAAGTGCTAAAATGGTATTTTGAAAAATAAATTTTTATTGATCATTTCTCTTCTTCATTGTTATACACAATTATTTTCTTTGAATTTCGTTCGAAGAAAATAATTTTGAAATACGTAAAAGAATGAAGAATATTAAATTTGCACATTAAAAATTCATATTGAAACTTTTACCAAATTGGCCAAATTGGTCTTCATAATAAATGCTATGTATGCATTTCACAATGCTCAACCATCATGACAAGCTCCATCCTTATAATAATAAAAACCGATAAGTGATAAGTGACAACCGAAGCGATGGTTATATAGTGTCAAAATGATTTTAAAAAAATCTCCTTACAGTCGGCTGGGGCCGACCAAATTATACCCTGCATATGTAGACATATATATAAAAAGTTTGCTCGTATATCCATCCTTTTCTTCCACTACTTTGTATAGGACCTACATTAAGAAGCAGGCGTACCTCACTAATTTTGGAGGATCAATTCCTGCCTATAATACTAAACTACATAGGTTGCAATGGGTTGACCTAGGCGTATTAATTAGTAAGTTATGGGTGTTTTAATGTTTAAGATAAATCCGAGACTTTATACGGAAGATATATAAAAAGTGGGCGTGACGTATCTCTTTCTGGTATATCTAATTAATTTTTCAATATCAATCCACACCTTAAATTTGGTTGTCCTACGCTAAATGGTTTGTAAGTTATGGAGCTTAAAAGTTTTAGTTTAATTCCCTCGACTTTGTATGGGAGACCTATGAAGGAGTGGGCGTGGCACACTGATTTTCTACCAGATTATTTCCGACTACGATATTAATCTAAGTGTCAATTATGGTTATTTTAGGCAGGAGATTGACGAAGTTACAGCTGTTTAAATTTAAAAGAATTGCAGTTATTTTGCATGGGGGCTGCAATGAACAGTGGGCATGGCGCTCCCATTTCCTATGAGCCTAGTTGCTCGTACAATACTTATCCATACCTTAAATTTGGTTGTCCTACGCTAAATGGTTTGTAAGTTATGGAGCTTAAAAGTTTTAGTTTAATTACCTCGACTTTGTATGGGAGACCTATGAAGGAGTGGGCGTGGCACACTGATTTTCTGCCAGATTATTTCCGACTATGATATTAATTTAAGTGTCAATTATGGTTATTCTAGACAGAAGATTGCCGAAGTTACAGCTGTTTCAATTTAAAATTTGTATGGGGGCTACGATAAACAATGGGCGTGGTGCACCCATTTCCTGTGAGCCCAATTGCTCATACAATACTAATCCATACCTTAAATCTCGTTGTTCTAGGCTAAATGGTTTGTAAGTTATGGAGCTTAAAATTTTAGTTTAATTCCCTTGACTTTGTATGGGAGACTCATGAAGGAGTGGGCGTGGCACTCTGATTTTCTGCCAGATTTTTGCCGACTACGATATTAATTTAAGTGTCAATTATGGTTATTCTAGACAGAAGATTGCCGAAGTTACAGCTGTTTTAATTTAAAATTTGTATGGGGGCTACGATAAACAGTGGGCGTGGTGCGCCCATTTTCTGTGAGCCTAGTTGCTCGTACAATACTAATTCACACCTTAAATCTCGTTATTCTACGCTGAATAGTTTGCAAGTTATAACCGGTAACATTTTTTTTATTTTCCGCAACTTTGTATGGGAGACCCAAAAAGCAGTGGGCGTGGCACACTGATTTTCTGCCTTATTATTTCCGACTACCATGTTAATCTCAGTGTCAATTATGGTTATTCTGGACAGAAGATTGTAGAAGTTACAGCTGTTTCAATTTAAAAGAAGTACAGACACTTTGTATGAGAGCTACGCTAAAAAGTAGGCGTGGTTCAACCACTTTTGGCGAGGTTATATAGTAGTATAATATAAGTCTATGTGCCAAATATTGTTGTCCCAAGTTGTATATTATGTGAGTTATAGCAAGTTAAAGATTTTGAAAATTTCGAGGTTAGTCGTTTTGAATGCTTGGTGTGGGCGTGGTTATTAACCGATCATGCCCAATATCAATCCCCTCCGTACCCTTGGATCATAGATTGCTTATGCCAAATTTCATCGAAATAGCTCAATATTTACTCAAGTTATCGTGCGAACCAGCCAGGTGACAGACAGACGGACGGACGGACGGACGGACATCGTTAAATCGAAAATTTAATCGACGCTGATCACGAATATATATCTATGTCTATATCTCCGGAGATTCCTTCAAGTGGACACAAACATCTGACCGAAATGAATATACCATGCATATTGCATTATGCAGGGTATAAAAATTATCTCCAGGCCTTTTTAAGGGGGTCTTCTACCTTGTTGTTTCAAAAAATTCGATTTTTTTTTTTCAATTTTCCAACCCAGAAGGTGTTAGGAATATACCCTTAAAAGGATATAACTGAAATCTTACTATTTCGAGTTTTTCCGAGCCGTCGAAGACAGTTACGCGTGCTCTTATCGCAGCGCTCTTCGCGACCACCTAAAAGCTGGCCCATCGCGTTTTTCTTAAGTTATCTAACGTTCTATCGAATACCTGATGTATCTGTATCTATGTAATCTCTGTTATGCATGATAAATTTTTCGGTCCATTTAGTTTGAAAGAAAATTTAACGTCGGAAACATCCCGCTTGTTATATACATGAATATCTTTAAATGCGATTTCCCAAAAGTTGCGTTTTTGTAACTGGTTGACATGATATCTCGAAAACTAATTGATTGATTGATTGAAATTATATATCAAAATTTGTGAAAAACCTGTGGCTATCGTGTCACAGATACTTTTTAGATTTTTTTATTTAAACAATTTTTACAGATGTTTTTAACCCCGAAAACATTAAAAAAAAAAATTTTTTTTTTTTAAAGTTGCCTGTTCTGCGAAATTTTCAAATTTTGAAAATGCCATCTGTCAAACGATAGCCAAGGTGATAAAAAAATTAAATCATTTTGGTTTTTTTGTTTCAGACGATTTTCATGAGCTAAATCGTGTCAACCATTTGTGTATGCATTTTTTGCAAGGGACACTTCAAGGTCAAGTCACGGTCAAATCGAAGACAGTAAATTTTCAGTAAAATTAGTGTTAAATGTATTTAATAAACAAGTTGAATGCAACAAACCGCACCTCGATTGCGTTTTTAGTTTTCCTATAACTAATATTCAAAAAACAGTGTCAAAAATGAAGCCACAAGGTAGAAGACCCCCTTAAGCTCTTCTGTAATGCCTGTGAAAGTAATGCCAACTTATAATACAGTGTTTTAAAAAGGCATTTTGATGTATGCCTTTAGTATTTTGCTACTGGGTATATATACACATACCATGTATATAAATATATATATATATATATATATATATATATATATATATATATATATATATACATATACATATGTACAATATATTTTACATATTTTACATACCTTAGTCTCGCTTATCTTATTCGTCATTTTATTATTCTTCATCGCTTTCTTGTTTTTATTCAATTTCCTATTTCTGTTTTTTTGCTTCCCCTTGCCTTCCTGCTCCAATGGTTTCTCGTTATTATTCTGAGTACGAGCATTACTCTTGAGCATTTTCTGTTCGAGCGTCTTCTTTGCTTTCAGTACTCCCTTATGTGTGGGCTTTAGTTGTAGCAATTCGTTAACAACATCGAATGCTTTTTCAATATTACCTAATAAACAATTAACATATATTTGATTGGTATGCAAAGTGAAAATTGGTATGAAGTAAAACTCTCAATTTTTTTTCCCATACATACATATGTTTGTATGAATGGAAATATGCAAATATTTAATTGAAGTATGTAAATACATTTGTACGAGTATTAGATACGTATTTGTAATTGATTTTTCTCATTTCTATTACTTCGGAAATCATACTTTCATTCTCAATCTCAATTCAATCTGTGTATTTCCTTTGGCATATCAAATCGAATAAAACTAATTTGCATACGAAATCGATTTTATGTGAGACCTTTGACGATGATGGCTTGATTTGTTTGGTTTTGTTTGCAAATTTGTGATTTCTTGCTACTGGATTTTATGCGTATTTTAAAGTATTTAGAAGAGGATATAGAAAATTGAAAGTATGAAGGCATATTGCATGAATAAAGTTCTCTACTTGTCCTCTATATACTTAAAATGGCATGCTTTGGGAAAATTTTAACTTTTCGATGGAAACAAATCGAAACTCTAATAATACAGTCTCGAAAATTCGAATAATACAAAAATGTAAAGAAAGTGCCACTAAAAGATGTACTGTGGTCACTTGACGTCCTTCATTCATTTGAAGCGGGTTTGAGCTTAGCTTAGGAGTTTTAACCACTTACCCATATGATATTCTATATTTAGGAGTGTCATTTGGATTTGGAATTTTGCTTTGTCTATTTGATTAGTGGTAGCCGTTGTCGATGTTTTTGTCGTGGATGTGCTTGTTTCATTAACACCTGGTAACTTTTCCATTGCTGCTTGGATCCAAAATTTTGCCATCACATAATCACCTTTTTCATCTGATTTACGTCCAATTTCCAAACAATCGCTCCAGGACATTTCCGAACTGTGAATTAAGTGTGTGAATGAATGAGGCAAATGCATGTACACAAATACCTAAGTATATGTATGATATATACACATACATATAATATATACAATATGCGAGGGTGGTCCCAGAACTACCCGACCTAACAAAGAAAACAACAAATTTGGGAACATTTTTCTTTATTCCTCAACATAATCTCCTTTTAGCTTTATCCTTAAAATATAGGGGATCGAATGTACTCGTGTCCATATGAAATACAGGGTGATTTTTTAGCAACTTTCTTTTTGGCAACACTATTTTTGGTGGCTCAGCTGTTTTCTTGTAACATGTTACTATCAAACATGAGAGTGAATTTTCGATTCGGCGCCGTTCACAGCATATGGGTCTGTGTTACTCCACAATTTTGCGGAAGGATTTGGATGTAAAACCTTTTAAAATACAGCTGGTGCAAGAATTGGAACCACACGACCTACCACAATGGCTAACTTTTGATGAATGGGCGCTGCCAAAGTTGGATGAAGATCCACTTTTTTATCGGAAAATTGTGTTTAGCGACGAAGCTCATTTCTTGTTGAATGGATACGTGAACAATCAAAATTGCCGTATTTGGTGTGAAGAGCAGCCAGAAGCATCGCAAGAACTGTCAATGCATCCCGAAAAATGCACTGTTTGGTGTAGATTATGGGCCGCTGGCATCATTGAACCGTAATTTTTCAAAGATGACGAAGGCGAGCGCTACCGTGCAATGATTACAAACTTTTTTTTGCCCAAAATGGAAGAGCTGGACTTGGCTGACATGTGGTTTCAACAAGACGGTGCCACATGCCACACAACACGCGAAACAATGGCCCAATTGAGAGGCGAGTTCGGTGATCAGTTTATTTCACGTTTGTGGCCGGTCATTTGGCCGCCTAGATCGTGCGATTGAACGCCTTTAGACTATTTTCTGTGGGGCTATGTTAAGGCTCATGTATATAACGAGAAGCCCGCAACGGTTGACGCACTGGAAGCCGGTATTGAAGAATTTTTTCGTGAGATACCGGACGATATGTTGGATTGAGTTGGATAGAGAAAAATCACTCTGTAGTATGTACAAAAAATGTTTGGGATTTTTCAATACTTTCAGAAAATGTACAAAAACTTGTATAAAATTACACAGATATTTAAAAGAAAATAGATTGAAATTGTTAGTAAGTAAATTCGAGAGAATATGCATATGAACGAGAAGATGTGGTACTGAACTGAATACAATATTATTTCTTGAAAAATAGGCATTAATATTTGTGCTTTATGTTGTAGACATTTTCGTATTACTTTTTGCCCGACTATATTATACAAATTTGCTTACCTTCATATATATTTATGTACTTAGCAAATTAGAAATGTTTGCAAACAGTAGGAACTACAACACTCACTCACCCGACTTTAATGCCATTTATTTCACCGACAGCCAAACGTTCCGGTTTCAATTTGTAAATATCTTGTATACGTAATAGATTCGTCACAGCCTCATCGTAATCTATTTCGCTGGGGAATGTTAATGATTCCGTTTGGGTGGCAAGTGTGCCTTCATTGTTGTCAAGATTTTCCGCATATCTCATCAGTGCATTCCAATCGGATGTAAAACGTTTCATGATTGTTAGCGCATTGATGGGATTGTTTAAATATGTATGCGTGTCATTCAATGCCAGATTGTGTATATTTTGAATTTCTAAAGTTTTCCTGAAATAAACAATTAAGTTAATGATATTTTTTATGTATTTACACTTATATATCAGGAAAATAGTTGGAATTACCATTTGATTAAGTCAATTTTCTCTTCAAAGTTTGCAATATATAGACGCAATAGTCGAATAAGCTCAGACTCAGTGTGTAGAAATTCTGCCATATCATGATTTGGAACATTTGATCCAGTATTTATTATTGCTTCAGAATCCCCAATATGTTCAGCATGAGCATGACTAATGGCCCAAAGCATGAGGAAAACAAACAACCATAATATCAGTGACGAATTCACTAATATTAATTTGTTTTCAGTAGATATTGTTGTTGTTCTTGGGGTCAGTGGCATTTTATTGCTGTTCATTTCTAATACACGAATTTATTCATAAATACGCACGTATCCACACATTCGATATGTATATTGTATAATATCAGCTAACTTTAGGTCAAATTCAAGTTGTAATTTATTCGTGATTTATACAAAATTCAAAAATTCAAAAATATTTTGTTTTGTTTTTGTACTGATTTAGATTGCAAATTTTATTCAAATAATATATAGTAGGTTATTATAAAGTTCAATGTATCTTTTCGATTACCACCGTTTTCTATTATTATTGCTTTTTGGCAAATTTGAATCTTCTAAAAGGCAGACGATGTTATTTCACTGAAAGCTGTAAACAAACTAAAATTGTTATAATGTATATAAAGGTTTTTACACAATTAGTGGTATCTTTGTTTTGAATGCTAAACAAAATTTGTAACATTGCCACAATACCGAGATACCATAAACTGTGAACACCATAATTATGTAGGAATATTTCATTTGCATAGAAAAGCTTTCATATCATATGTTTACCACTAACAGGTTCATAGTTGAAATTGGACAATTTGTTACACTTTATAGAACGTGGTAACGAGTAAGGTTATGAGAAAGAGAGAGAGAGAGAGAGAGAGAGAGAGAGCTAATATATGTAAATGTGCATGTGAATATGCATTATCATCAGATTTTGCATGTGAGCGACACCGGATATAAAGATTTCAATAAATAATCAGTTCTTTCGATCTTTGCTCAATGACTTTTGGCGTTATTGTACTTCTAGACGACGTTCACCTTCAACGTTTTTACGACCATGCTTAAACTCTCAAACCCATCCATGCTCAGTTAGAATTGAAGTAATAGATTCCTCTAACACTTTTATCAATTTATCATTTTATAATACACTGAAATGTCAACTTCAAATGGCTTGTAAACAAAGAACTAATGGACAAATCAAAATAAACCTTTGAGTGTGTTGAAATGAAAGACCATATTACCATGCCATATTTGCAATGCTCATATAGAAGTAATTACACACACATACACACACACAGTTGCGTGGTAGTCTTCTATATTTCGGGAATTGGAAATTCTAGTAGTGCTAAGTGCAATTTGACTTCGCAAAGCTTGACATTATCGACAGTACCTACAATAGCTGTTATCGAATGGTGCAACGAAATGTTCAGGAAATACAATCTCGACGCCTTAATAAAAATTCTATTCAGCAGTCGACTGTATGCTTTTCAGGAAAATAACATTTCGTTATTTGACGGGCCAAAACATTGAATTGATGTATAATCCGCCGTACAGCCATGATGTGGCGCCCAATGATTTCTTTTTGTGAAGAACAAACTGAGTCGTCTGCGATTTCTTGGGCGTTCAAAATACATATTTTGGAGATAATTTTTGACAGTGCCAAAAATGCTTGAGCATTGGTTCAAATGCATACAAATCTTGGATAATTCAATGAGAAACAATTCAACCATTTTCAATTACAAATATTTGCGTTTGCTTGTATTCCCGAAATATAAACGGCTGCCATTGTAAAGCTACGCCAAACAACCAAATCCAGGTATGAATATAACACTCATGCATTGTAATTATATAAATATTAAAATGCAAGTCATGATGTGCTTTCAATTTTCCATTGATAACCTTTGTTACCAGGTATTTTGGAAAAAGTAAGAGAAATGTGGGTGCCGTAGCTCAGTGGTTAGTGTGTTGGCCTTCTGATCTGTACGTCGTGGTTCAATCCCCGGCTGATGCATAATAAATTTAATATCGAAAAGATTATTCTTTCGAACGGTACCCACCTGTCGGCAAGCAACTGGCAATTCTTCTGACAGTAACAACTCGCCATGAAAAAGCTTCTAAAAGAATTCTGTGACAAAGCTCAGAAAAAGGAATGTCACAAGGGTTCTGCCGTTCGGAATCGGCTAGAATAAGTAGGTCCCTTCAAATACTGTCCAAAATTTAACACGCACAACAGTAATGGAAGAGAATCTCGGCCAATGACCCCTTCGGGGCTTTAAATGCCACGTTAATTTTTTTTTTTTTTTGGAGAAATCAACTGTAATGGTATACTGATTACCTGATTAGAAATTATACAATAAAAATCTCCTTACAGTCGGCTGGGGCCGACCAAACTATACCCTGCATATGTAGATTTATATATAAAAAGGTTACTCGAATATCCAACTTTTCTTTTATTTCCACTTTTCGAGAAACAATTTTTGCATATACTATTAATTTACACCCGAAATATGGTTGACTTTGACGAAGTAAAAGGATTTTAAGATAATTCCGAGGCTTAGTATGGGAGCTATATAAAAAGTGGGCGTGGCTTACCACTTTCTAGTAAATCCAAATAATTTTTCAATGTTAATCCACACCTTAAATTTGGTGTCCTACGTTGAATAGTTTCTAAGTTATGGTGGTTAACATTTTTGTTTAATCTCCTCAACTTTGTATGGGAGCCCCAATAAGAAGTGGGCGTGGTAAGCTGATTTTCTGCCAGATTTTTGCCGACTACGATATTAATTTAAGTGTCAATTATGGTTATTCTAGACAGAAGATTGCCGAAGTTACAGCTGTTTCAATTTAAAATTTGTATGGGGGCTACGATAAACACTGGGCGTGGTGCGCCCATTTTCTGTGAGCCTAGTTGCTCGTACAATACTAATCCACACCTTAAATCTCGTTATTCTACGCTGAATAGTTTGCAAGTTATAACCGGTAACATTTTTTTTAATTTCCGCAACTTTGTATGGGAGACCCAAAAAGGAGTGGGCGTGGCACATTGATTTTCTGCCATATTATTTCTGACTAGCGTGTTAATCTAAGTGTCAATTATGGTTATTCTAGAGAGAAGATTGTAGAAGTTACAGCAGTTTCAATTTAAAAGAAGTACAGACACTTTGTATGGGAGCTACGCTAGAAAGTAGGCGTGGCTCATCCACTTTTGGTGAGGTTATATAGTAGTATAATATTACTCTATGTGCAAAATATTGTTGTCCCAAGTGGTATATTGTGTGAGTTATAGCAAGTTAAAGATTTTGAAAATTTCGAGGTTAGTCGCTTTGAATGCTTGGTGTGGGCGTGGTTATTGACCGATCATGCCCAATATCAATCCCCTCCGTACCCTTGGATCATAGATTGCTTATGCCAAATTTCATCGAAATAGCTCAATATTTACTCAAGTTATCGTGCGAACCAGCCAGGTGACAGACAGACGGACGGACGGACGGACGGACGGACGGACGGACGGACATCGTTAAATCGAAAATTTAATCGAGGCTGATCACGAATATATATCCATGTCTATATCTCCGGAGATTCCTTCAAGTGGACACAAACATCTGACCGAAATGAATATACCATGCATATTGCATTATGCAGGGTATAAAAATACTGCAAACTAACTAGTCCAGTAATCTCCAAGATAAAATCGCTAATTTTGTTTCAAAGTGTAAATGTTTATTGTAAAACACATATTTTAATGCAACAATTGAACAACAAATTATTTCAAAGTAACAATAAACTATTTCATTTGGCAACAAAGAACATATTAACCCCAACATATTAACCCCAAAATACCACCTTCAAGCAAAAATATTTGCAATTTGCTTCTTAAGCAAGGGCAAATGTGATAGCAAACGAATGTCAGAAAGAAATTATGCAGGGTATAAAAAGCATACCGTTATCATAAGCTATCAAAATAATGTGTATAGTCAGAAATATTCTTGTGTGAAATCGGCACTTACTTAGTTGCCAATCAGATACATTTACCATATGTACATATAAAAACGAGAAACTCATCCACAAAATAGTATATAGATACACTTTATATTGAACTTCTTCTGCAGACGGGT
The DNA here is from genome assembly GCA_963854835.1 of Megamerina dolium. Classification (NCBI taxonomy): domain Eukaryota; kingdom Metazoa; phylum Arthropoda; class Insecta; order Diptera; family Megamerinidae; genus Megamerina; species Megamerina dolium. The sequence continues at coordinate 935,102 of OY978526.1, forward strand.
AATAGTGTTTTTCATAATATTTTGATTAATCCGCCCATATACATTTTTTTATCACTTCTAATCACCGCATCTATATAAAATTTATTAAAATATTTATAATAATACAAAGAAATCTAACTTCAACTAACAATAAAAGCAAACCAAAAGATTTGCACTCAGCAACGCAGCAACCCAGCAAGTTTTTAAAGCCAAACACAGTAGATAGGCTAGCAGCAATATAGAAGTTTTACATATATGGGGCACAAAATTGATAAGCACAACGTTCAAGTTATTCCAAATAAAAGAAGAAGGAAAAAAAAACAGAAACATTAAATATTGACGACAATTGTAGATAAATTAACAGTGCCGTGAAATAACATCACCTAGTTTTTTGAACGAAGTGTATCGATCGCATATTAGCTTATATCGCAATTATTTCGTACCGCAAATGTAATTTGCCCGATTATCGTAATGATAGGCGAAATCTGTATTTATTTATATTTTTGGAAATTATCATGCTATTTATTGTAGATTTTCATATTATACTACAGTTGATTTAATCTAACTTTGATTCGAAATTGTGAAACATAGTATTTTAATATACAAAACTGACATGAAAAATGTAATCACAAAAACGTGGTTTACATTTTTCAAGTCGAATATTTCCAATATTATTTTAATGATTTCGAAATTAAATAATGTTCACCGGGACTGTGCAATTACGTTATAGTAATTTAACAAGAAAATATGTAGAAGAATGAAACCAAAATCACTATCATATCACTACTTAAAACAACACCACAAAACAAGGTGAGAAAAAAAAAAGATTATAGTTATTTACTGACGCTAAAAACAGCAACAGAAAATGGTAAAATTGGCATTTTCATTTATTTAATAGACTGACGCAGAGACCTAAGTTAGTAAATGACAAAACATTGTCTACTTGACATACTGACAACTCAACAACAGAATGAATATAATTGCAGTGATATTAATAATATTCTCAACAATTTTACTAAATTTGACTAGCGATTCACAATGCAATAGTCAGGAGGAAAAAAGCTTATCCACTTCCATAGCTGGTTTAGAGCAACTAGTGGAAATTGAGCGAATACACATAGAATTGTTGGAGACATATGCAAAAAGTCTGGAGCAGAAGCTTCACATAGTACAAAGGTATGTGAACCCTAGAGTGGAATAGAGTAGATATTTCCAAATGTTGTTATTTTTTAGTGGTGTACAGATGATGCGTGTGGAAAATGAAAAATTACTCAAACAGCCAGAGGCATATTTATCAAATCCATTGAATACTTTTTCATTCATTAGACGACTTCATGAAGATTGGATCAATTGGGAATTGTATATGACAAAAGCAGTTGGAGAAGGTATATGTTTATGTATAACTCTGTAATAGTACTATAAATTTGAAATTGCATAGCTGAAGTTGATATCATACGAAACTTTCGTGCACATATGCCTACTGACAATGATTTTCGAGACGCTGCCACAGCCATATATCGTTTACAGACAACATACGATTTAAAACCAGCCGACATTGCAACTGGTTTACTAAATGGCAAACAATATGAGTAAGTCAAACCAAAACCGTAGCAAATTCATCAGCAAATTTTAATTTCATATTCTTGGACAGTGTTAAATTAAAATCAATTGATAGATATGCTATTGGTAATGAATTATTCAAACAAGAGCAATACTATCAGGCTGGCTTTTGGTTATACACGGCATTGCAGATATATGAATATAGTGCTATCAATGAAGTATTTCATTTCAGTCGTTTAAATATAATTGAAATGTATTCGGAAACATTAATGAAACAGGGTATGTATTGACTTATATCGTATATACATCGGTATAACAAGCAGTAAGGTAAAAACTAATCTGGAGTATGCAATCACTATTGTTTATTACACATAATTAGTAGAACTATTTGATTTTGAAGAATTTCTTGAAAAACTGACCACCCACATTTTTTTATAGATAGACCACAAGATGCTTTAAAACTTATTGAGATGGCTCTCAAGGAAGATCCCCACAGTGCTAAGTATTTACGGAGGAAAGTGGAAATTGGAAATATAATAAAAATGGGAAAACTTGAACCAAAACAAGTACACACTCATATATAGATTAATTAATATATGTTTACACTGATATTTATATCTTGTACAACTTGCAATTTTAGTATCCAACGCCCAGACCTGGTCTTTATGAGCTCGGCTGTCGTGGCGAATTCAATGTGCAGCAATCATCAAAACTGTGTTGTCGCTACAATAGCACAACATCGGCATTTCTAAAATTAGCTCCACTAAAAATGGAAGAAATCTATATGGACCCATACATGGTGCTCTATTATGACGTGTTATCCGATGCGGAAATATCTGAATTAAAAGAAATAGCACGACCAAATTTGACGCGTGCCACCGTTTACACATCGAGTAGAAGTGTTATTGTGAATAAGCGCACTTCGAAATTTGCCTGGTTGAATGATGATTTGAATGAGCTGACGAAACGGCTCAATCAACGTATATCCGATATGACCGGTTTTAATTTGCAAGGTTCCGAAATGTTACAGGTCATGAATTATGGTCTGGGTGGTCACTATGAGACACACTACGATTTCTTTAATGTCTCACAGGTGAGAAATTATGAATTTTCCTATTTTTTTCGAAATAAATAAAATTATTTTCGCATCTATCTACACTAGACAGCTGATGTGGTACGCATGCGAGGCGATCGAATTTCGACAGTATTATTTTATGTAAGTCGAAATAATGCATTTCATTTATTGATATTGATATTGATTGTTATTAAATCATGCTCTTCGGGATACTCGTTTGTGAATCAGTTAAGCGATGTAGAGCAAGGTGGCGCAACAGTATTTCCAAATATTAAAATTTCCGTATTTCCACGTAAGGGTACTGCTGTTATGTGGTATAATCTGAATAATCGTGGTGAGGGCGATTGGAAAACACTACATGCAGCTTGCCCAGTGATAGTCGGCTCAAAGTGGGGTGTGTTATTGAACCTATCGTGTTACCTATCGTAGGTATGTAGGCACAATAATTGATTTTTTTTATTTTCAGTTTGCAATAAATGGATACGTGAACGAAATCAAGCTTTTGTAAGGCCTTGCTATAGAGAATAAATAATGTGAATACTTTAATATTGTTTTCTTTGTGCACTTAGTATATATTTGGAGGTTTTACAATAATTATTTATTAATAAATTCATAGTATTCATCAATAAAATAGAGTGTAAGATGAGTTAATATGTTGTAAGCATACTCGACAGCAAAGCTTTAACACAAAGAAACTGGTTTTGTTAAAAATTCTACATTAAAGATATCTTGCGATTGATTTGATTGGCTTTCTATAATTGTGTGTTGCAAATGTTCTCTTAGCGGTTACGTGATTTTTAACGCATATGTCCGAATTGTGTTTAAACACAAACAATTATACTGTAGGTTCAAATTCCTTCTGTTATCGGAAGTGTTCTGATGGAGACTAAATTTTCCGACAGTTGGACCAAAGGTATCTGCCTTGTCCATTCTGGCATTGAAGTCACAAAGCACGATTTTGATATCGTGGTGGGGGCTTCTTCTGGGGGAAAGCTTCTTATTAGAGAAGTTATTTAAAGAAAAACGGACAAAAATCAAGGAAATGAAATAATATTGGCTTAGAGCGCCATCTAGTGTAAGGCTAATCAAAACATAAAGCTCAAAAATAAATTCCACGTACCAAAAACCCTTATGCAAATATTTTCTAAGAATATTTTTCAAGAACTTAAACTAATTCAACATTATTGTTTAGGCCTAAGCATAAGCTTAAACCCCCTTCAAATGGATGAAGGGGCTCAAGGAACCACAGTAAATCGCTTAGTGGTACTTGGTTGTTTCTTCTTCTTTTTCTTCACAGGGGGCTCATCGTCCTGAAAAGAGAAATGAAAAAGTAGAAGTAGTAAAAGACTGCATAAATAATTACAATAATTGTGGTACAAGTACGAAGATTGCATTGAATGTGTTGGTAACTGAACATTTTCACGTACAAATTGTGAAATTATACCCAATTGTATGGTTTCTACTCTATCAATGTTTGAATTAATAAAGAATTGCAAATGCAAATATTGGAAATATATTATATTATTTGAGTTGAGGCCTAAGACTATCAGTTGCTTTTGGTTTCATTCAATTATTATTTGAGTTATTTTCATGATGGGTTCTTTATTTGAAATACAATTTGAAGCAATTATTTCAAATAAGTTTTATTGCATATATAAAATATTATTATTTCAAATAAAAAATATAAATCGAAATGAAATAAAATTTGCCTAGCAAATTTATTTCATATAAACTATTAAATTAACAATATTTGAAATAATAACAAATTCATTTTAAATAAAATGTTATATCATTTTGAAATAATAAATGACTTGAAATCAAATATTATTTCATATATACTAGGTAGCGAAAAACAAAAATGGTTGGCGAAACATGCTACATTTGGTCTTAATAAGGAAGTCACGTGTTTTAATTTTGACAATAGCAGTATTTCTATTCAACCAGCATGTGTATGTAAGGTGTGTTATCGTATATGTATATGCAAGTTTTCAAGAGCGTGAAAGTTATACCAAATAAAAGCAAAAGAAAAAGAAAAAACGAAAATATTAAATATTGGCGATAATTGTCGATAAATATACAGTGGCATGAAAAAAGTATGGAAATGTAAGTATGAAATGGAAATACATTGAAATCAGGTTTCTCATTTTTCATTTGAAACAAGATAAGAAATATATATTTCATAACATTTGACATAGCTATTTGTAATAAATTATTATTTGAGTTATTTTCATGATGAATTCGTGATGAATTGAAATACATTTTGAAATAATTATTTCAAATAAATTTTGTTGCATTCAGGATAAGTACGATCATATTTCACATTAAAACGAATTAATATAAAATACTTTTATTTTTTATTAACAAAATACTTCACAAAATATGGGATCACTTTAAATGTGTATTTTATTTTGCATATTTTCCATCTTGACTATTACATTACAGTGGAACTAATTTAACAATCAAATCATATCATTAATTAAAAGAACAGAATAAAAGTTGTATATATATATATATATATATATATATATATATATATATATATATATATATATATATATATATATATATATATATATATGTATATATATATATAACTATATATGTATATATATATATATATATATATGTATATATATGTATATATATATATATATATATATATATATATATATATATATATATATATATATATATATATATATATATAAAGACATTCAGTTTTCATTTATTTCACGTAATTGAAACAACAGTGCCTATGTGACATACAGCTCATAACATTATGAATTTAATTGCAGTGATATCTATAATATTCTCAACAATTTTACTAAATCTGACCAGCGATTCACAATGCAATAGTCAGGAGGAAAGGAGTTTATCCACTTCAATAGCTGGTTTAGAGCAACTAGTGGAAATTGAACAAATACATATAGAGTTATTGGAGACATATGCAGAGAGACTGGAGCAGAAGCTTCACATAGTGCAAAGGTGCGTGAATCAGAGAGTGGAAAATATAGATATTTCCAAATGTTGGTATTTTTTAGTGGTGTGCAGCTGATGCGTTTGGAAACTGAAAAATTACTCAAACAGCCAGAGGCATATTTATCAAATCCATTGAATACTTTTTCATTCATTAGACGACTTCATGGAGATTGGATCAATTGGGAATTGTATATGACAAAAGCAGTTGGAGAAGGTATATGTGTATGTATAACTCTGTAATATTACTATAAATTCGAAATTGCATAGCTGAAGTTGATATTATACGTGACTTTCGTGCACAAATGCCTACTGAGAACGATTATCGAGATGCTGCCGCGGCCATATATCGTTTGCAGACAACATACGATTTGGAACCAGCCGACATTGCAAGTGGTTTACTTAATGGCAAACAATATGAGTAAGTCAAGCAACAAGAGCAACAAATTCATAAAGAAATTTTACGTGAATATTTTTACACAGCGTTAAATTAAAATCAATTGATAGCTATGCTATTGGTAATGAATTATTCAAACAAGAGCAATACTATCAGGCTGGCTTTTGGTTATACACGGCATTGCAGATGTATGAAGATAGTGCTATCAATGAAGTATTTCATTTCAGTCGTTTAAATATAATTGAAATGTATGCTGAAACATTAATCAAACAGGGTATGTATTGACTTATATAGTATATACTTCGTTCAGTGTGGTAGGTTATTAAAGGTGTTTCTAAAAAAAAAGTAAATATTATTTTTAATGCGCAAGAGATTAAATCAAGCAGTAAGCTAAAATCTCATCTGCATTGATTCAAATTGAGTATGCAATCACTATTGCTTATTACACATAAGTAGTAGAACTATTCGATTTTGAAGAATTTATTGACAATTTTTTATAGATAGACCAAAAGATGCTTTAAAACTTATTGAGATTGCTCTCCAGGAAGATCCACACAGTGCCAAATATTTACGGAGGAAAGTGGAAATTGAAAATATAATTAAAATGGGAAATCTTGAACCAAAACAAGTACACACTCATATATAGATTAATTAATATAGGTTTACACTGGTATTTATATTTTGTACAATTGCAATTTTAGTATCCAACGCCGTGGCCTGGTCTTTATGAGCTCGGCTGTCGTGGCAAATTCAATGTGCAGCAATCATCAAAACTGTGTTGTCGCTACAATAGCACTACATCCGCATTTCTAAAATTAGCTCCACTAAAAATGGAAGAAATCTATATGGACCCATACATGGTGCTCTATTATGACGTGTTATCTGATGCGGAAATGTCTGAATTAAAAGAAATAGCACAACCAAATTTGACGCGTGCCACCGTTTACACATCGAGTAGAAGTGTTATTGTGAATAAGCGCACTTCGAAATTGGCATGGTTGAATGATGACTTGAATGAGCTGACGAAACGCGTCAATCAACGTATATCCGATATGACCGGTTTTAATTTGCAAGATTCCGAAATGTTACAGGTCACGAATTATGGCCTGGGTGGTCACTATGAGACACACTACGATTTCTTCAATGCTCCACAAGTGAGAGATTATGCGTTTTCATTTTTTTTTTCGAAATAAATAAAATTGTTTTTGCATCTATCTACTCTAGACAGATGATGTGGTACGCTTTCGAGGCGATCGAATTTCAACAGTATTATTTTATGTAAGTCGAAATAAATGAAATGTAATATTGATTGATATTAAATCACGTTCTCCGGAATACTCGTTTTTGTTCCAGTTAAGCGATGTAGAGGAAGGTGGTGCAACAGTATTTCCAAATATTAAAATTTCCGTATTTCCACGTAAGGGTACTGCTGTTATGTGGTATAATCTTAATAATCGTGGTGAGGGCGATTGGAAGACACTACATGCAGCTTGCCCAGTGATAGTCGGCTCAAAGTGGGGTGTGTTAGTGAACTTTGTTACCTATCGTAAGCATGTAGGCGCAATAATTGATTTTTCTTATTTTTAGTTTGCAACAAATGGATACGTGAACGAAATCAAGCCTTTGTAAAACCTTGCTATAAAGAATAAATAATGTGAATACTTTAATCAATAAAATCGAGTACAAGATGAGATAAGCATACTCGATAGAAAAGCTTTATGATAACTGTTTTTGTGAAAATTTCTACATTAATAGTGCGTTTATATTAAACCGAATTCCGAAATTTCGTGAAAGAAATCTTGAAATCTCTTCGAAATATTTACACTGGCTGAAATCAGGATTTCGTTGACGGTTCTGTCAAAAATGAAAACAAACAATTACAAATATTTGCACATGCAAGTGCAAAACGAATTTCAAGTGTTGAAAGTTTCCAAAGAGGGAATGCTATTGTTATAAACAACTACGCAATAGAATGCTTCTTGTCATTTTCAGATTCACGGTTGTGATTGTTAGTATAAAAAGGTTTGTTCGTTTGTTAAAATTGAGATTTCGATGAGATTTCGGCGAAATCCAAGATTTCAAATCTCACAAAATGTATTGCGAAATCCTATAGATTTCGGCAGATTTTAAAAAATCTTGGATTTTGGCCCAACGTAAACACACTATAAAGATATCTTGCGATTTATTTGGTTGGCTTCCTATAACAGTGTGTTGCTAATGTTCTTTGGTTACGTGATTTTTTGTGCATATGCTTTTACTATATCTCACTTAGTATACCATCTAGGATACGGATGGGATCGATCAACTGCTACGCCCAAACGAACCAATCAGTTACTTTGATTGGTTCGTCTGGATATTTAAAATGTTTATCTTGCTATAACTCACTTAATATGCCAACAATATTTGGCATGCAGAGTTATGTTATACTGCTACATAATCATGACAGAAATGGGTGAGCCACACCTATTTTTTATAGTATAGTAGTAAAGAGGTGTAGGATAACCATATTTAAGTTGTGGATTCGTATTGTAAGGGTAACTAGATTTACAGGAAATAGGCAAGCTATCGGTTTTATATCCGTTTTTTTTCTTTAGAGTGAAGTACTTTCAAATTTGGAAAACTAAATACAAAAATATCCTGAGCTAAAAATTGGCTTTATGGGAACGATAATTTTATGCAATTAGTGTTTGAATTTGAATTCGGATATGTTGGTGCCGCGCCTGGCTCGAACGTGGCGTAATCTGAGAACCCAATTAACAAGCAATTAGGGCCCAATCTCGGTAATAGTTCGCTCAATATTCGCTTGCTGGGGGGAATCAAATAGTCAATAATCATAGCTCTGTAGCGATCGCCATTGACTGTTACGTCCGGTTACAGATCAATGATTCCACCGCACCAAAATACTTCGTCTAAGATAACCATACTTAGAGGTGTAGATTAGTATTATAGGCAAAACTTATTCCTAAAAAATTTGGTAAACTTGATGCCTACTTCTTAATGTAGCTCCCATACAAAGCAGTGGAAATTAAAAAGACAGATTGATATGCGAGGCAAATTTTTATATGATAGGTGTACAAATAATGCCGCTTAGGTTTTTCATGAATTTCATCGTTAATTGTGAATGTTGTTTATCAACATCCATCTCCTATAAAATTGATACATAGTGAATGACAAACGATTGAAAACGATTGAAGCTCATGTTATATAAACAGCACTGACTAAGCTGAAAATACCCGAATTGGATGTGTACGTTTTTAATGCACGTACGTTTTTAATGCAATCATCTGTTATATTTAAAGTACGGGGTATAATGCCCAGGCCGACTGTAAGGATATTTTTTATATTAAAAAAAAATTAAACATTTTCTAAATAAATTTTGTTCAGAGTGAATTGTTATCTAAGGATGCAAAATCTCCTGAGAAAACTACACAAAGGAGGAAAACGTGCAAGATGTATGCGAACGTGTACTTTTGATATGACATGATATGATTATAGTTTCGAGATTTTAAACTTTGTTATTTCATGCTCCAATATTTATGTTGCTTTGAAAGTGGTGCTATTTGAAAGCTTATCGCTGCGAGAAGTTATCGTAGATAACTTTAGCGGATTTTCTCATTACTACTGCTATTTGTCACATCATTTCAATTTACAGGCTCTCAAAATATGGTCCTCAAAAGAAATGGTTAGCCCCATTGCAACTGCAGCATTTCGGTATAATCTATTTGCTGCTGTACGATTATGCGATTATCTGATCTGATCAAAATTGTATTGTATTGTATTTATATTCGTGATCGATTTTTTGTTTCATTTATAATGTACTACTTACTTGTGTACTTGTGCGCTATGAGAACACAATGGCTCTCTCCATGTGAAATGTATAATGATTAAGCTTATTTACATTGATTAGAGAACAAGTAAATTGAGCTATTGATAAACATTGATCTTATTAATAATTCGTACTCACGGTTGAACGCACAATGACCTCGAGGTTGTTGACATGTGGTTCAAAAGCAATTTTTGGTGGATTTAAAGAACTGGTTTCTTTAATGTCTATCCGATGATGATGATGACTAGCATGTTTCTTTATATGTGTCAATTATATTGATTATAGTTTATAAAATAATTTTTGTGTGTATACAATATAAACACATAAAACCTGGAGAAGCCAAATAAGATATATATTTGCAGAATTGACAGATTTGTATATGGTACATTGTGAAATATCCTCTTTATGTAGAACTTTTTAACATTATTTCACAAAAAAAAATGTTATACACAAAAAGTTTATCCCAATAGATTATCTGATAAACCAATTGCTGATTGTACTTAAATCATGCTATATCTCAATTTCATTTGATTTGAGGCGTTTCTAAACTGGAAGAATTATGTTAAGAGAATTACAGTTTCATTTTCATCCATATCGTCTAAATACCGTTGAGAATGTATTTTCACTCTAAATTTTGGATTCTTAAGTTTTTGTGTAAACAACGTTAGTGAGAATACTCACTTATTCTCTCAATTCCTGTTCTTACCGCAAGGTTGTGACATTAGCAATCTCATATTACAAACCAAATAAGAATTCTTGTGCATTGTTCTAACAATTTATTTATTTTTATTTAAAAAATTTAATATTTGAAACACATCTTCATGTTTGTAGAAGAAAAGCAACTTCATTCATAGAATTGAAAAAGAAAACTGTGTCGACTTTGAATTTTTTGTTGGAATGCAAGTGGATATGGAGCCTGGTCCGAACGCTCTTAACATGCACAACAGTATTGCAAGAGGAACTCGGTCAAAATCCCTTCGGAGCGTAGGTTAGGTTAGGTTCTATTTAGTGTTACGCAGTTATATAGCTTATGTGGTCCACATATCTGGATTGAAAATGTGATGAAACCAAGGCTTTATTTTAATCGTTCTTAAAAGACATTTTATGAAATTTATGACATATGTAAAGTTTGTTGTATTTATTTTGAGACATTTAATAGTAAAAAGAGTATTTAAAACAATGTATCGATTGTGAGAGATCGAAGATTAATTAAGTAATATGACACGCCTTAGCTCCGTGGTTACTGTGTTGGCCTTCTAATCTGTAGGTCGTGGGGTTCAGTCCCCGGCCGAAGCATAAATTTAATATTGAAAACATTTTTATTTCGAACGTTGTTCACCTGTCGGCAAGGAATTGGCAATTCTTCCGGCAATAACAATTTGCCATGGAAAAGCTTTTAAAAGAACTCTGTGACAAAGCTCAGAAAAGTGATGGCCCTTCGGGGCTTACAATATTTATTACTTGATTTATTTTTTATCGTTTTGTTAAGTCACTATACATACGTAGTTCTGTCATTAAGGGCCGTTTTCGTAACTGCCTGTTAGCATTATCAAACAGATAAAATTTAACGGGCGCATTTGCTCCCTGTTAAAGTTTATGATAATAAATGCATAGCTAACTAACTACAAGAGGCAGTTGAGAAAACGGCCCTAAGTGGTTTAAAATGTGATCTGTTCGCCCTTCTTGCATTAACATCTTGCTTTATAGTTTTCGAGAGAAGATATTACATTCTCAACCAGCTACAGGTCGACGGCGAAAAGAAAGACTGAAGAATTTGTCATCGCTAGAATTCCTAACTTGTACTAGGTAGCGAAAAACAAAAATGATTGGCGAAGCATGCTACATTTGGTCTTAATAAGGAAATCACATGTCTTAATTTTGATAATAACAATATTTCTATTCAACCAGCATGTGTATGTAAGGTATACTATCGTATATATATGCAAGTTTTCAGAATGTCAGAAGTGCATCCACAATTGATAAGAAAAGCATGAAAGTTATGCCAAATAAAAGAAGAAGAAAACATTAAATATTGGCGATAATTGTCGATAAATATACAGTGGCATGGAAATGTAGGTATGAAATGGAAATACATTCAAATCAGGTTTGTGTATTTTTCATTTGAAATAAGATAAGAAATAGTTATTTCATAATATTTGACATAAATACTACTACTTGAAATAAATTATTATTTCAGTTATTTTCATGATGAGTTTCTTATTTGAAATACATTTTGAAATAATTATTTCAAACAGATTTCACTGCATTCAGGATAAGCACGATAATATTTCACATTAAAACGAGTTAATATAAAATACATCTAGTTTTTGCTAACAAAATTCTTCACAAAATATGGAAAGACTTTAAATATTAATGGACTAAATGGATCATAAGTCGAATTTTTCAATTTCATATTAAACATATTTTCCATCATGACTATTACATTACAGTGGAACTAATGTAACAATCAAATAATTAACATAATTAACTAATGTAACAATCATTAATTAAAAGAAGAGAATAAAGTTGTATGTATATATGCTATATATATATATATATATATATATATATATATATATATACATATATATATATATATATATATATATAAGTATATATATATATATATATATATGTATATATATACATATATATACATTTATATATATACATATACATATATATATATATACATATATATATATATATACACACACACACACACATATATATATATATATATATATATATATATATATGTATATATATATATATATATATATATATACTCGTACATTCAGCATTCAGTTTTCATTTATTTCACGTAACTGAAAAAACAGTGCCTATGTGACATACAGCTCATAACAGTATGAATATAATTGCAGTGATATTAATAATATTCTCAACAATTTTACTAAATCTGACTAGCGATTCACAATGCAATAGTCAGGAGGAAAGGGACTTATCCACTTCCATAGCTGGTTTAGAGCAACTAGTGGAAGTTGAACAAATGCATATAGAATTATTGGAGACATATGCAGAGAGACTGGAGCAGAAGCTTCACATAGTGCAAAGGTGCGTGAATCAGAGAGTGGGAAATATAGATATTTCCAAATGTTGGTATTTTTTAGTGGTGTGCAGCTGATGCGTTTGGAAGCTGAAAAATTACTCAAACAGCCAGAGGCATATTTATCAAATCCATTGAATACTTTTTCATTCATTAGACGACTTCATGCGGACTGGATTAATTGGGAATTGTATATGACAAAATCAGTTGGAGAAGGTATATGTTTATGTATAACTCTGTAATATTACTATAAATTTGAAATTGCATAGCTGAAGTTGATATTATACGTGACTTTCGTGCACAAATGCCTATTGAGAATGATATCCGAGATGCTGCCGCGGCCATATATCGTTTACAGACAACATACGATTTGAAACCAGCCGACATTGCAACTGGTTTACTTAATGGCAAACAGTATGAGTAAGTCAAGCAACAACACCAACAAATTCATCAACAAATTTTACGTGAATATTGTTACACAGCGTTAAATTAAAATCAATTGATAGCTATGCTATTGGTAATGAATTATTCAAACAAGAGCAATACTATCAGGCTGGCGTATGGTTATACACGGCATTGCAGATGTATGAAGATAGTGCTATCAATGTAGTATTTCATTTCAGTCGTTTAAATATAATTGAAATGTATTCGGAAACATTAGTGAAACAAGGTGAGTATTGATTGATGACATGCTTATGAAATTTTTCATACGGTTAATTGGTGCCCCTAACACTTCGAGAGTAACAGCGGGTTGAACAATATCTTAAAAACAATTTTTTATATTTTAAGGGAAAAGTATACTTAATGTGTGTATGGGTCTCCTTCTCAAATTCATTGCTAACATATATCAGTTTGAATAGTGGCATATTTACTTTCTCGAGCTATTTGATACAAACTTGAAAAAAAAAATGTAATTATCAAGTGAATAATTAATTTTTAAGATTCAATTATTGTTGTGCTTAGAAATATACCCTTTTTTAGTTGAAATTATTCGCCTAAACATATAAATTAAAAATTTTATAGAAATTTCCCGCTGCATTTGGGATTTTCAAGAATAGAAAAATTATCGAAATATTTCCATTATTTGCTGAATCATATTGAAAAGTTTTCCGTGCATGTATAGTTGAGTATTCGTTAAAGAGTAAAGAGAAACAATGCTATTTTTATCTTATAGCCTAGACAGACGGCAGCGTTAATCCGGATTAACGGCGTATTTAATTCGAATAAAATACTAACCTGACGGACGGCAATATTGCGGATTAAGTAAACAGCTGATTGCTGTTTTATTAGGTTTGCTCACTTACATTTAATATTACTTACTTATATTACAATTTTTGTCATCTGTCACTCTCGATATGAGGAAATATACAAGAAGTACGCAAACTGAAAACTACCAGAAACTTGTGAAATGACATTCAGAGTACTCAATTTTCCTATCGAAAATTGTTAACAATTGTTGAATTGTAAGTTGCACCGACAAAAAATTCACAATAGAAAATAGCTGTTAATTTTCCACAGTGTTGCCATTGAAAATTGCCCTAATCCTCTTTAATTTTGAGAATTAACTCTAGGCTATTAGCTTATTTTCTTATTATAAATAAATTTTTAAAATAATTTGTAGTTTTCTACGAAAATAAAAAAATTAACTATAGCACAAAATACGGTTTTATCAGCGCTTTCACATAAATATTTCTCAAAATATTTATATATCTGAATAAATGCAAAAAAAAAAAAAAAAAAATACGAACTCTAATAAAAAAGCAATAAATCTGTAGTGATTCCAATAGAATTTAATCACTTTTGTTTGTTACGTTCAATTTTGTTATAGATCGACCACAAGATGCCTTAATACTTATTGAGATGGCTTTCAAGGAAGATCCTCACAGTGCCAAATATTTACAGAGAAAAGTGCAAATTGAAAATATGATAAAAATAGAACAACTTGAACCAAAACAAGTACATAGTTATTAATTAATTAGTACACTATATACTGGTATTTATATTTTGTACAAACTCTAATTTTAGCATTCAACCCCCAGCCCTGAGCCTTATGAACTAGGTTGTCGTGGCAAATTCAATGTGCAGCAATTAGCAAAGCTGTATTGTCGTTATAACAGTACAACATCGGCATTTCTAAAATTAGCTCCACTAAAAATGGAAGAAATCTATATGGAGCCATATATGGTGCTCTATCATGATGTCTTATCTGATGCGGAAATATCTGAATTAAAAGAAATAGCACGGCCACGTTTAACACGTGCCACCCTTTACAAGAACGCATCGAATAGTAGAGCTATTTTGAACGTACGCACATCGAAAGTTGCCTGGTTGAGTGATAATTTGAATGAGCTGACAATGCGCCTCAATCAACGTATAACAGATATGACCGGTTTCAATTTGCAAGGTTCTGAAATGTTGCAAGTCATGAATTACGGTCTGGGTGGTCACCATGAGGAACATTTTGATTTCTTTAACGTTTCTCAAGTGAGAGATTACGTATTTATATGCTTTTATCGAAATAAGTAAAATATTGTTTGTATCTATGTACCTTTTTTAGACAGCTGATGTGGTCCGTATGAACGGTGATCGACTATCCACAGTATTATTTTATGTAAGTAGAAATAAATGAAATGTATTATTGATTGTTATTAAATCATGCCCCTCGGGAAACTGGTTTGTGCATCAGTTAAGCGATGTAGAGCAAGGTGGCGCAACAGTATTTCCAAATATTAAGGTTTCCGTATTTCCACGTAAGGGTACTGCTGTTATGTGGTATAATCTGAATAATCGTGGTGAGGCCGATTGGAAAACGTTACATGCAGCTTGCCCTGTGATAGTCGGCTCAAAGTGGGGTATGTTATTGAACCTTGTTACCTATCATAACTACGTAGCTAAACACAATTGAGTAATCTCTTTATATTTTTAGTTTCCACTAAATGGATACGTGAACGAAATCAAATCTTTGTGAGGCCTAGTTACAAAGAATAGCGTTAAAACTTTATTTTCTTTTGGTATAGGTTCTGAGCTTTCAATACTAATTAATAAATTCATAGTTTTGAATTATTAGAATAGAGTAGAAGATGAGTTAATATGTTGTAAACAAAATAGAAAAAAAGAGTGTCATATTCAACAAAAAAGTTTAAACACAGAGAAACTGGTTTTGCTAAACATTCTACATTTAAGTTATATACGTTGGTTTGTTTGTTTTCTTTTTTGCTTCAGTTGGCTTTCTCCAACTATCTGTTGCAAACATTCTTTTAAATATTGTCTAAGGTTATACATACGCTCTTTTAGCGCTTACGTGGTTTTTAGTGCATACGCAGAAATTGTAAAAAAAACATACCAACTGGTCTATATTGGACGTTAAAGTTCAAGTACAAGTTAAAAAATAAAGAACAAAATAACAAAGAAATATGCTGCATCAACATAATTATAAATTTTTCATAAAATTATTGCTCCTAATATTGCTGCAAAAACATTATACTTCGACAAAAGCTGAATTTTATTCATCAATCCATGAAATGTCCAAATTAGTACAATATGAACATGATTTTCTGCAATACATGCAAAAGTTCGTAAGTGATAATGAGAATAAATTGCAATATCTTAAAGAGTAAGTCGTACAATGTACAATAACACAAAAACAACAACAACATTAACGTACGTATAGAAAACAATCACTATTTTTATTGTTACTTTGTATTCCGCCTCGATAGTCGCCTGAGCGAATTCGAAAGAGATCGCGATGATGACGAAGCGCTGCTTGGTGATAGTCCAGTGAATAGGTATTTACTCCTCAAACGTTTAACCATCGATTGGGAGCGCATTGAGAATTTAATACAACATGATTCGGGCAAAAGTATGTTAAATTTATATTATGGAATTGCATTTATTTGAATTATGTGGTTTTTTGTGTTTCGTTTTGTTTTTTCAAGAATCTTTGAAAAAAGTGCATAAATATAAGAGCCGACATGTGCTACCCAATGATGCTGAATTAGATGGTGCTATTGATGGTTTTTTACGTTTACAAGATATTTATCGTTTGAAAACCAAGGATATGGCTGCTGGTATTTTAGATCGAGTTAAATATGCGTGAGTATGGCATAAAATGATTTATGCCAAATTGTATGTAAAAGTAATTGAGAGACTGCAAAATGTGATGTTCGAAAGAATGTAACTTCTTTTACAAGTTCTCATACAATGTCGGATTCTGAATGATAATGTAATGCCGATGTCACACAGAGAGTCATAATCACGAGTGTCATGGCTTTTTTACACGATTAAATGCGGTTTTCTGAGATTATGTGTGTTCAATTTTATAATAATATATATAATATATAATATAATATTTATATATAATATTTTATAATATTATAATATTATAATATTTTATAATTTATATTTGACTCCTGATATCCATTTATTTCGTGACCGTCTGTGAGAGGATTTTACGCTCTTGTATTGACAGCACATCGGCCTAAGAAATTATTTATGAAATTGAAGTATGTCGTTCTCTCGAAAATTCGTATTACAAGAAAGGCATCTTGAAATCAGTTTGATCAGTTAGAACGCTCAATATATTCATAATATTTTTGCAACTTACAATACAATTTGTTAAAGAAAAATTCAGATTCAGAAAGTTTATCAGTAATATTTCGTTTTAATTGATGTTGGTAAATTGCGATATCAATCGAACAAAGCGCTAAATTTTCAAGTATTAAATCGAATTATGGAAAAAATTCTGATTTGAGAACTGAGAGACTGAATGGAGATTTGACTGTACTTTTGCAGTCTCAAGCTTTGATGAGAGAGTCAGGCTGAAAGATGAACACTAACACAATGCACGTCATCAAGTGAGAGTGATCATAGTGAAAAAAGATATAAAAAGAACAAAATGTTGATAATATGCGTTTGTATGTACATTTGTGAGTTTTGATTTTTCGGATTCATTGTGTTTCGCATCCTTATGTGTAAAGGCAATTGAATAATACTTGATGTCACTAATACTATAATTTCATGTAGAACCGAACTAGAAGCACGTCATTGTTTCGATATTGGTAAGCGGGCAGTACAAGAATCGAGTAAATTAAAATTGGGTCACTCTTGGCTCATGGAGGCTTTGGAACGTCTGAGGGTAAAAAATGATGGAGTGAATAAATTTGTATCGCTTGAGGAGCCCTTAGAAGAAGTGGACATTCTTGCAGTGTTGGCTGAGACAAAACACAAATTGGGCGATATAAGCGGTGCTAATGAAACGTATGCCCAACTGATACAATTGCAACCGGCCAATGAAGCATTTGCTAAGAACTATGCCATGTTCATGGAAGGTACTGTCAATATTGCAACCAAAGAAATCGATTACAATGAAGAACATAAGGTATTCTACTGTATACTTTTGTAATATGAACGATTTGATTAACAAATGAAATTATATTATCGTTCCATTTAGGAAATCCCACAGGATTTTACTACACTTAATGAAGAAGAGCGTTATAAGCTTACCTGCAGTGGCCATATCAAACAGAATCCCCGCGAAGAACGCGATTTGCGTTGTGGTTATATGAGCGAAACGCACGAATTTCTAACAATAGCACCATTAAAGGTCGAAGAACTAAATCTTGATCCGCTATTGGTCGTCTATTATGATGTTATTTCAGAGAAAGAGATTTCAATTGTAAAAGAATTATCGAGCAAAAAGATAACACGTGCCACAGTTATGAGCCATAATGGTTCGGTCGTTTCACCGGTGCGTACAAGTCAATTTAATTTCATACCGAAAACAAAACATCCGGTCCTTGAAGCAATCGATCGACGTGTTGAGGATATGACAAACTTGAATATGATTTATGCAGAAGATCATCAATTCGCCAACTATGGCATTGGTGGACATTATGCACAACATCAAGATTGGTTTACTCCAGAAGCGGTAAATTGTTCAGAATTCTCAATTATATTTACTTACAATTTACAATAGTGATAATTTGAGAGTATTCGATTTCTCAGTTTAAATCAATCAAAGTATATTTTTACGAAGAATCGTAGAGAGCGCAAACCCTCCTACGTTTCAGTTTCTTTAGCCTTTAGTTGGTTATTGAACATTACCGAATTTTCTCATTAGAACGAGGCATGTATCATTTTTATTTTATTTACAGATGGCTCAAACATCGTCATTAGATGAAATGGGCAACCGCATTGCAACCGTTTTATTTTATGTATGTTCTTCGTACCATATATATATATATATTTTTTTCTAACTAATTTAGCGTGCATGTGCATTTTACATTCTTCTAGTTGACTGATGTTGAACAAGGTGGTGGAACTGCATTTCCTTATCTCAAACGTCTCCTGATGCCACTGAAAGGGTCGGCTGCATTTTGGTATAACCTGCATGCTTCTGGTGAGCCAGATGTACGGGCTTTACATGGTGCCTGCCCGATTATTGTCGGTTCCAAATGGGGTATGCATGCATATATTCGTTGTTATATTTAACCAATTAACCACTTCTTACTTTTCATAGTTCAAAATCGTTGGATACGTGAAAATATACAAAGTGATCGACGTCCATGTGAAATGTATAATGATAAAGTTCATTTATATTAATTAGAAAATTGTAAGCATAGAAATAAATTAATCTATAAAATCGTACTCATGTTTGAGCGCACAATGACCTCGAGGCCATTCAACAGACGTAAAAAACTGGTTTCACTAATGCTTACGATCACTAGTGTGGTTCTTTATGTATGTCAATTCTTATGATTATATTTTCTAAAGGAATTTCTGAGAATATACATGCATATATTAAAGCTTGCCAAACAATAAACCTATATATAAAGATAAAGTCAGGTGCTTGCAATATTATGAAATATCAGACTTTGAACTTTTTTACTTTGTCTCACACAAAGCAAAATTTTCTGCAACTTCTACAAATATTTCACTGAAAAATATGCAATGAGTTTTTTGTATGAGATAATGAGGTTTTTGAAATTAGTTTGAGAAAAAAGTTGGCGACAGTTTGGTGACGTGACTTATTAGCGATCATGAAAACCATGTTCTATAAACATGTTCTATAGTAAATACCATCAATAATCGCACTCAGTCACAGCACTTTTTCTATTTTCTTTTTTTGTTCTATTTTTTGTAGCATTTCGCCTCATTTGATACAAACATTCATTTGAAGGGGGCTTAAGCTTAGCTTACTTACCCACATCAATACTTGCCTATGCTCTTGAGATATAATTGATTATTGAATGATTTTCGTTTTTGATTTTTGCATAGTTTTGAAGTACTTCGACGAGAGGAACGCACTTGAGCAAAAATTCAGTTTATTTCTTGTTGTTATGGTTGAGTGTGTGTGTGTGTGTGTTTTCTTGTTTGTAAATTAATTTTGTTTTCTTATTTTTTTATTTTATTTTATTTTATTGAAGTTTAGATGGTGGTTTTCTTTGAAAACACTTAAATTAAAATTATTTTATACATACATTAATATATATTCAATAGGTATATTTAACATAAAACGATATCAATATATCTATATATCATTTGATTTATTTACGTTCATCGCACATGTATAGAAAAACAATTATATATAAATTTTGGTTTTTCACTTTTTTATTATTATAATCATATTTTTGCTCTTAATAGTTTCTTTTAGTAGGTAAATATTTTGTTCTTTTCACTAAATAAGGTTTGTGCATTGTGTATATGTATGTATGTAGATAATTAATTAATAAATAGGTAGTAGATAAGTAGGATCGAGTAGTTTTTTTTCTTGTAGATATTTTCGATCAAAAAAATTAAAATTTTTTCCATTTTGCTAAATTCGCTTAGTACTTGATTTTAGGCTTTTACTTATTATTATATATTTATTATTTTAATACTGAAATATAGTATATTGTATAATTATTATTTTGACTATATTTTGGTGGTTCTGTTATAATCATATTTATTGTAGATCTTTCAAAAATGCGTGTACGTGTGTGTTTTTGTCTATTTGAATAGAGAGCAAAAATTGTATTTTTGGGATTGTCTTTTAGAAAAGGGTTCACATTCAACATCAATATGCTATATATATGTGTATTATAGGTACTTTATACGTGTTTCATAGGTAAATGTGTATTCCTTTGTTTCCTTTCCATTGTTGTCATTTAAGTATATGTACGTTTATGCTTAAAAATTACAATAAAATTTTTTTCTCTTAGAGTTTTTATATCGCTTTCATCTTTCATCTTGTTGTTTATTGAAATTACAGTTTCTTAATTAGGGTTTTTTTCTTCTCTTAATGATTTTTAAATATTTAATATATATTCATTTAATTAATAACAATTAACATATATTGTATTATTGTATTTGTTTTTTGTTCTCTTAAACATTGATTATACACATGCAGATAAGATATTTATTTTGCTTTCTGGATATGCTTAAATTCATTTAAATTTGTCTTATTTCTCGCATTCCCTATATCTTCTTACTCTTATCCATTTTTTTTGCCATTGAGAAATTACTAATAAATTTTTAATTCAATTCACGTTTAAAACATTGAGATTTTTCTTTTTATTTGAGTTTTCATTTTTGTATGGAATTGTGTTGCATTTTTTTTTTTTTTTGCAAAATTGGTACTTGTTTGTATTGTTGTGAATATTATGAAGTTTTTGGTTTTTTTTTCAAATAATTTCATTTTTTTTTTAAATTTCATAATTACGAAATTTATTAGCCACATCAGAATTTTCAGTACCCCATTCAGCTTTGCGATTGCCATAGTAGAGTGCAGCACCACCTTCAGAGGCACGTCGATGTGCTGGATTTGGTGAGGCTGCTGTTAGACCACCACTACCACCAGCACCAGCAGCTGCTGTCTCCGGTAACATACGATCTTTGGTTTTTGGTGTTGCCCAATGCATAGACTATGTTGTACACGTAAAAATATATGGGATAATAAACAAATTTTAAATGAAAGATAAAAAAAATTGTTATACAAAATATATTTAGATGTAAGTCAATGAACTGAAAATATCATAGGATATTAATGGATGCAGAGGTAGGGCAATGCTTGGTTAAACATACATACGTGCGCCTGGAAACATATATGTAGGTATATAGTGCATACGTATCACTGAAATAGTAAATTAATTTTTTTCGAAAGCTTCAAATTAATTTTTGAATTTGTTATAAGTTAGGAATCCACTCCGATATCTTCTGCACTATTTGTATTATATTTCTTTTTTACGGAGAAGACACAAGGTTTAATTAATAATTATAGGAATTTCTTCAATATATTTGAGATAAATCTTCTGCCCAATCGAAATTTCCAAAATAGAACATTTTTAGTTCTGCTATAAAAATATGCAATCATGCAATAAAAAAATAAAATATAAAAAAAATTAAAAAACGGGAAAATATATATACATACATTCATAAACCTTGGGACCGTGCATGGTGAATACAATTTATTTCCCTGCAAGGTGGCACTGAGTGTCCACATTATATTTTCTATGGAGCTTATTATATTTTCAAACTATTTAAGCAGAGTTTATATAAAAACTTATATAAACTGTCTGGATACATATATTTATATGATATAGTTTGAACATGTATGGAATTCACACAAAATACACTGTGGGACAAAATACACTTATAACGATAGAAAATAATGACCGGTATTTAAGTTATTTAGAAAGAAAAATGTTTAGTTTATCGATTTAAAAAAAATGTCAATATAAGAGGATAGGTATGTGTTATTCTTTGGTAAAGATTCAACACGATTCTAAGGTTAATATCACTTCTATTCCAATATTAAGATATTTCAATTAAAATATATTTTAATTCATTAAACTGTTTACCCCTTTTCTATAACTCCTATAATTGCTATAAGTACACCTACACAACTTTAAATACCTACCATTGAAATAAGAACGAAAATGGGTTTTACAATCTCAGTGGAGTACAACGAAGTAGAGAGTTATATTTATGGAGGCTTAGGTGAAGATTATATCCTTAGACCATAGTGATTCGAGTGAAAATTTAATTCACGGATATATATGAATGCATATGTGATAACTAAATTCTTATCTAATTGGATTTAATTTAAGAACGCAATCAAAATAAAAGGATATATATAAAATATATCCTTATATTTTGTATCGCATTATGTGAGTATGTTCGTAAATAACAAGAGGCAACCCACAATGTGATTCAGTAAGTGGAGTTTTATGTAACAACATATCCATGTATTTACATATCATGTTTAGACCGCCCTAGTTATACCCTGCACGTAATTATAGTGTTTGGAAGAGATATAAAAAGTTCGTGAATCTAAATGAATTTTCGTGTATAATTGTTAATACTAAAAAATATTTATAAAAAAAATTGTTATTATTTTGTTCGTCCTCTGACTGTAGAAATTGCTAAAAATATCGTAGGATACCTTTCCGCTAACACACTTTAAGCAAGCTACCTAGTGTATGTTCCTTCAGTGCAAAGACAAGTAACATAAGTACTATGAATACGCATGTATTCAGTAGATACTTTTTCAACTTGTATCGCCCAAAGGCTTTTAATGTATTTTAGCATCCATGTATGGTTACGACATTTCAATTATAAGTACCTTATAAAACATTTATTTGTGAGCAGGGTAGACACGGCACGGAGGGATTTTTACATTCATTATGTATAAGCATAGTAGATACACACACACATATACAGACACAATAGAAAAAAAAGCGTATGTTAAGTAATTAAAATATGATGCATTTTTGAATTGCCTCTCATACCTCTTTATCCACTTTCTCGGCAATTGTATATCTTCTCACCTGACCGACATGCTCCTTCATACCCAACCAATTTTTATAGCTCATCGCAATGCCACTGCCACGCCATTTATCATAATTGGCGCGTTTTTCTGGATCGCAAAGTGTCTCTTTGGCTTCCTAGAAATCAAATCAAATTTACTTATACTTTACAATATATATATATGTATACATATAGATACATGAATGGGATTTACATTTGATCTAAATTGAAGAGAAATTAACAACAAAAAATTTGAAATGATTCGATTTATTGTGTACCCCTATAAATATACTATAGATTTTTATAGAACACATGTATGAATAGAAAATCTGGAATACGTACATGTATATAATCGATTTTCATTGTAGCATATTTATTGGCATCATCGTAATTTATTCATACAACTGTACATACTATAATAACATATGAGTTAACACAACCGAGTTTGGCACAATAAACACCACATTGCAAGCAACCAACCAATCAATATATGTACATTAAGGTGGAGTGATTTTGTATGGAGGTTTTTTTTTTTATAAAATAAATACAAATTCGCCTTTAACATTAAGCCAAATAAAGAATTTAATTTCCAGATGAATAACTGGATTTCCTTTTGTACCACTCTTGGTTTTCGTCCACATGGATTCGAGTTCAATAAACATTCACCAAATTTCAGTAGACTAATTTTGACATAATATTTATTTAGATCAAAATAAGATGATACCCGCAACCTGAACACTCCGACAGCCCTTACTTTTTCGAAACATTCTGATGTCACTATATATAAATTCGTTCATAATATATCGATTATGGATACAAAAAAAAAAAAAAAAAACACACACACACAGAAAAGCAGAAAGCAATACCAACAACTCAGAATAGCAGAAATTGACATCAAAGCAAAAAGACATGGCGGTTATTTAACATATACGAGCTCCTATGTAGGTAAGTATGTAAACATTATTGTTTGTACATACGTAAACCCATCAACACCTTAACAACTCGGATTCACATTCAGTAGATGTTTGGAAATATATTGGAAAATTGGTTGTATTACAGAGATGAAAATATTTGGATATCTTTTATTACATTTTGTAAACAATTATTTTATACCTCAATGAATAATTAGGTCAACACAACACAAAGAAATATATACATTATTTATTAACAAACAAAAGTACAGCCATTAAAAGCGTGCGATGTATACATTTGATATAGAACAAAAAAGGATGTTTGAACCACAGACATGAACATTATTTAATCAATTGTAAATCTAGGTTCCGAACAACAACGAAAAAAAAGTAATTGAAATCTGAAAACACTCGAAAAGTTATGCTGTATCAAACATAAAAAAATAAATTGCTAATATTCTTCTTTTTATGGAAATCGATTAAAAATACTTGTAGCTTATTGAAAAGAAATTAAAAAAAAAATTATATATATTACGATTTTTAAGAATGATATTGTATATTATAAGCATCACATTATTCATTGGTGACTCGAATATTTAAATGTAAGAAGACAAGGTACAATTTAAAAAAATGTTCGCAAATAGCGAATTGTAATAGTTTGTTTACCAACATTAAATTAAAAATAAAAAACCCATTTAAATGTAAGTGAAGAGCAATTCAATTTAATTTAATGATTACTTATTTAATGGCGTTTTCTTTTCTCCAAAAAAATGTTGCGCTCTGATATGGCAACAGTTTTCAAATGTTGTCCTCAACCCCGGCAAAAGGCGAACAAAATAAAACCATTTGGCTACATATTAGCTGTTTACGTTGTGAAAAATAAACAAAGTAATTCTGGAATTTTCTATTGTATATAATTTAAGTACATACATACATTAAACATGAATTCCAACAAAGTTGCAGACAATGAGGACGATGATGTATCAACCAATTCACTTAAAAGTTTATTTACTGAAATAAGAACACTTATTTCACATGAATTTTTTTTTTTTTTGCAAATATCAGCTAATATAATCAGATCTTTCACACGGCAAATGTTGATCTATTGTTTGTTTGAAGGCAGAAAATGCGGCAAATGTCTAATGTTGCCATTATAAAATGCGACATTTTTGGAAAATAACATTCCACCTTTTTAAGGGTTGTGCACTATTTCACAAAAGCGCATAAAATAGTAAGTGCGACATTTTTTCGAGAAAAGAAAACGTCATAAGACGTTTATAAGAATTACATCTATGAACTTGCTTTTAGAATGTTCTTTGAATAGTTTTCAAAAATGTATCATTTTCATCTTGATCAATTGATCTTCATCTTTTACATGAACGAACGTGGCTTATTAATCAGATACTGCGCGAAGAATTTGGAAATTAATTCACCATTCAATGCTTAAGCATTTAATAGGACAATATTCATTTTTCGAATGGTAACGTTCTTAAAAAAGGATCATCTACAAAGACGCGTTTCAAATTTTGAAATACAAGTAAAAACAGGCAAATTTATATTCGACAGGGTTCAAAAAATGTCACATTATTTCTAGAGGAGAAGACGCCATTACCAGCTCATTTCGAATTCCCATGCTATAGTGTGAATAATGTGTAAATGAGAGTAGATAAGTTTTTATGATGAATCATATCAGATAAAATATTCAGCTAAAGGCTCAGAGAGATTATCGTAATCGTTTTCGATTTTCAATGCAATTAAATATAATATATAATGAGTAACTATTCGATATTTGACTTTCAATTTATTTGTGCTTTGCCCTAAAAAAATAATGTTTTTTTTATTACGGTAATCAATCATTTTGTCTTCTCAAATTTAATGCATTTTCTAGATTCTGTATACTCTAAGGCACCTTGGAGTGTTTAGAGTAAATAAAGCCAGAATAAAACATCTTTTGTTTTTATTCATTTCCGTTCTTTTTATTGTTAGCTTTATTAGAGTTTATGACAGCTCGTATTAAGTTTATACTTATGGGAGTAGGTAGTATATAGTGTGTAGTGTACTTCATATTTGAACGAGTAAATCCAATAAGATTATATGAATGTAACGTTTATAAATTTAGGACAAAGAGATTTATTGAAAAAAATTAATACATCCTGTCAAATAAGTATGTTTTGGGGCTGCGTCTGCCACGTTAACTGCGTTTAATATTGTAGTTTGAAATAGAAGAGTAGTTGGATGTTATGAGGCATTTGAGAAACATTCGTAAAACAACATCAGATCTTCTAAAAAATAACAATTCGTAGAGTTAGTATCTTGACAACACATGAATTAAAAAAATGATACATCGAAAAATCTGGTGATTTGGCGAGGTGTGAATTTTTCCTGTTCCTAGATTGAATACATAAGCCCGAGAAAGGGTATGGGTCTTTAAATTGCTCATTGGGAAAAATCTATCATTTTAAATAGAGTCCGGCTGAATAGTTAGCGCAGCTGATTTGACAGACAAAATGGATTTTCTAAATAGTTAATTTAATTGCTGATATAGTTTCTGATGCTTGCAAACAATTGGGTGTAGTACATAGCCCAATGCGAAACGAGGGACTCAGAAATATAACTTTTGAATAATGCAGGCGATGTCAAGCGCTTCCTATGAAACGGGGACGATGAGAATTGTAATGGTTCAGGACGATGCGCCATTGTGCTTTTCTGCTTTTTTCATAATTTGCTTCGGGGTCTGATATAGCACTAAGAAATACACGACTTTTAGCAGCTTTGGTCAAATTAAGTAATATTCAAACCAGCCATGTTTCGGACTTTTAAATGTTTATGTAAAATGGTAATAATAGCTAATGATAAATGATGGGATCACATGAGTTTTCAAATTTCCTGAAATATATCAAGCAAGAAGGCCATTTTAATTTAATGTTGTTTCGTTCGCTTTGATTAAGTGACTTGCATAATATGTTATGCCATAAATATGATACAATATCCATATGTATATAGCTACAATATATGTATATTTCAGTAACGATTATTATTAAAGATGATCTCTCTCCTACTCATTTTAAATCACTGTACGCTTTCAAATTTTAAATGTTTAACGTTGTAGAAATTAGAACGGAAATATTGTTCACTCAACATTATTGATTTGCTGGAGTGGGTGTTGCGGGTGATAATGACTAAGTATAATACATAGGAATATTCATTAGACACCCATGTGCCCGTATATATGAGGGCATAGAAAATAAAGGTTCTACTTGTATGTATCCTCATTATTAGTGTTATCCATTTTACTGTTGCTCTTGTGTTCTCTTCTCCTCAATATTTTCATCATATTGTTTCTATCGCAAGAAATATATACATATGTACATATTTATGCAAGTATCCAAGTGTTTATGTATGTACGTTGAGGATTCAATTTAAAACTGAATGAAATCGTGCACGAAATACAATTAAAAAATCAGAAAATGAGGAAAATAAAAGAAAAAAAAAAAAAAATTAAACAAAAGGTACACGAAGAGAAACTTTATGGAGCGGATATATGAAAAAAAAAAGTTATTTGAATGTTGGTTCACTTCTTCTTGGTTTGAAATTACTTCCACAGTTTTTAAGCAACTTCTTGAAGTATTCCCATTCCGAGGACTATTATTTATGTTCATCATCATAACAGAATATCATCACTAACATCAATTAATATGTATTTTTGTGATATTTTACTGACAATGAAAATGCTAATCAGATCTGGTACCTTTTTCGGAGCGCTATTGTGCCATAAGTGGGTTTGCCCGTCGCAACGTCATCACATGCATTTAATTGACGATTGTGCTTATATATAGTGCTTGTGTGTGTGTATGCTGACACAATAAGTGTTTGTTGTGCAACAATTTTGGACACATTCTGATTGGATTTTCACTTACTTACAGCTTATAAGCAATATATGTATGCACACGTATGTGTGCATACATATATTGCATGTCATTGTATGTCATGTTTAATGTACGTATGTACATTGTACATACATGTCTGTAGGTATATCCATTGCATATGAATGATAGAAGCGCATGAGTTGAGCATTTGTTCGACACGAATATGTGAGAAGTACGTATGTTGCAGATTCGATGATTTGCTGCTCTATACATAGTATGACTTTGACATGTGAATACTGACATGTATACAGTTTTTAGTATTGGAATACATTTCGGAATATTGTCTGTCTTGATGAGAAGCTAGAAGGAATGCATTTTAATTGTGGTTCTTTTCCTCAAATGGACATAAGTACCAATAGTACCCGGTGCAATATTTCGATGGCACTGTCCATCGTGCATTCTTTAGCGAACCTTCATACATCCATTGAATGCAAACTTTAATATGGCCGTCATAATACTAATTACAAATCGCGCTATATTTTCGAACCAAGTTGCTATGCTGTTTTGCGTCGTTAATCTGTTTTAAGTTACTGACGAACTGATGACAGTTTAATGTACTCCTTTTTTCTGGTTTTTGTCATGAATTATGAAGTTGTTTCTCGTTCTCGGAACGTATTTCTGACGAAGTGAAATAAGGGAGGAAAATAATAAATGTAAATCTAGCATGCTACAGAAATCACAAATCATGGACGAAAAGTTTAGGATAGAAATTACATTTTAATCATTTAATTTTCAGAGATTATATTCTAATTAACGAATAGGCTTGGAAAATGCAGCAAAGCAGTTTGTTATCAATATGAAAAAAATTGAATTTGTATTCAATATAACCTCAAAATACTTCATTTAAGTAAACGCAAAAATGTAAATTAACAATGATTATATATCAAATATCATCAAATTAAGTTCTAAATCAAATAAATCAAGTTATCTTGCATTTAAATTAAATGAATACACACTTATTAGAGGCTTCGTGCTTGAATGTAAGCATATGACATTGCTGTAATTAAGCATTTTTTGTTCACCATTAAATGTAATAATCGTATGCTTATAGGAGTATGTACTCCATGTATGTGTGTAGTTGCTTGAAATTCGATAAGAAAATTATATTTCGCACATGGTATATGATGAGACCTTAATAGTAAGGTCGTAAAATAGATAGTAACATATATGTGTGGTTTAAGTGCTTTGGCATAAGGAAGAATGTATATAAATCATATGAATTGAGTAACATAGTGTACATATTTATCAATGTTTCTGTTATATGTGTGTTTGGATTATATATAGCAACAATTCATACTTTCAAATTGGCTACTGAACAAATCTTACTGGTACTGGTATACTAATATGTACGCATGCCAATTTGAGCATGTCTGAGGATGTATGCTTGCGGTTGGATCTAACTTAATGGCATGAATGTGTTTATATGGACGAATGCACACTCAAATACACGCACGTTAGATGTCACATCAACACAGATGTGTTTCTATTTATATTGTTGATGTATACAAATATGTGGTTTTCATCTTATTTACCTTCAATTTTTGAAATTTAGCTTCAGCATCCTTGTCACCGCTATTTTTATCTGGGTGATATTGTAATGCCAATATCTTGTATTCAGCTTGAATTTGTTCAACCTGGAAATGAAAAGACCTGAATGATATACTTGAAGTTTATACATATGTCTGTGTTTATACTTGTATGTGTATGTAAATAAATAAAAATAATTATTTGGATACAGGCATACCTACATATTATATTTCATTGTCGTGATGTATATATACACGAATAGGGTGTTTCAATGAACACTATACAATCTGAAAATTGTTAATTAAATTATGTTCATCTTTCTATACCGCCCACTCTTGTTTGCAGCCATTAGAATAATTTTTTACATTCTACAAGTGATAGTCAATACAAATTATTTGTGTGTGCATTTTAGAATATTTGGCAGATGATGTTGTTCACGAACGCTACCAAATTATGAATAATGAATTGGGTCCACGTGGAATTGAATTGGATCCACGACTCAGAAAAACAACCTTTGATATAATGTGATAGCATGAAATTTGACAACTTCAATGAATATTTAATTTTATCCTTCACTGATTCCTTATACAATAGATTTACATTAAACATTCGATTGATTTTAATCATTCGCACTCCAAAGCTTCAATCAACTTTTGTCGAGCGATTCTTTAAATTATATTTTTAGTATTAAATTTGAGCGGTATTGAAATTTATGTCAATCAAATATAATATATACTTATAATTATGGAAAATGCAAGGCCTGAACGATTTAGGAGGACATGCCGTTAAATATAAAATATCTATTATTTAGTTCATCACAAAAATATAAACTTGTTGCCGATAATTTTGATTTGGGCGTGAGAAAAAGGGAGTCGCAAAAATGGTTATAGTCATTGTCAGTGCAATATCCGTGAAATTGTCACAAACCTTTTTCATTTAGTGTACCCAAATCAAATAGGAATATGTCTCAAAATTTGTGTAGACTTCAGTTCAGCTCAGAGATGAAGTCGTTAACAATTTATTGCAAAAGTGTAGAAAGAAATTAATATGTCACACCCTCCCGAAATAATCAAGTCGATACGCAATAACGAAAATATCCAAGTAATATAATTTTATGAGTACAAACATAATTTTGGGAGTATACGAAAGCAAACCTTAAAAAGAAAAATTAATACAAATAGAGAATAAAAAAAAACGTTTTTATTATTTATGACCGTTTAAGTATTTGGTGAATGGTAATGTAATGAGACGTTTTTGCATATAAATCAAATTTTTATAAGTTTTCTTTTAAAAACGTTCAAGCTCCCGAACGGCTCCCATTTTCAGATGGGAAAGGTGGCACGGTATTTTCTTAGTAGGGGTCGATGGGCGATTTAATGATTATTTGATATATTTGAACACTACATTGGTGTCTCCAGGCAATGCACCTACACACATACTTATTAATAATAATACGCTCACAAAAACATTTCGGCAAAGGTATAATATGTAAATATTTTGAATCAAAATTCATGGCAAAGAAAGTAAATAGAATAACGCATTCAAACGGTAGAACGAAACAAAGACATTTGAACAATGTCATCCAATCCGTGAAGAGCCTTGAGATACAGAGAGAAGAAAAAACAAAATGGAGCAAAAAACAAAGCATAAAATCAACAATAAAAATGACAAGATTGAATACAGGAGAATACTTTGAATAAATTGTTCCCTATTACAAAAGAATACAAATTAGTTAGGTCACGCATTGCAATGTATACAAGCGCACAAAAATGTATGAATGTGATTTTCACTTACATTTATGCCATAAATGGTATTAAACTCCATAGCGGAATGTTTTTGTTATGCTTACGAGAATGTATGGTATATAATATATACGTACATTTGTTTTTGTAGAGGTATACGTGTAAAGCACATAACTCAAAATCAAATGAATACAAACGAAAGAAGGAATTGAAGGTATGTACGAGTACAATAGAAAACAAAACAACATTTTTGGATGTTTCACTTGACAAGTAGATGTGATTTGAAGCGTACTTGTTTCCTTTTCTCTTCATTTTATTGTTATTTTTTCTTCAACATTTTTTACTCAATGTTTCTGCATTCTTTATTGAAGTTAAAAGCCGATTTATGTGCAACAATAACACAGCCTGCCCTTAAAACGTAGAGTGTAGAGCGAGCGCAGAAGTGGGAAGCTACATGAAGTAGTAATTGTACATCGACCAGCTTATTGCGAAGATATTAATAACTACAATGTCAATCTTTGTACGAAATTTGGTTCTCCTGTTGGATGAAGCTTAAATAAGTTAAGTTCGTATAAAGTTTGAAAGTATTAGTGTATTACTGTATTAGAGCTTCCGATCCTTGCACAATTATTACCTATTACCATTCGTACCCAGAGATTATAGGTGGCTCATGGTAAATTTCGTCAGAATATCTCAATATTTGTTCAAGTTATCATGTAAGTTATCATCCAGCTGACAAACAAACGAACATGCGTGCAGATATATTATTCCACTTTCATTGTAGGTTTGCATACTTTTAGGATGAAGTTTTTCCCACACATAGTAGAGTTCGTTTAACGAATTTGCTATGCAAAAATGTGAATACAATTTTTAAACTCGACTTTATGTTGCTCAGGTGGTGAGATTTATTGTAATCGAATTATTTATCGGAAGATATCGGAGAATGTTTTTCAGCATATTTTTTTAAAATTTAAAAATAACATATCTTCATTTTACCAAGTTAGAGTTTATATTTTAAAACTTATTAAATTTAAAAACAATATTTAGAACCATTTAATCTTACAGCATTACGAAAGCAAACTGAATTTTTCAAAGTATCGAATTATTTACATTTAAGACCTATCATTTGTATTTGGGTTTGATGCTTTCTATTCCACATTTTATCAATTTGTTCGTCCCTACCATATAGTACGAGTATATATTAATTTTTCTCTACGTGTCATGTTGAAGCGTATTTTGTATTTCAATTTCACATCTTTCCCTCTTCCATTGTTATTTTATTATTTGGCATTTTAAATGTCAAACTTGATGTAGAAAACAAGCTCAACAAAAGATGGAAATCATATTGCAAACGTTTCATATACATAAAAGGTATTTGTATGTAGGAGCTCGTATAACAAGATTATTTGTCTTTACAAAAGTAACAATAATAAATATTAAATACGAGTACAATGGAAGTGGAATGCAAAGAATACATAACACATATTTTACATTTTACATTTGGCTTACCCTTACTTTGTCCTTTACGTTGACTCAATCGCACTCGCAATCGCACTTACAAATACATATGTGAGTATTATTAGAGTACATATTATTTATCAAGCGCAAATACGATTTATCATCAGCGTTTTAACCAAGTGAAAAGGGTCATCTAATATATGTCGTATATATTGCAAATATAATGCTAGTAATTCCTTGACGTCAGAATTTATTTAAAAGTAGACGAAGATAAGAACCCAAAAAAAATAAAGCAAAAATTAATACTGCAAAATTAACTAACTATACATAACAATGTATATATGTACATAATGTAAATATACAATCCTACTAGCCAAATCCTCTCATACATGCAATTGAAATGTACAAAAAAAAAAAAAAACTTATTCAACTTTATGCAAAAGTTAACTGTCAGAAGTTATAAATAATATCACAATAATAGCAACAATATCAACCGACAAGTCAAGTCAACAAAAACTATGAATGTAAATGTGTGTATAGTATGAGAGTGTTGTATGGATGTAGTATTATATGTACATGCATCGAAATCAATGTGGCCACAGTGAAAATATTGAATCGTAATCGCAACTAAGAAAAATTTAATGTTGACATGCGATTTGTTTATGAATTACTATATAACATGTACACATGTTAAATACATTTTTCTTACTATACCTATAAAGTCCAGCAACATTGAATTGAATTTGAAAACTTGGCTTAAAGAAGTGAGTTTTTTGTTTGGACATGGACTGTTCCATATCAATATATAAAATCCATCTTGAAAGGACATATATATTTGCGATACTTCAATTGCATCTCTACGTCGTCTACGTCTACGGTGGTGTCTGCGAGCACAATATTTTGCGAAAAACTAAACCAATCCGGTGTTTTGGGAACAGAAAACGTTGTTTACGAAACGTCTGGAATTTCCAGCAAAGATTCCAGATTTCTTATTAGGTTACAAAGCAAAATTGAGGGTTAAAGAAAATAGTTTATCAAACTATATTTCGACAGAAATAGTTGACACCCACAACCTAAAACATATCCAAAGTGCACGCTCCAATAAATATGTGCCAACAATTTCTTTTAACATTTTCGGGTAGATAGATTTCCATTATCTAATAGTTAGGTAGAAATATTGTAGAGTCGGATATTCTATAATGGTGGGCTCTACAAAGCTCTATAATGGATTACGAATATAGAGCAATGTTACAGTTCGGTATTCTTCTAAAATTCATACGGCTTTGCAGGATAACATCCGTTGTGTATTGTAAATTAAGAAAGATTTTCGCTTTGCTAAATATCAAACCCGGTAACTTCTTTAACGTGTTAGTGTAAAGAATAGTAATAGTAATAATAAGCATAGTAGGTAAGTAAAGTAAAAATAGTGCCGAACTCAGGCGAAATGTTCTCACTTAAGTTAGTATTCTTCAAAACGTTTATGAGTTTGAAGAGGAGGTGATAGCATTATTGCACTCTCCTCTATTTGGCGTTCTCCCCTTTGCTTTGCTAATAAGTAATCACTGAAGGAATGGCAGAAATATGGCCAGAAGTTCTATCGCAATTATACCTTTCTGTGTTCTCACATTTTTTCAAAATCCTTTCATTAGTTAAATTTCATATTATTATTTTATGTATTTACATATATATTTTTGATATTTATTAGAACAACAAAGCTCATCTACAAAGAGAACTAGATCATAGGGATGGGTAAAAGTTACATGCTGAATTAACACTTTAGGCTTCAACATGAAAAAGGTTTTTTGAAAAGTTGCTCTAGGGAATGTCACTGAAGCAGATTGTTGTATACATCAGTTGTTGAATGTGTTTATGAAAATTAAATGAAGCAAAAAAACTAAAAGAAAAATATAAAAAATGAAAGAAAACAACAAATTTTAATTAAATGAGTACTTACTTTAACAAGAATATTATTTATCATAATAAAATAAATATGTACCAAAGAATACCAAAGAAAATAACAAATAATAAATTGTTTAAGAAAAAAAAAAATGGCAGAAATTTAAAAGTAAACAAAGAAATAGATAAACGGTATTCTGACAGCTAATTAAACTGAAATCACCAAAATAGAAAAAGGAACAGAAAGAAATATGAAAATGGGTTCTGTCAAGGCTGCATTTTCTGTATTTTATAGTATCATTATTATTGTCCTAATTTAATGAAATATATCCCAATTTAAGTTGAGAAGACGGTCAAATTTAATGCTCTTCTATGTTCGTATTTCGTTTGTTTGTTTTAATGTTGGTCGAAAATATAAACGCACGAAATGCGTTTGTGTGTGTTAAGTGAATTTTTATGATAAAGCTGCTGAAATTTTAAAAGCACTATGAAACTTCAAGAGGTTTTACGTAGTTGTTGGTGAGTACAGTTTTAGTTTGATTGCGACGTCATTTGTTGCTTTTCTACATTTGTGTGTGTGTGTGTGCGGGCTTATAGATTTTTAGCAATCTATTTATTGTTTACTCTTTATTTTCTCATCCTACTCTCCTTTTTTTTGTTGTTTTATTTTACTAATTGTGTCTTAAAATGTTTACTTGCGGAGAAGCCCTATTACTGTAAACCAATTTTGCTTCGTTTTCGGTTTTATATGTTTCCCTTTTTTTTTTTGGTGTTCTACGTGTATAGATGAAATCTTCAGTTCAGACATGTATTGCGTAATCAATTGAATTGAATTGTTATTACTGATACCAGTGCTCACTGAGTCGTATGATCAATTTTCTTTTTAATTAATGTGGCTCATACTTTCAACCTGTTGGATTGATGTAAAAAATTCACCGTGTTATTAAATTAAACAACAGCTCTAACAGATTAACATGTTGACGCTTACATATAGCACATAGGCAGCAATGTAGATTATGTACATATATTATGAGAATTCTTAATTTAATCATCTAAAATGCTCCAAGTTGCGTTGAAATGAAAAATAATGAATATTGAATAAAAGCTTGGTAATATTTTTGTGCTCTTTTCATGCAATTTTTCTGACATACTACAGGGTGGCTAAATAATATTGCTACAATAAAAAAAACCCTAATATTCAAATTGGGTTTAAAAATAATTGAATGCACCTTTTATGACAGCTATCTGCTTATATTCATTTGAGCAAATAAGCGCATGGTTGAAACTCAACGATTTACTGCTGATGAACTGAAGGTCCTCAATGATAAGGACTTCTTACGATTGTCTCATGCTCGACAAAATTATACATGAAACCCATTTTAGTCCATCTGGTAGGACGAGTGCCGACAAATGTGATAGTAACAACTTTCATCAACTACCCCTGTACCTTATGTGACTCAAGATTTGATGGTGCAGATGCTAATGAAGGCATTATTAATATATTCACACATATAGTATATGTTATGTATGTATATGAAATACACGCATAATTTATGAGTGCTTTTGTTAGAGCACCGCAGGCTATTATGAATTTATTTAATAAACAGTAAAGATTTTAATGAATATGGTAATGAGGTAATAAAAACCGCAAAGTCTAATATAATTATTATTGCCAACCAGAGAATTGCTTAAAAAATCGCATATACTGCAGATCTTTAAATCAAAATCTTAATCTTAAGATTAGTCTCTACTTCAACTAGGTCATCTATCATCGGTCTGAGCATGTATTTATTGATTTGCTCATTGCAGTGCAAATGTTTATCGTCCTTTTCTAAAATTCCACTGTAATCGTACATGCATACGTATACGTATTGGTTTTCATTCTGTTTTCTCAATTAGTTTAATTAGATGCCATTGCAAAATCATATGTAACACTTGTACGTAGCTCACTGCAATCGTTTGACAAAATTGCATAATACAATTTAATTGAAACAATTAAAAGATATTTATTTTCTTGCCATACAATAACAGTAGTATGTTTAAATTAATTCGCAATGCCAGAGAGTACTCGAGTATAGACATACTTATGCACCTAATTTACATTTCATTATGCCTCACCTCAGAATGCTATATATGTACATATATGTATAGCTTTGTTATCTTATTGATTGTTTGTCCAAAGGCATATTTTCGAATAAACAAAAGGGATATTTGAATTATTCATTTATTCATATATTGTCTGTATGACGGTATGTATGGCAAAATTATATTCATATTACATATCAATGTATATATTCAAATTATTGGGAAGAATAAGAGAATATTATTGTAAAATAATACAAATGCGATAATGTATTCGTAGTTATGATAACAATTAAGTCAGCCTTTTCTCTTTGCTAAAGTATGAGTCTTATTGTTAATAGAACATAAATATGGTAGAAAGTTACCTACTATATATTCAGCATATTTATTTTTTATTGATATTACAAAACATCTTTCCGAAATATTTATTGTACATTTTTAGATTTAAAACCTTAATATTTATTATATTTCCTTTTCGATTAAAAATCAAATTATTCACTGATATAACCAAACAAAGAAAATTAAATATCTTTACCTGCGAAACACAGCTGCACCAATAATAACATTAATTAATTCAATTTGTCTTCTTCATGAAGTTTATTTTACGATTTTTTATTGTCATTGTTCCGCACAAAGTACATACATATGTATGCGTATTATGCAATATTTGCGTGATGCTATATTGTTGTTGTTGTTGTTGTTGTTGTTGTTGTTCTTTTTTAAGTGTAAACCAATATACATAATTGGCATTTATTATGAATATTACTTTGGCATACTTGCTATATTGCATTGTACCAAAATGTTCTACTTTAAGTGACTATGTGTATGGGTGTGTATGTGTGTGTGTGGGTGGGTGCAAAAGTGACAGCGTAAAATTGAGTTTTGGAATTTAATTTAGCATTTTCAAAAATCCATAACTTTGTTAATAACAATAGCACTATATATATAAGTGTGTATGTGTAATTTTGTATCAAAAATATATGTGCACAAATGCGTTGCTATTATAAATAATGCAAATTGCTTTCTATCTACATATTCATATTATCATATTTTTCTTGCATTATGGTTTCAGGCAATTCTTCACATTCATAGTGTGTTGGTGGTTGCTGCTATTGCTGAATGAAGATTTATGGCATAGATTTTTAATGATCAATAATGCCCGTGCCCTTGTACGAGAAAATATTAAATTTCACGACATCGACTAAAGTAACGAAATCAAGGACAAATGTTATGGCAATCGACGTTGTGTAAGTATAGGTACAATTGGTGAGTTTCTACAACTTTCTATCTACTTTCATTTGTTTTTAATTAATGAAGAACTATAATAAAAACAAAGAATTAAATTATGCTTACCAAAAAGTAGTATATCTTGCCATTTTCAAATATTGGACAATAAAATAAGCTCAAACACATTATTTTGCTCCATCAGATCGCAGTTTCGCAGCCTATCGTGTTGGGCGTCATGAATATTAATTTAGCAAAAATTAATAAATCATTCATAAATAATTTTAATTGGGACTGAAGAGACACCACAAAACGTATTTCACTAATGCGTTTAACTAATGTGTTTTCCAAAAAAATTAATCAACACTTAAATGATACGTGGAAAGCGAGAAATTTGGGAATGCCAAATAGTCAATAAAAATTTAGCAATGGAAAGGAAGGAAGTGCGTAAACAAAAGAAATTACCTCGTTGATGGAAAGATATTTCTTGGACTTGGATATTGTATTCTTCAACGCTTCCACGTGTTCTTGTAGTTTTCCTTTTTAATGCACAGTGTAAATTTTTATGGGCCATACACAGTTATTTCTCTTAATAGTACACATTTCACATATAAGAATTTTAGTTAATTAAAAACTCTGCAATTATTTCACCTTGCCACGGTGGCAACGATGTATTTTAATTATCATCGTAAAAATTATATATGTAACGAAGAAAAGAGGAAAATCTTATTAATGATATTTTTTCATGTTTACTCTTTCCAGTTAACAACGACCAAGCACCTGTTACATTCGCAATATTTCAAAATTATTTCAGCGTTAATGATGAAATTGAATGAAGTCGTAAATGACTACAGTACATCATAGTAAATTGTAGGGAACATCATTACAATAAAATTCCTTAACTTCCTAAAAGTTTGTAGATTCATTGCTAATTAAGATGGAGGGTGTTTTCTTTTTTCACTATGCGCCGTATCCAGATAGGCAGCTAATAATATTAATATGGTTCGATAAACATACTCTTAAGTAATGGTTGTTCCAAATATTAGCTTAATTTTCAAAGGAGTACTTCATCATATAAGACAGACACACACTCTCTCTCTCTCTCTCTCTCTCTCTCTCTCTCTCTGTGTCGCTTGTCATTTATCCCTGGAACTATATTCGTACCTAC
Organism: Megamerina dolium; assembly: GCA_963854835.1. NCBI lineage: Eukaryota > Metazoa > Arthropoda > Insecta > Diptera > Megamerinidae > Megamerina > Megamerina dolium. The sequence continues at coordinate 974,701 of OY978526.1, forward strand.
TACGTTGTATATTGTTTGATTCCCTACGTACTCGTAATTATCATTTGGAGTGAGTACATGTATTTATATAGATGTGATAATATTCTAAGCATTTTAATGACATCCTTGTAAAACTGTCACTTTCTTTTGCTATAGGGGATCTTTAGTTATCTATTAAAAGGGGAGGGAGGTGGAAAAACTTTTCAAATACTTTGGTGTTCTTAGGAGTTGAGTGCTTATGCTATGCTTACATACGTATATATGTACATATTATCTTGCTTGTAACAAACGTTGCAAATTATTTATTTCATTTTTTTCTTTGTTTATTATATCGTATATTCAATGTGTCATACTTATCTTCTTTTGTGTGTGTGTGTGTGTGTGTGTGTGTGTGTACGTGAATGAATTACTGTGTCTGTCTGTGCCAACAATATATAAAAGTTTGCTCGCATGTAACTTTGCTTTCTTTATGTAACATACGCTTTCAAATATCCTAGAGTGTAACATATATCTAACATAAATACCCGTACTCATGAGTATGTATGTGAATAGCATTTCATTGTTTTTGATTGTTGTTAAAAAGTTTCTCTATTCTATTCACAAAACAACTATGAATTTTAAAATGGGTGTTTATAAAGAAAATGAAATTCTTTTTGAAATACAAACACACATATCGTTGAAAGATCATAAGGTTTCATGAACATAATGTATGTGGCATAATGGAGAGTATATATTCAAAAGTAATTTTGACTGACAGCAAATTCCAAGGAATGCCAAGTGGTCCATAAATATCATATGTATATATCACAAATATCTTCATCAGCAATTGCCAATGACTAGTTACATAGAGATTTTTTTATTGATAAAGCTTCAATAGTTGTAGTAATTGAATTCGAATTGACATTCAATTGACAAGCTGCTACATTGAGGCATATTCCCTATAAATCACAATTTGTAGCGATTTGTAGCCGAAAAACATAATATTTCCATTAGACTCGAATTAATCATCTAGGCAACATACCTGTGAATGTGTCTAAATAATAGAAACTAACTAATCCTGTTATATTTTCAATATTATGTCAATATTGTGTATTAAAACTAAAAGTGGCCATGTTAGAGGACATATTCTGTGGTGCCATCTGTCAAACGGAACTATGTTAAATTTCAGACTGGTTCATAGAGTAGTTTCATTTGGCAGTCAGTTACATAATAGATGCCTCGCGATAAAACTATAATGTTAAATTTGTCAAGCAATGCCATCATGGGTGTTTTATCATGTACTCATGCACACTTTATAGGTTTGTAGGATATGAATTTACCACTAGGCAAATTTGGTTTCCTTCATAATTTGGTAACCGTTGTGTTGACCTGTTGAATATGTAGCCACTTGCGACATATTAAAGATTTTATGATAACTAATTAATACACTTCATTTCAATAGTTCAAAAGTTATTTTATTACGCACGTACGATATCGAGAATACAATAAAAAACACAATTTTTTATATTACATACATACATACATATAATATGTATGTATCCATATGCATTTATGTATATACACAAATGCTGATATTCGAAATATAAAATATATCATTATAATACAATATTTATTGAATGAGTCGGAAAATAGCTTTTTATATGTAGTAATTAGTTTTACAGACGAAGTAACACTTATACAATAGAAAATCAGTATTAATAAAAAAAAAAAATTTTTTTATGGAAATTTTTTATTGTATTATTTTGCTTTGATTTTGTTTTTCTTTTTATAACATCTCTCGTCATTAAGTGGCTTACCTTGAATTTCTATTCGCTTTTGCTAATATTGCTGACTTTAGTGTTTTATGTAATACTTTTACTTTCACAATGTGTATTTCGTGCACGACTTCTAATCGATTAATTACATATGTACATACGCGTACATGTATATGAATAAAATGTACTTATAAATGAATTTGCAACACTTTCGGTGATTTCATTCATTGTGCTTGTTCATATGAAAGTATGGTATATTGAACCTTGCTTCAGAAAATAACAGTAAAATGGCTGAAATTGCATTCAAATTTTTAATAACTATAGCTCTTGGTGTGTTCAGATCCAATCCTTAGATAATCCGCAAACTGATTTCAATGCAGCGACGCAATATACATCAGCTAAGATATTGATCCACGATGTAAAAACCTTTGTTGACAGATATTCATATCGAAAAATGGAAAACTCATAACGTAAAGCCAATTGAAAATTTACACACCGAATGAAGCAAAGTTATTTACACGGATGAATCGCCGCCAGCAATCAGAATGGTGGTGCCCACAATGAAACACCCAGAGAAGCTTTGTGTTTATGGTGCCCTAATGAACGTGGTTTTAGTACATTGATCGTATTCACAAGAATACTGACGGCCGAACTATTAACAACCGCGAGTAAGTTTTACGACACAAGAAACCGCGATTGGCTTCTGTTGGAAGACAATGATCCGCAACATAAAAATCGATTGGAAAGGCGACATGAGATTCATCAAAGTATTTGGCCGCCGCAGTTGCCAGACCGCAATTCAATTGAAAATGTTTGAGAAATCATCAAGGCCATGCTCCGAGTAAAAATATTCAGAACTTTGAAGCAGCTCGGCGCTTACATATACATAACTCCAATGGCACATTTTTCCACCGGACTACGCGAAATATTTGAGCCGAAGTATGCTAAAGTATGCCAAAGTATCAAAGAGGATCAAGTAGAGTAGATAAAATATTAATGTTTTTGTGCATTAGCCAAAGGAACAGTAAAGCAGTTTTTGAAAACAGATTAAACAGAGTTAAATTTTTTTATTTCTTCCCATCTATTTTCTATCGTGAATCACATTGTATGCGTAGAATATTGAAGCCAAAATTAGGGGGAAAAAATCAAGACTATAAACGTAAAAGAAGTTGATGGAAATTTATCAAAATATTTAATTTAAATTGTGTAATACGTATGTAAGAGTTCTTGAGTTCCATTCAATTTTTAAAAAATATATGAGTACCGATATGAGGTATGAGCAAACTTTCCTAGTTTGAAGTCACAAGCCAATCGAAGATAGAACGTTATAACGGGATAAAGGAACAGCAAAGCCAAAGTACGATTTGAAAAAGGCAGAAATCCATCAATCATCAAATTTCTGGCACACAGAAAGAAGGCGTCCCGCACAATATACCATATAGTGCAGAAGTTCTAAGCGATAGGGGGAGAGAAAAACGGCAAATCTCCGCCCGAGGAGAAGACGCTATAGAGAGCGTTGAACACGTTGAGCGAACTATAACCCAGAGGAATTGTCCAGGATCAATTTGAATGGCTAAATAAAAAGAAAAAAAGTTTGCTCGAATATCCATAATTTTCTTTTATTTCCACTACTTTGTATGGAAGCTACATTAAGTAGGCGTGGCTCACCAGTTTTTTGAGGAACAGCTTTTGCATATAATCTACACCTCTACAATCTACAATCTCATTCTTGTAAATCCAATTAACTTTGCAATATTAGTCCACACTTTAAACTTGGTTAAATTGAAACAACTGTTTCAATTGAAAAGAAATTCACTAATTTTGTATAGGAGCTGCTACTACAAACAGTGGGCGTGGCTCGCCATTTCGCCCAACGTAAATATGGTTGTTCTACTCCAAATCGGTTGTAAGTTATGACGATCAAATTTTTTTTAATTCCTCGACTTTGTATGGGAGCCACATAAAGGAGTGGGTGTGACATTCTGATTTTTTGCCAGCTTATTTCCGACTACCATATTAATGTAAGTATTAATTAAGATTATTCTAGACATAAGATTGCAGAAGTTACAGCTATTTCAATTTAAAAGAAATTCAGTCATTTTGTATGGGGACTACTATAAACAATGGGCGTGGCTGACCCATTTCTTGTGAGTCTAGTTGCTCTTACAATATTAATCCACGCCTTAAATCTGCTTATTTTACGCTGAATAGTTTGTAAGTTATGGCGGTTAACATTTTTGTTAATTTCCGCAACTTTGTATTGGAACACCAATAAGAAGTTGGCGTGGCACCCAGATTTTTGCCAGATTATTTCCGACTACTATATTAATCTAAGTGTCAATTATGGTTATCCTATATAGAAGATTGCAGGAGTTACAACTGTTTCAATTTAAAAGAAGTACAGAGCCTTTGTATGGGAGCTACTATAAAAAGTAGGCGTGGCTTGCCCATTTTTGGCAAGATAATGTGATAGTATATTGTAACTCTATGTGCCAAATATTGTTGTCCCAGATGGTATATTAAGTGTGTTATAGCACGTTAAAGGTTTTGAAAATTCCGAGGTTAGTCGCTTTGAATGTTTCGTATGGGCGTGATTATTGACCGATCATGCCCAATATCAATCTCCTCCGTACCCTTGGATCATGGATTACTTGTGCCAAATATTGTCAAAATAGCTCAATATTTGCTCAACTTATCGTGGCAACCAGCTAAGTGACGAACAGCCGGACGGACGGACGGAGGGATGGATATCCTGAAATTGAAAATTTAACCGACGCTGATCACGAATATATATAATTTTCTATATCTCCGGAGATTACTTCAAGTGGTTACAAACATCTGACCGAAATTAATATACCTTGCATATTACATTATGCAGGGTATAAAAAGCCGTACTACAAAAGTGTAGCCACAAGAAATTATCAGATGACAATACTTAATTACAAAATATTATTACATTTTGTAAATACGAGTCAATGTCAATAATATCAATGACGGAATTAATGACGATTCATTTTTCGCATAAAGATAATATACGGGTACGATCCGATGATAGTTTTTCTCTTGAAAAGTGTAAATGGAAACTTGTAAATCTCACTTAGATGAGTCACTCAATAACAGTATAGTTTCAAAGACTTAAATCAAGTGTTGTTGCTTTCCATTCGTCACTGCGTTCAACACCACAATCTTCAGATGCAACTCACCCACAATAATAATAAAATTTAATATGCCAGAAGTTACTAGTTAATTTATGAATATTTATGCGATAAAAATTAATAAATCACTTGTAATGATCCTCTATTTTGTAATTGCCAATAGTAGTAAGGTTGTTTGACCTACGTTTCGTTCTGTGAAGCATATTTATAACAATGTTCTGTGGAGGCAACATCTTACTAGTTTAGTCAGATTTTCATTTTCCACTGTATTCTATTTAAAATCACAATTCTAATGAACTGCTTTGGGATTTTGCAGAACATGTCTATTCAAAATATTCAGAATAAATTGTATACATACCGTTGAATTCTCATCGCAATTTAGTATTGCATAGAACTCCTCATCGGGGTTCCTTTTAAAACCGAGTACAGCATCGACAGCGCTCATTTTATTCGATTTTTGTTTATTGTTCGATTTCAATTTGTTTTGCTTTAATTAAAATATTCAACTTTATTGGTACAAAAGAGATATGTATAGAATATGGAAAAAAGTAAGCGAAAAAATCGGATTAAAAAAAAATCTAAGAGAATAACAAAAAAATGTTTTTTTTAAGAAATCCACGAAAAGAAAATGTTATAACATAAATTCACGCGTAGCAAGTGGTGCATATGAGAATAACGCTAAAAAATTCAAACAACTTTTTCTCCTTTTCACTTCACTTGGTTTTTTTCTTCTTTGTTGCCTTCACACTGTCAGCGCACCGACCCTCAATAATTTTGCGTGTGATTTTTAATCGCAAAAACGAGCATTAAAAATATAAACATCATGAGAGCAGAATTAAAATACACACGCTTGACACATAAATCTTATAAAATACAACAATAATAACAATAACAAGTATTTTTTAAGTTGTTTTGTTTTTTTTTTTAATATATTTAAACGCAATAACCAATCTGCACTTGTTTTGTTTTTAACTCATTTAATTTGTATTTTTGCACTGAAATTTTAATAACCACCACAGAGAATTGATGGAAAAATATTATTGTTGTCGATTTTATCGTACGGAAATATTTCTACGATGTTTGATTTAAGTATTTCTAAAATATGAATTTGATTCTTTTTTAAGCAATAAATTCATTTTTATGAAATTCAGGGCAAAAAAAAAAAAAAAAATTGGGTTTTTTATTATCCAAAATTTTTGGGGAATTTTTTGGTTTGTGTTTAATGCCAACCGCGTTATTGTTGTTGCTGGCCACACGTCAAAATATTAACTGCCACCGTTTACTGGCTCAGCTGATGGAAGGAAGGTTGTTTGCTTGTTGGCTTTTCAGTTGGTTAGCTAGTTGGTTGTCTTGCTTACTTACTTACGTTGCTTTAAGTTGCGACTGTGTACAGATGAAAACACGAATTCGACTGGACTGGATTTGAGTACACACAAATAACACAATAGCAAAAGCAAAAAAGAAGAAGCAAACACAAACAGGCACACAACCACATCAAACGCTGTACTGCATATTGTATGTAGTGTATCATATATTGGAAGTTTATTTTTTTTTTGTGAGTGTAAAGGTAGCTGCAAAGTCAAACTTCCCAAAAACACAAACACAACAATAATATAGAAAGAAACAACAAAAATAAAATATTTAAATTGTCACATATGTAGCATGCTCACACACACACATATACCCCAAAATGTATATTGATTGTGATGGCTCACATACAGGTTACTTTCAATGATGATAAGCTTCGAACGTTCCAAGAAACAACAACAAATTGAAGAAACAACAACAAATTCAAGAAACCTCAAATTCCAGTGATTTCGATTTCGTGATGTAAGCGTGAAGAGCGCACCATTTTACTCAATCTTTATTTCGTGAATAAGCTTCTCGAAACGTAGCTTTTGTGCTTGCGTTACAAGCGGAAATTTTTCATTGCTACGGGGGATTTCCCAGAGTAGCGTAACAAAATGAAATTATTATTTTCTGATGTTTATTGTTTTGTTTAAGAATTGAACTCGCGGAATAAAACTCAGCTAAGAGTTTTTGTTTTTTTTAGGAATAATTTTTTTTTCCTCAATTCCCTCAATTTATAATTATTTCATAAAAAATCACTAACATTATGTATGTGAGTATATAGCAGAAACTCGTTTAAATTCTTAAAAAAAAAAAATTGGGTTAACTTAAAATATTTACCGCCACTGTAACCGATTTATCAATGATAACCTTTCACATGAAACATATTTCCAGTGCTCTCATCACAAGATGAATATTCTCAATTTACTTGCGCTCTTATATTGTGTCTATCTCTATCTTTTTATTTCTCTCTTTCTTGCGTATCTGTTCCGCCAACTCTAGTACAAATTTTCTACAAAAAAAAAAAACAAATAAAGCATACATAATTTTATGCATCACAAATGCTTTAAGCTTACCTATCCGGCATAGAGCTTACTTGACAATATATTCCCGAATATATATGTATATACTTCAATAGAAAAAGCTGTTCGTATAAAACTTAATTATAGCAACAGTGGGTCAATAAGTGCTTACAAAATCTAAGATCTACAAGATGTACACATATTATGGAAGCTTTTGTATTATTACTTTATATTACTCACATGCAATTATTGCTTACATTAAGAGCATGAAGGAAAATTGATGTGTACATTTCTTGAATAATTTAGAATAATAAATAAGATAATAATGGATAATGATGGGTACTAGTGGTTAATATGATAGCCTTCTGATCAGTAGGTCGTGAGTTAAATCCCCAGCTGAAGCGCAACTTTAATATCGAAAATATTTTTCTTTTGAACGATACCCACCTGTTGGCAAGCAATTGGCAATTATTCCGACAGTAACAAACCTCAGAAAAAGTGATGTTACAGTGGCTCTGCCGTTCGGAACCGGGTAATATATGTAGGTCCCTTCTAATACTTATGTTGTAAATAGAAAAATTTGACAGAAACTTGACTTATTATTTTAAAAACGATTGAATTGGCAACTAAGAAATTGCCGAAGTAAGTGCCGATGTTTTCATACACAAAATGAGCGCAAACTACCGCCTTTAAACAAAAATATATGCAATGTACTTCCTAAGCAAGGGAAATGTTACAGCTACTTACTGTCAGAAAGAAAAAATCATAACATTGACAAAAGGTATCAAAAATATGGTGTGTGGTTAGAATCAGACATATGTGAAAACGGCAGTTATTTAGTTGCCAATCCAATAAATAAAAGTCGAACATATTTTAAGGCATCATTCGTAGAGCATAGAACTTTCTTCAATATAAACAAAAACCATTGGCATAATAAGGGGCTATGTAGAGTTTTGATATTGGATTCTTTTTCTGTATAACTATTTGAAGAGCCGATACAGTACAGTCGAATATGCAATTGTAAAGACTTGTTAATCATATTAATAAATAAAATCATTTTAATTCTCCAGCAGTGATATTTGCACATTTCATGTGAACTATTCTAATGCCGATAATGAGAAGTATTTCAAAATTTGTTACAGAGCAAACAATTATTTTCTTAATGAAATATGAATGAAAAGCATTTTGAATAAGGAATATGGAATGTAAATATCCTCAAGCTTCGAGTGCCAACTAACTGCATTAGTGTAATTTTTATACGTGCTGCTGTTAAAATATATTTACGATGGCATCGCACATTACATATGTATATACTTGTACAGAAAATTCTATATTTTGTTCCGATAGTGAAAGTAGGAGAAAAATCTAAATACACATATACGTACAAAATGGATTAAAAAAACCGATTAAGGAAAAGAACAAAAAGAACAAACATAGGCAAGACTAGAGAACATAACAACAAAAAAGGTCAATTGAGTGCAACTAAAAATAAATCAAAGGGAAAAAGAAGAAGAGGATCGTTATAGAAAAATGTGTATAGGGAGATATATTTAAATATTTTTACTTTCGATTACAAAGCCTAAGAATTCAGAGATAAATATGGAAACAAAAATGACTAATAACAAATGTTTTTTTTCTTATAGGGATAAGTGTCGTACATACATACATATCTAATCAAAGGTAGATTTTATTTTTCTATTCAATGTCGAATATACCTATAGTAAACTATAGTAAACAAGTATATCTAGGAATGACAAAGATATTTTGTTGTATAAGTTTAATGGCGTAGAAACATTTCAAAGGTGTGTATAAACCAATAATGGAAAGTTCTTTAAGTGTGAATTGGACAAATTTATAAAGAATTGTATTCGCGCTGTATTATAGAGGAGTTAATTTTTTTTTAATGCCGACGATCATCTATGTATTGATCGCGTGAGTACGTGACACTACTAATTTACATCAATAAACCAGAGGTCACATTAATGATGTAAATATCCCTCTCTATCACTATATCAAATATGTTCTGTCGGAGCTAAGTATATGGATCCATCTACCCCATTTTAGGAAGGTTATTCATCAATTATTTATATGAGCTATAACGCAGTGGCAATTCTCTTCCCTTTGTTTGCCCTTTGCTTAAAAACGAAACACTCTGTAATAACATTGTTTCAAATGCGAATGGCGAGAGACTGGACATATGGCATATTTAATTAATTTTGATATCATAATTTAAGTGGTATTAGCGGTTTTGCTAGATGCGAGGCCAGCGTTGCTTTTTAGTGAAATTAGTTTATTTTCGCATTAGCTGGCCTCCTATTTTAATTGTGCATCAATTATTATTATCCAATTACCTCACATGTGTACATTTGAAAAGAGTTTTGTAATAATCAGAAAGCCGCTTACAATTTTTACTATAATTTTAAAATCCTTATGCCGTATTGGCATCAAATTTGGCAATAGACTTTACTAACCTTATGTTATACACAATTGCACTCTATACGTGGGAGCAATATACGCACATAATTACATAGGGGCACATACAAACTTAAATTATATCACTAAATAACTATGTGACTATGACTGATTGAAAACAGATGGGCCATAATTTTTTGAATATAGGGTAACTGATTTAAATAAGAAATAGAAAATTATAAAACAAATTACGAAAAATCAAAAATACTAGATCCAAAAAAATTCATATATACACTTGAACAAATTTCTAAAGTCACAGTGAAAGCAAAATAAAATTTATTGAGACAAAAGGAATATAAAATTCCAGAAATTAAAACAAAACGTATGTAAAAACAACTACAATAAAACAAAAAAAAATATATATACATATATATACATATATATATATATATATATATATATATATATATATATATATATATATATATATCTCGGCACACGCCAAATGGACAATAACAACAGCAGCGAATGATTTCAAGAGTGCTACGAGTGGCAAGTTCCAAGAATAATAAATACGCCATGACTATAAATGACGTCAAGCATTGATATAACATACATACAACAACAAACTCTAACAACAACGAAGAACACAGAATAAAATAGAAAACAAACTGATAGCGTAGACACATTTAAAATGCAACTGAAACATTTAATATTACTTATTCTGAAACTTAGCTAAGATGATGGTCGAATATGATGTGGTCGTATAGTTTAAAATACTTTGTAGTTATTGTTGGCATTTCCTGAGTTACGGACGTAACATTTATATGCAAACGATTTGTAAAAGCTAAAGAAAAACGTAAAAATCCGATATATATTTACTTTATTTACCTTATTTATGTAAAAAAAATAAATATGTGGCACTTAAAGCACCAAAGGGCTCATTGGCCGAGCTTCTCTTCCATTACTGTTGTGCGTCTTAAATTTGGACAGTATTAGAATGGACCTACTTATTTTAGCCGGTTCCGAACGGCAGAACACTTGTAACATCACTTTTTCTGAGCTTTGTCACAGAGTTCTTTTTAGAAGCTTTTTCATGGCAAGTTGTTACTATCGGAAGAATTGACAATTGCCAATTGCCATATTTATGTACATAAACTATATTTCCGACTATGCAGAATGCATTCTTTTAGAATGTATGGCTTCTTTGACTCTCATTAAAATGGAAATACTTGTGGACAAAGTTGAACCTTCAGATTCATATTTGGAAAATTTTTTTTTTCTTTATTTTGAATTAAAAAATTTTTTTTTCATATAACTTTCAGACTTTGCGCGTATTAAACAACACTATACAAATGCAAAATGCAATGTTATAGATAATTTATGGCAATATTTTAATTGGTGTCGTTGTAAAGTCTTTTGATTGTTGTAAAATTACGACAGTCTCACAAAAATTAGCAAACATGTTAAAAAATTTAAGTGCAATAATTACTAACCGCTTATTATACAGCTTGGCTTCCTCCCATTATACCTAAGCATCACGGTACTTTTACGCCAGAAATTAAGTGAAATTCACTTGAACGTATGCATTAGTGCGTCTATATTTATTGTATGATGTATGTTGTATTGTATATATATATATATATATATATATATATACATATATATACATATTAATATATATATATATATATATACATATATATACATATATATATATATATATATATATATATATATATATATATATATATATATTAGGGTGGGTCAAATTGTAGGGGGCCGAAAAAATGTTAAGGGGCTCATCGAGATTCTTGTTCTACGGATCATTTGAAGATACTTTTCCAAAGAAACCATAGCTCTAAAATGATTTTCGAGCCCCCGGCTTTTTCAGAATAGGTTTTTTCCCCAAATACTCAAGAATAGATGTAAAAAAAAATGCTATTTTCTCTAGCCAAATGTGTATGTGGGGGTTTTTGGATCGAGGAATCCATTTTTGAGATCTATTTTTATTTTTGAGCACCACCAGAGGGCGCTTTCGTTCATTTTTTAATTTTATCGTTTTTTTTTGGGTAAATTTACGAAATTTTTCGTGTAAATTGACGAATATTTGACTTTCTCATAAGACAACCCAAAACTTTAAATAGCCCAGAGTGTTTAGCGTTAAAAATGATGGTGGAAGGGGGGGGGGGGGGGGTTATTCATTCACGACCTATATCGAATTTAAGACAAAGAGTAAACAAAGCATATTTTACTTTATTTTTTTCTTCTAAAATTCAACATAACAAATAATAAAAGCATATAAAATGTAATTAATAAAAAAAATTAATTGAATTCAGTAATTAAGAAACAAAACGAAGAGTTTTAGGAAATAAACGCGAAGGAGTTATTTTTGAAAGTCTTTCTTGCTGTCAAGTCTAGCGAATTTTTCACGACTTTCTAATGTCACCGCCATAACTCCTTCTCGATTATGTTCTAAAACTCTTTTGGATACACTAGCCAGCAATTGAACATGTCTTTCCGTTCCTTGTATGTGTACTGGAATTTTCGGATCAGGCAGCGGTGGATCAATGTCTTCTAAATATTGTTGTAGATATTCATAAGGAATATTTCGAGTGAATGGTGGTTCGAATAAGATTGAATTATCTTTCATGTCAATCATATTCGTAAAATCTGTGCAATTGAAGTTTATGATAGGCTTTTTATAAACTCTCAGTAGCATCGGATCTTCCACATGGTTACGGTAGTGTAAAATTTTTTTTAGAGCTAAGTCGCGTATTTTTTTTTCATCGTCGAACAACATTGCCAATAAAATGTTTTCTGAATGAGCATAATACGAGTTTTCTTTAACAACATTATTTACAATTTGGCTTAAATTCGAATCCAAATATTGAGTCCAACGTATGAATTTATAAAATAATACACTACCGTGCACGACAGAGTTGTAATATTTAATATTGAAGTACATTGGCGTATATACTTTAATTATATAGTTTGCCAGAATTTTTAAATTTGTAGATGGCTTGTTGGTTGTCACATATAACCGTAATAATCTACTGGCCTTGGTGAGCCAACGAGAATGTGCTATTGGCCCTGGTTTAATGTTGGCCAAATCCGCCAAAACCTCACCAGAAGAAATTGCAAGCGCCATTTTGTACAAGTACATTGCATCGGTAGTTAATTCAACAGCACTTAAATCAGGTATATTTTCCAGACTTTAGACTTGTCCATAATGACAAGATTGCCATGACCATCTTTGACGCCAATGTCTTCCATAAGAGATGTTGCCAATGCTGATGCTATTCTATCTGACACACCAAATCTGTCACACATCATAGCAAACTTGAAAGCATCGTATCTGGGTGTATATGGTCCTCGTTTCGTTTGAGATGCATTTTGTGCTTCTACTAAATGTGTACTATGCTCATAATCACTTTCCTGGTCTTCTTCTGGCACGTATGTTAGACCCTGGCTCTCTTCAATTGTTTCTATTATTGTAGATGTAGGTGCTTGCTCTTCAATTTCTGTCTGGTATTCCGGTATCGTAGATCTTCTGTCATTATGTTGATCCATCATAAACTCTTTCCACATGAGCATAGAGCAGCTTTCAAGTCACATTTACATTTCCCAATGTAAAATAATTCTTTTATGGATCGTAAGAAAGATGTGAGACTGGAGCCTTTTGCTTTGCATTTATCTGCAGTGTAGTATTTGTCAAGCAAGGTATTCAATTTTCTAACAATATTTCGTTTGCATATAATTTCAATATTTAGTTTGCTCCAAATTCCAATCAATTTGTCTGTCACTTGAGGAGTAAATGTTTTATATGAAACCATTTTACTTTGCATTTTAGCACGTTCGGCCAAGAAAAAATAGCATCTTAAAATATCCTTTTTAGTTGGCAGATTCAGACCAGTCAAATCAGAAGACATACCAAAAGCAGGAACATCGTGAGAAGGCATATGCTTCAAACTACTTTCGGTACTTATTGATGTTGGTGCGGCTTGTGATGTTGACGGCAATAGATCCATGTTTAAAATTAAATATTAATTAATTAATTTATAAATATTAAGATTTTCCAGCTAGATTTTGAGGTTTTCTTCCTTCAAAAGCTGGTAAAAATGTGATTTAGGTCTTAGCTTGAAATCTATCGATTTTATTTTTAGAAAAGCTGGAAAAAGGAACAAAATGTATGGAATATGATTTAACAATTTATAATTCGAGTATGTATTTTGAATATATTCAATACAAAGTCAAAAATTCGTCTATTTCCACAACAGTATCGTATATTTTTCCAAAAAAATGTACGAAAGCGCCCTCTGGCGGCACTCAAAAATACAAATTAATGTCAAAAATGGATTCCGCGACCCAAAAAACCCACACATACACATTTGGCTTAAGGAAATAGCATTTTTTTGCCTCTATTCTCGAATATTTCTAGAAAAAATACCTATTTTGAAAAATCCGGGGGCTCGAAATTCATTTTAGAGCTATGGTTTCTTTGGCAAATTTGCTTAGAATGACCCATAGAATAAGAATCACGATGAGCCTTTGACCCACCCTAATATATATATATATATATATATATATATATATATATATATACATATATATATATATATATATATATATATATATATATATATATATATATATATATATTACATGTGTTGATGTTTGTGTAGGTCAACAAGTCAACGACACACATAAACAAAAGTGTTGCTGAGCAAACAATCAAGAACAATAGCAAGAAACTCCTCCATCTTCTTCATTTGCTCAGTCTCCTTTTGTTCCTTCTGTTAGTGTCACAAATGAACACAATTACTTTGTGTTCAATTGTTCATCTCAAAATGAAATAAATAAAGGAAAGATATTCAATTAGTAAGTGAAAAAGCGTCGAAAATGAATAACCACACGCACACAAACACTCGCAGTAACAGAGGCACACAGAAACAATGAAAATAATAAAGAACATTTCAAGCTAAAATGTACTTACGTACACATATACCCACAAACACACACACACACACAATCACATATTAATCAATTTCATATTCAACTTCTAGTGGTTATTGTACTTGGTTTGTTGCTGCGAATTTTAGTATGATTTTGGCTTGTAGCCGCTACAAAATGTTTTCGACGATGACATTTCCATGTCGTTGTCAGTCCTTGTTGGCAAATGGCTGTTTTTGTTTTTAATGCCTTTTTGTTGTTGAAATGTTTATTATTCGCCGCTTTCTTATTATTGCTTCTACTGCTCCTACATATAAGTAATTGCAAGTGCAAACACAACATTCAAATTCGAAAATACTATGGTGCAAGTAATGTACATGTACGCATGCATTTACTCATAAACTTATGTATATGCACACAGTTTTAATTTTTAGAAAATAACAAAAAGAAAATCAAAATGAAATCATATCAGCTGTGTGTGTATGTCTAGCCGAGGCATAATAGAACATTGTATACATGCAGTATATGTACCTATAGTATAAGGTGTGTCAATAAGTCCCTGAGAATGAAAATAAGGAATAAGGAAATAAGTCAGACCTGTGACATATTTTTGTTGTGGTATCCATTTGAAACAGACACCTTCGAGCATTTTCGTGAAAATGGATTAAACTGAATTCAGTGTACTTATTAAACACAATTTTTAAAGCTTGGAAGGTATTATTTAGACTTTCCACCATCTAATGGATTGCATAATTTCATTGTGATCATGCCAGTACAAGTAGGGCCGAACAATCTGGTCTCCCAGTCGATTTGAAGCAAAACGACCGCATTTGGCGAGGAAAGAAATGCAAGTTCGAAGTAGTAATGTCAAAATTACGTTAAATAGGTTACGTATTTTTCCCTCATACCTTTTTTGTTCCTGTTTCCAATCACGGAGAAATGGCTTGGCAGTAAGAAAGTTTGGTTCGAATGAAGAGGTCATCGATGAAACAAATGTTTGATGGACCTGAGAAAATATATTACTTGAAGGGCATCAACAAATCGGAGAAACATTGGACGAAGTGTATCTTTCTAGGAGGAGACTTTAGGTGGGTGTTCCTTATACCAATTTTCAGGGACTTATTGACTTACCTTCTATAGAGCACATATACATTTGAGCAAGAAATGAATGAATGAGTGTCTGTATGTATGTACATATTTATTTTATGCCAGCAAAAATTAATTTTAGAACATGCCTCATACTAAATATACATGCAAGCAATGTGTTTAGGATCTTCTGTTTGATGAGATATTAATACATGCATATGTATTTTAGCTTGAAGGCGCATTTTGCCTATAAGAGTTTTATTTATTCTTATTTTATTTGTATATTTTCTAATAAAACAGGGTGATTCTTTCAACTGACTGTAGTAACATATGTATTGTATGACATAGATATTGGTGAAAGCATCTATTTAAATCGATTTATATCTATCTATTTAAATGCATGCATTTTCCACCGCTTTTAACTGCGCCCAACCATAATAAGGAGAAAATAAAGCATAGTCTTTTGTATAGATCACAAAAATATTAGTTGTTTCTTTAAACTTATAGATGTTTTCTGAAGAACTTTAGAAATATCTTGCTTTCAAAAGAAAACAAAATTTAAATCTTTTTCCAAAATATAAAAACCGATTGGCAATTCTCTTAATAACGTATGATATTTATATCGCTCGAAAAGTATCGCATGTTGTTATCGTCCTACAAATCCACAGCCATCGTTATTATGGAAAATTGAGCAAAATTCTGTGTATTCTGTCTATCATGAGATCAACGCCCCATGTGTACAATTCTGGACACCTTAAACCGGCTCTGGGAGTCTTGGAAAAATATATAGGAAATTATATTGAATAGATTTGTATTTATATTTTGTAGTATTGGTTTCGCTACTAAATTATTTGGTTGGAGTTATGGCAATTTGGGTGCCTTTGTTAATACAACACATGCATCCGCGAAAGGATCCATTTCTTTTCTAGATGCTCTATGGTAAATAGATAATTGAGATCATTTTGGATAAGGTTCAACTGATTTTAGTCAGTCTCAACAACCGCAGAGCCAAACAAAATCAATACCAGATTTGCACTTGGTAGTTAACACCCTGTACCATATATTTTAATCCTTAACTCAGTGGGATACTTATGTGGGAAAATTTTTAATTTATTATATTTTTTTACATTGACTCGGTATATTTATTGAAAAATTAAATAAAAAACAATGCGAATGAAATGGAGAAATACGGAAAATACGCAAAACTCCCAACAATGGAAAATTTCAACAATAAAAACAGCCTGTATAAACACATAATATATGAGGTATATATTAATATCATCATTAATAGCGCAGCAGCATTTAAAACTCAATTACTCTCATTTAGATTTTCTCTCTAAGTGACGGTATGTTTTCCTCTCAGAATGAAAACATTTTCGTGGATTTTCCAAGATTTAAAAATCGAATGAACAAAAAACCACTTGAATCAAGCAGCATATGGCGATCAACTAATGCGTATTTTGCCTCCTACTCCTGCACATGCCAATAAGCCATGACTTTAATATCCGAAAAATGAATATCTGGTTGTCTCTGTTCCTCTCTCTCTTGCTGTGTATCATTCGTTTTTGTTCTCTTTGTAATTTTACTTAATATATGTTTGTTCATAATGCTATGCATTGCAATTGAATGTGTTCTCTCAGCACTATTCTCGGCACTCTTCTTAGCCTCCTGTTTTTCTTCCTCCTCCTTTTGATTTCGTGGTCTGTCAGTGGCATACGTCTATACTGTGTGTATTGTATTGAATTGATCATTTGAAAATTGAAAAAGTTTTCAACACCCCAAAACCATCGGCCGCTTGTAGAAATAGACAACATTTTAAATAGAAATTTATCGTTGTCGTTTGTTCGATCGTGTTGTTATCTGTCTCTGTGTGTTTGTGTCTCGTTTACGTATTTATTTATTTATTAATTTTTTTTTTTTTGTTCTCTTCCTCACTTCCTTCGTTATTATTTGTTCATTTTGAAACAATATATTTTTTCATTCAGTTTGAGAAGAACAAAAAATTATGAGTTCCTTTCAATTTTTTGTTCTATTCTATCTATGAATTGATTTCTAAACGCATATATTCGTGTATATTGTAGATTTTTGAATGCGACACATACGATACGATCAAAGAAAAACCAAATAATCGTAATCATCATATAATAAGTATGTTGTATACATGAATATGTGTTTTTTGTTGTTGTGTATGTAAACGAAAAAGGAACATTTTCCTTGCCGCCTCTGTCGTTATCGTTTTCGTGTGGATCATCTTTTGGCATAATTGCGCGCTCTCATACGCCACATCATCTCAAAATAATCAAGAACCACGAACAGCTAGTGCGAAATAAATAATACAAAAGTTCAATAAAGAGTTAAAAACGTATTTTACGAATGTGGCTTGTCTGTTTTGGATTGCCAAAATCACATAAGTAATGGGGAAGTCAAAACACAGTTTTGACAACTTACACAAAATTGGTGCTTTAATTTGTTTATGATTTCAAAAAAAAAAAAAATAAATAAAATAAAAATGCAGAGAAAATAAAGAATTATGAAATTTTAATAAAATCTTTAAAAATCAATGAATCTTGTGTTTGACATATAAAATGAAAAAAGAAAATATTGCAAAAAGTCAAAAAGAAATTAACACACAAAACATTTGCTTGGGAAAGAAAATCGCATTCAACAAATAATTAATTGGTTTTCACATTCATATGAAATTATACAAATTTAGTTTTCTTTTTCATAACCTCTAAATTGGTAAAAAAGCAAAAAGAAGAAAATCACATGAATGCGGCATGAATGGAGAAGCAAAAGTTTTGTTTATATAACCTAAAAATGTATTTTCAGGGAAGCATTATACTCGTCTCTATTGTGTGCGTGCGTGTTTTTTAAAATTAGAAAATAATTAAAACGAAAAAAAAAACCATTATCATCTTTCAAAAACTCTCCGCACGCGGTACTACGTATAACTCAAAAAGCAGCAACAACAAATGCTACATAGGTGAATAGAATTTCAATACAAAAGTTGTGCATTGTTCAAAAAAAAAATTCAGCCAGCAAAAAATAAAAAAGGGAAAAAATTTTGAAAGAAGCATAACAGCACAGTGAGAAGAAGAAGCAATTGTAATAGACGTACAAAGAAAGTTGAGCATAAAAGCGAAACGTAGTAATTAATTCTATATATATTCAGAATTGTGTCATTAGTAAAAGAGGTGTCACTATCATTGCAATTGCAACAGCAACAATATGTCGTCTGAGGTTGAAGATGTTTTCGGTGATTCAACAGCTGAGGCAAAGCCAAAGCCAGATAATACCACCGACACCAATACCACTACTCCATCTGTTGATGATGTGACCGTTGCTAGTGCTGATGCTACTTCTGCATCGCCGCCGAAGAGGCAACAGCAAGAGCACGATCCAAAAAAATGGCAAGAAGTGGAAGCAGAGGATGGTGTTCCTGGTATTGAGAAAATGATCACCGAAACTCTGGATGAGAATGGCGATGTTGTTGAGGAGACAACTGAAATTAAACGTAAAGTGGTTAAACGTACTATGAGGATCACTGAGGTAAGTAATGCCAGTTGATATGCCATTTGTATGTAACTACATATGTATATACCTACATTACGATGCCTCATATAATATGAAAATTAGGTTTGAGTAACATGATTCCCAAGATATTTTGATGTTAGTGACAAACTGGTTACAACTAATATACACCTTTTCTTTCCCAGTCTTGTTGTGCGTGTTTAATTTGGGCAGTAATTGGTTATCGACAAGTTGGCATCGTTCGAAATAATAGATATTTATTCATATTATGCTATTAAATTTATATGCGACCAAACACGAACCAACGCAACTGCGACACCTATGTACATAAAGTAATATGAGTAAAATGTATTTATTCAAAAATAAGATTTATTTATTTTTTTTTGTTTGAAAAAAATGAAAAAACTCAATACAAATTTCGATTTCCAGAGGTTTATTTTATAAATTATTCAGCTCTCAAGTGTTTATTGCTAAATCTGAAATAATTTTAGTTGGCAACAGCTGCAATTAAATATATATATTTTTCATGAGACGGCATAATATACTTGGTGTACTAAACTTTGATGTATGAATTGTGCAAATGAGGATAAGTCATATGTAAAATTCTGGCCAGAGGTTGAATGAAAAACATCTTTGTAATTTTAATGTATGGGTTCTTATTGTTTCTTTTTACACAAATAATAGCTTGTCATTTATTGTTTTGGTTAATCTCGTAAAAAAGTATTTCACAGAACAGCTTACATATATTCGCCATTATGAAAAACTATCTTCTGGTAGTAGTAGTAGGTTTTCTAAGTGTGTAGGTGGTACTCTATCGTAATAACTTTTCAAACAATATAAGCGAAATTGATGTCGTATTCAAAGAATATTTACATATACAGAAAATAATTTTCCACATGACCATTCAAAAATCGTAAAAAAAAAACATATTGACAACATTTATAAGATACACTTCCGTTGCTTTTGTGTATATACTATTGTATAATAGTAAAAACAAATATATAAAAAATTAAAAAAAAAATATTTGTATTAATACATTTATTTACTTGGCGAGTGTTGATATATCTAAAGGACCCAGAAATAATATGTACGTAAACAAAAAAAAAAAAAAAAATACATATAATTTATGCAAAATGAAGATAAATAAACAGATAAGCACATCAAAAATCTAGCATAGCAAAATAAAATAGATAATAAAATTTTTATAATTTATATTCAAATATAATATATACAAATTTTTTATACAAGTATAAATATTCTCCGATGTTTATATTATATTATGATTATTATAATTTTCTTCTATGAGAAATGGCGAATGAATGGCAAAATAAAATGCGTATAAAAAGTTAATTTATTGCTATAGAATAGATTTATAAAAGAAAGCTGAAATGGAAGCAAGCATTTGTGTTGTTGCCAACGTTTTGAAAAAAAATAAAAAAATAAAAAAAATAAATAAAAACTCATATGGGCATTTCTCAGAAAAGGTCAAGCAACACTCGAAGAAAGGAAAATTTTTTAATGCCCCAATATTTGAGTTTAGCTTGAACAATGAAGGGTAAATGTACGATTATTATCATAAAAATGAGTGTATAATGAAACATATAAATTTTTTTCTAAAATAAAGGTGCATGACTTTCCCGTAATCCAATTTTATACATTTTTTAAATTGGAAGGAAAATATTCTTGCGAATTTCGCAGAATCTGATGTTTTGAAATCAATTTATTGGTTGAGTGTACTTATCAAGTGAATAAAAAATAAAAATTGTGCACATCTTAAGGATTCGAATATTAAGTCCGTAGGCTGGGAAATATTTATAACGCAAGAAAACAAAGGAGAGGCACGAAATTAAAATAAATGGAGCCACTACTATCCTAACAAAAATTGCAACATTTCGAATTTATAAAGTAAATAAATAAATGCCAGTTTTAACGCAAAAAATGCACATATTTATGTATAAATTGTTTATAAGATATGTAGCTATCCAATATATAAATGTTTTTATTTTTCTTTCGTAAACTACAAACTATATTGCTAAACTAATGCAAATAGTTCAATTTTTCACATTTGCATTTCCGCTTGGCAAACCAACCAACCGATAAAGTGTGTTTGCTTAAAAGAACTCTGCCGTTAGGTATAACATACATACATATAATTTGAAATACAAATTAATGAGCATTTTGCAAAAGTCGAACAAATATAAAATTTATAACAAAATAGATGGCATCTTATAATATATACATATATTATCTAAGAGTATCGCAAAAAAAAAAATGAGAGGGGAAAATAAAAAAATTAGCAATGAGCTACATTATTAAATTAAACGAACACGCTAATAAAAGAGACCACAACAAATCAACTTTTAGAATTGCTCGATAAATAGTCAATTTCAAAAAGTATTTTCCTTATAATTAAAAGTTTATACAAACTTTTCCACGCATATGTCTAGAAATTTTTTGAGTAAGCTGTCAGCTGAAAATAGTAATTCTAAAATGATTGCTGCGTAAATTTTCAACAATGCTTATTTACAATAATTTCATTCGAGTTATTTATTTGTTCGTACATACATATAATATACCCTGTGGGAAATTAAAACCAATTATAATCTAGCATTGCAACTTCAATATTTTCCAATTGGGTACTCATGCACTGGGTATTTGTGCGGCTAAATAAATTTATATGTAGTACATATATGTATGTGGTGTCTATGCATACAATATATTGTATATACTTTTAAATTTATGATAATTTTCGTTGTCGTTTCTTTAATTTCAATTAAATTTCCATTCTCATTTTTCTATATTTTTATATGATTATTTTTGAGTTGGCCTGCTTTTCGATTTATTTATCAATTAGTTTTTGTTTCTAGAATTTTTTTCTGTTCATATTTTGAAATAAAATGCGCTTTATTTCTAGCATTAATTTTAAAGATTATTCGCAAATAAACGCAACTAACCCATTTTTTTTTTGGCAACCTCTTCTGGCGTGACTTAAATATTATTTATCATTTTGAAACCTCTAGGATTGCGGAATATTCTCTTTCACTTATGTAATTTTTAGTAGGATTTTTGAATACCAATATTCTTAGTCAAGCTTTGAAACACACGTTATAATCATGGTATAGTTATATAGATGGTGAAATTGGAATCTTGGCGTGTACATAATATGTCAAAACCTGTTCAATTAATGTCAAAATCATAATGTGTCAGAAGATTGATAATGAGTTCATTAAGTGTCAAGATTATTAACCCTTTGATAGTGTACAAGATTTTGAGCATTGATAATGAGTTCATTTAGTGTCAAAGTTATTAACCCTTTGATAGTTTACAACATTTGGAGCATTCTTTACATATTTTAAAGCAAACAATGGAATTTAACAAAATTGCTAATTATTTTAATGATTGCAACAATTGAAAAGATAATTAAAAGTTGTTTTAATAAGAATACATCCTGATTAATTTCAAAAAGTTGCTTCTTGATTTTCTCCTATGCACTTATTTCAGTGCGATAATGTAAAAATCCGTGGGTGCCGTAGCTCAGTGGTTAGTGTGTTCGCCTTCTGATCTGTAGGTCGTGGTTCAATACCCGGCTGATGCATAACAAATTTAATATCGAAAATATTTTTCTTTCGAACGGTACCCACCTGTCGGCAAGAAATTGGCAATTCTTCCGACAGTAATAACTTGCCATGAAAAAGCTTCTAAAAAGAACTCTGTGACAAAGCTCAGAAAAAGTGATGTCACAAGGGTTCTGCCGTTCGGAACCGGCTAAAATAAGTAGGTCCATTCTAATACTGTCCAAAATTTAAGACGCACAACAGTAATGGAAGAGAAGCTCGGCCAATGAGCCCTTTGGGGCTTTAAGTGCCACATATTTATTTTTTTTTAATGTAAAAATCCTCTCTGAAATTGCTGTACCAAGTATGATTATACGATTTAGTTAAAAAATATGGATTTATTTATAAATATAAGCAAACCTATGTCTTTGGCACGTGGTGTGTGTTTGTGTACGCAGTCCCAGTCAATTATGCATTTCTTTAATAATATTAAGTTTAATTAAAAAATTTCCTCTTATTTACTCTGATCTGATTAAACGTGACGCTAACTTATGTTAACATATTAATATAAGTAGTAAAAAATCGTACCAATAATAAGTAATATGTAGTCATTGAAACTAATCAATTAATAGGAAGTGATCGGAAGTAAGAAAGCCATAGTTAATCAATTTGTAAAATCCAAATCTGTCATACAAATATTTACGGCAATATTACGGTGGCATAAACGTGGTCCTCTTTTGACGCATGCTTAATTGTACAAGTTTGGATTCCCCGTGGGAGTGGTCAAGAGGAATAAATACCTGCACTATTTAATCAAAGTCAGTCATTTCCTATATGATTTTCCGGTCAACATGGTTTTCATAAAACAATGGTAAATTTCGATTAATTAATTTCGGTTGCCAGCAAATACTAATATCAGTTGTTGTATATAATTTCTTACAAATTTGATGAAATGCAGGTAACTTTTGTGTTTGTTAATTACAACTTTTCCTGCTTGTAAAACTTTTATACACAATTTTTTTATGTTTGATTTTTGATTAGTATTGTAATGCATTTTATACGGAATCATGCGAGGCTCATAAAATGTGTACGTACGAGTATACAATGAAAAAGCAAATGTGAAATTAGGACGTTTTTGTTTGTTTTTGTTGTTGTTTTTTTCTTTGGACCTGTAACTTTTATGTAAAAACAAATATTTATTTAAATATTATGTTGGTCGATAAAAACAAATTGTTTTTCTTTGGTACGTAAACTTTGTAATTTGCGTACTATGTATATTTTACATGCCGTATCATGCCAGGGATAATATATATACAATTGAGAAGTTCCTCTGAGATGATCACAATGAATTAAATCATGCGTGTGATGCGGATGATTTATGTATTCATATGTGTATTCTTGAAAATTTTTTCAATTGCGATAAAATTTAGTCCTATCATCGTTGTTCTTGTTGTTGTTGTTGTTGTTATTGTTGTTAGTAGTTATAATTATGCACTCATACGCATATGTATATACTAATGTTAATGTATTCGTAAATGAATAAACGCATATTCTTTCGTTCTGGCACATTTGTTTGTGATGGACATAGTTGATGTATAAAAGTAAAAGCAAAAATACAAAGTCGTTTTCGATAGCTTTATCAAAGATGGATAATATACACATTCCAAAACAGACCGTTGACTCGAAAGTAAGCTTAAATATCTTGAATGCATTCAATTTCAACACAATGCTACAGTACTCTCATTCGCAAAGTCTGAAAATATATACTCGAAGGCATACATTTGATATTTACGTGCACAAAGTCTGAAAATATACTTTCGGAACATATTATTGTGTGGGAAAATCGGAAATATACGCGTTTAATTGTAAGAATACTCTTACAATTATATAAAGTTTTAGTTTAATCCTTTTGCGTATGTGCACATAAATCATATCATTTCATAGTGCGAGAAGTAATACATCGGTCTTTTCATTACCTTTGAAATTAAGATTTTTTATTAGAATCAAGTTTAAAATGTATTGTATTTTTTTTTTTTTTTTTTGTTAAAAATGTTTTTTCTGCAAAAAGTAAACAAAAATAGAACGACTTTGTTATCATTTGTATTGCTGATATGGTTGGTTGGTGGGTTGTAGTGGCTGGGAGATTCGATTATGTCACACAATTAGCATTTGATGCAGTTCTAGCACCCCAGCCCTCGCAAAAAAAACCCACTATGATGGACTACAGGATGTCTAACTACATCAATTATGTCGAGTTCATGTCAGGTTCTTTGGTTTAGCTCTTGAATAATTGGACAGATTGTTGAGAAAGCTTTTTCCTAAGAATTCCTTTCATCTTATTGCCAAAGCTGAGCACTCACAGAGGATGCGGACGAGTGTCTTCTCCTAGTGATATAGTGAGATTTAAATACAACTATTAAGCGAGTGAATAAAAATAAATAATATTACTTTACTTATATTTAAATTCAATTTGCTGTCTCAATGCTGTCTCAACATTTACCAATTTTTGCGATAAACTAAAAAAATTAATGATACACTTGCAGTTGCACTGAGAATTCGGCGAATAAATTTATGTATGTGTGCGTTTTTTTTTTTTTTTTTCAATTTGAAGAAAAAAGTGTATTTACTTCATTGAACTCATAAAAATACGCTTCCATTGACTATTTCAATTTTGTTTATGCATTTAATAGATTCTACATGTCTACCTACATGTTTAATGTAAAACTAGATGTTTTAATAAAATTAAAAAAGAATAAATTGACAATATCTGTATTTGACATTCTACTTCCGAGAATCCATTTATATTTCATATACATACAATAATTGTGGTTGCACTTAACATGCCATTTAAAAATGTCCATCAAATATGTCAAATCGTAACATGGCACATGTGTTGTGCAATTTAATACTTGTTATATGTGCATGTACATATATATTCACATTCAATGAATTTTGATTTTTGAGCAAAATATGACCCATATTTATTGCAATTTTGTATTATGCTAACACTCTTCCTTGCCACCTTTGTTGGCATCCCAACATCATCATAAGATTTTAAGTACATCATTTTTAAATTTCTTAAGATTTAATGCTTCTTTTGGTACTTTTTGTTCTTATATTATTTGTATTTAAAACATTTTTCCTAATTTCGAAAATTAGCACTGCTAATTGCACATGAGTAGTAGATTATTCAAAATATAAGAGAAAAAAAATTAAAAATTGTCATTTTTAAAACTATAGCAAAAATTGATGAATATTCAATGACGTTTGAGTAATTTTTAATTTTTATGCTCTAAAGGCAAATATGTATTTCGCCAAACAAGAAACAACAAAAAGTGCATTGTGCCTAATCAAATTATTTAAATATTTCCTTATTGATTTGCCAACATGAAATGCACTAAAACAATACAAGCAACAACGATATCAGTATGTATGTGTATGTGTGTGATGCTGCCAGCCATTGTATGCATCAGACACTTTAACCAATTGGCAATTGATGCTGTTTTCTATTTCATTTTATTCTTCATTTATATGTTTTGAGGTCATTTGCAACTGTTGGCATTTGTCGACACACCCGAGTAACGTCATCAACAACATGTTTATATATAGTTGCCTATTGTGCCTTTTGTATTGATCTTTTTAAACAATCCTATATTGTATGTTTACGAGTAAATAGTAGCGAAGATGATTTTTGAAATGAAATTTTTATTTTTAAATAAAATTTGCATTATTCGATATTCATTTTCATTATGATGATTTTGTATACATAAAATATAAATAAATACACACTCACTATGCTACAATAATGATTCAAAAATAGTATGTTATTTTGATGTGGTACTAGCTTTACATATCATCTTGTTTCGGTTAGATAAATAAATTTGATTTATGGTGTGGTTTTCTTTTTCTTTAGCATATAAGGTTGCATGAACGTTACAAAGTCGTTTAAAAAGCAATCCATGTTCATTTCATGATCTACAAAGGTGTTTTCTGTATTCCTAATATTTACAGAAATAATACGGTTCAAATTTCTTCAAACCGAGGACCTATAGCTCTAAGAGATAATAGTCAAACATCTGGAAAAGATACTCCTTCATACCAATTTGTTTATTGGGCTTTGAAAAAGAAAAAATACGGCAAATAAAATAAGCTACTTATTAGTACTTTTTGTTTTAAAATAAGTGAATAGCTTTTTGTACATTTTCCTAGATCGTATGGTCATTTTGGTCTATTACTTAAAATTGACTAAGCAAAATAAGTCGTACGATTACTGTTGAAATCAAAATTAATATACATACCACAATAATATTTTTATAAATTAGTATTTCTGTATTATAATCAAGTGTATTAATTTTTTTTATTGCCTTCTAACTGAGCGGGCGGTCATGATTATCTAATCGCCACATTCCAATTGTATTCCTATGACGTTAATTTCAATACAAAATATATATACGAAAAAAAAAAGAGATACAAAAGAAAAAATTGTACAAATAAACCAATACTCAAATGTATTTACAATCATGCAATTGAAAAGCATCTCAAATACAATCGAATGAAAATGAAACGACGCAAATACTTGATGGATGTACATAAACGTTTAATTTGGTGGCAGTAATAAGATGTGGTTGCTGCAACAAAGAAACCCCCCCTGAAAACAGATCAGTTAGTAGATCGCTGTATTCGTCAACAAATCGAAACGCTTTGCAAGTTAAGTTGCAGCTATTTTTGGGTAACTAACGGCGCGTCGCAGAATTGCCCAGAAAAATCAAATCAAAAAATTGAAAAAAATTAATCATTTTTAAATTATCCATAAATATTTACAAGTGCAACATTAAATATTCTGTGGAAAAATATGTTTTTATTGAGTTGAGTGCATTAGTGTATGTGTCTTTTGCGTTTGTTTCGACGAATATTAATTGCATTTATTTCGAAAAATTATTGAAAATTCTACATTTTTATTATATTCATGTGTAATTTGAATTGAATTTTCCGCTATATCTATTTGAATATAAATTTAAATCGATCTGCACCAAAAATACATGACGCAATTTGTTGCAGCTGCAATTAAGTTATATTAGTTGCGTTGTTTATTTATTTGTTTTATTTTAAAAAATTATAAAATCCACCAAGTAAAAGTAATAATGGCGATATTAGATGAGGTAAATAATATAATATTATATTTATGTAATTAGAAAAAGATAGCAATCTTTATTTCAATATTATTAGTTAATGCTGAAGATCAGATCATCAGTTATAACAAAAGATATACTTCATTCGACATTTTTTTTATTCTAATATTTTTAAATATTTCCCTGACGCTTCATACAGTTTTGTATGAGCTGGAATGTAATTTGGCGCCAACGCAATTTGGTTTTCATTTGTGGGGATAAGCTAAAATTGTTAGAGGTGCCAAAGCAGAGCTTCTACGAGTATGGCTATTGCTTGTTAATTCCGTAAATATTCATTTGTATTGCCATCATAGTGCACCTTTCGGATGACACATCATCACCAAGCATCGAGTTAATCTATATAATTTCACTTTTTGTCCTTAGACTCTGAAAATTGCAAATATTTTTCTTTATATTACATATATAACATTTTTGAAGTCCTGTAGAACACATTTTTGGTTTTCATTAAAAACAATTTTTTTTTTTATTAAAGAATTTTTTGTTGTAATTAACAAGTGTTTACCAACAAAAAGTATAATAAAGTATGGTATATATGAAGTAGTGATATTTCTAAGTTATTTCAATTTCAAAGAAACCATTGGCCAAATTTCGAGAAATTCGCTTATAGAATATATTAACAATTTATTCTACTATTTGAATGAGCCACTTCAGCCCTTCATCTAAGAATAGCCTTCCAAGTCGCCCGTCTCATGTGTTACACGTATATTGTATTTTATCAGGGGTTAAGGTTTACGCAGCAAACCTGTACTCTTTAAATAAGTAAAATTGTAATTTATAATTTGATAACACCGGAGTGAAAAGCGAAAAGAAACGATAGTGTACAGGATGCAAGGAAAGGGCTTCTTTAATGCATTTTTATTCATTTTTCTGCTACTGGGTTAAATAAGCGTTGGTAAGTAAGTATTCAATCGTCAATGTCGTTGTTTCACTTTTACAGATACCATCAGGCAGGCAGTCGTCTTCATACTGAATCTATTTTATATGTATTGGCCCATATGACGTGGAAAATAATGGTGTCACTAGTTGCTACAAAACAAAACAAAAAAAAAAAAAAACACAAAAATTGCATATATAGGCAAACTTATGAGAAATTGTATTGTACGTGTTTGTTCTGTTATCGTGCGTTATATGCCTTGCCATATCACATACGATTCTTATATCATATAATGTAATATCATGTCTTGTAAGCAATACAATTTTTTTTTGTAACTCAAAAGCAAACAAAAAAGTAACCAAATATTACTCACACATACAAATATGTGCATTTGTATATTAGGACGGGTTAAATTTTTATACCGCATATATTTGTCAAGAAACCGTGGGTTAAATATCTGTTTTGAAATTTTAATATTTTTTTAAAAGGTTTTCATGAACAAATATAGTTAGAATCTTCTTTAGCTCAAAAATTACGTACGCTTTTTTTTCTCCACACAAATTTGACCCACACTAATGTATACACATCGTATTCATATCGTTTGAGGTGCGGTTCAAGGTAAAGTTAAGACGTATATTTTTTTTATTTTGTACTCTTCATTTGTAGTTATTATTGTTTTCCTTATTCTCTTTCTTATTATTCGATTGGTTCCTTCTGTCAACATTAACGACAGTTTGAATGACAACGAGAACGACGAAAACGCCAATGACAATGATCACAATGGCAACGTTTTTTTCAATAAGTACGTAGCCGCTTGCTGCTTGATTGCCAAACATAAACAGTATTGCCACTTTTCACTGCCAAGGTTTTCATTTTCTCATTTTAATTTCAATTTTTTTTCTTTATTTTTCTTTTCCTTCCCCCTTTGGCGTGTGTGTTTTCATTATTTTTCTACAATTTATTAAGTCCTTTTAATATCTTAGTTGTGGCTATTAGTGATGTGCAGTTCTGAGTATTTAAAGAATCGATTGTGTCGAGTCCGGTTCCAAGGAGAAGAGATATTAACAATTTTTAACAAAAACTCAATTTCGTTTTATATTTTTGTAACAAAGTAAAAAAATGATATATTATTCTTTGTGTGCAAAAAAAATTGAACAAAAACCAAATACGTGAAACTGAACTAATCTGCAAGCAAACGGTACTTTAACGTACGATGTTATTGCTTTTTAATCTGAAATTTCTTAAAACATCTGAATAATATATGACACATATAATAGAAATTTACTAAGTGATTTGTAATTAGAAATAGACTTAAGTCCTAAATATGTACTCGTATGTAGTGGTTAGAAGCAAGTTGTTAATCTGAGATTGAATATGTTTGCATCATGAGCATATTTTATCATATCCTACTATTGCCACACAAATACCATCAACTAATTGAAGATAAACAATCTTATTTTGTATGGATGTGTGCGTTTGAGTATATTTATTTTTTGCTAAATTGTTTTGTAAGAAAATCTGTAAAGCGCTTACTTAGATGCGAATATATGTAATGTACATTTATTGCTAAGACGCACCACCCACGAAGGAAACGATCATCCAAGGAACTCACTTCTCAATCAGCATATTCATCGTCGCATGGATAAACAAATACGATTATATTTTGCTTTTCTTACTCTCACTCTTCATTTACATACACATAAGCTTGCGTAGGTATCTGGTATACATTTCAATTTCACATGCTGACTTCATTTGTTTTTGATTTGTATGTTATGTATCCGATACAAATGCATATGATTATATTTTTCTGCGTATTTCATTTTCCCAGACATACTTGTATTAGTCAAGGCAAAAAGAGTGGAGAGAGATAGAAAAAAAAGAACGCCAATGTAAATAAATAAAAATAAAATCAATACTTTGTAGTATTTTCTTTTTAATTTCTTTAAATATTTTTATAGCTTATAAATGTCAGAATAATTATTAATTGACTCTATTGAATGCGTTAATGTTTCATCTGCAAAATTTTACAATGAATTTTATTGGTTTTATATAAACAATTATCACTCTTACAAAACATTTTGTATGCCATTAATATTGTTTAAAGTTCATTTTCGAAGGCAACGACTTACAATTTAATGAACCGCATAGCCACATAAATCAACAATGCATTTGAGTATTTTTTTTTTATGCTATATATACATTTATAAATATATTGTAAATAAAATATAAAATATATAATACACATACATATTTGCATATTAATTTATTAAATCGAGTCAAACATTTAATTTCGATGAACTCATTAATTTAGTGGAAAACGATAAGTGTGATATGAAAAAGTGGAAAAAAAAGAAATGTTCCTGCTGTTGGTTTAATATATTCCGGATGCATTAGCATGATTAATTTTGATGATGAACAACATACACTTACAAATGGAATATTTGTAGAAGATAATGCGACATGCAACATGAACTCGTCTTCTCGTTGTTCTTGCTTTTTGTTGCTGCAGAAAATGCTTTACCTATTCTTGACATTTTGTTACTTTTTCGTCATGCCATGCCATGTCAGTGTTTTAATCATTAAAATTTAAGTCGTTTCAAACTTTGCATGCATTGAGGAAAAATATATATAACAAATAGCACACACACACATATTTAAAGCATTCTAGGAGGAGGATAGCAACAACAAAAATACAGTAATGGTTGTGCAGTCGCGTAATCAATCATGTTGTAAGATTATTAAGAAAGCATACCATTGCGTGCTATAATTAATATGCATAAACTATGAATAGCAATTCCACGATCTGAAGCCCAAAAAGCATACCCAAATCAATCATGCCAATTTTATTTCAGAAATAATCTTGCGTGCACTAGCCCAACCTTCACTTAACCCCCAGGATCAACTAGCTAACCTGCTAAAATATAGAAACCATCAATAGCAACCAATTAACAAATAATTTTGTATAATTAAAAAATTATCAAAATTCTGAGTACTATTCCATAGGGATTGAGAACCCTAATTGTATGCAAACATATCGATTCGTACTTGTATGAACATTTCAAATATTTCTACAGCTATTATGGCATGCCATTTGCTAGAAAATGTTAGAAATCATGACGAAAATATTTTGTACTATTCGATATTACGAAAGTACATACAGAAATATATACAAATTCATCGCATTTAAATCAAATTGAAATCAAAACAATTCCTACAACAACAACAACAACAATAATTCAAATATTTGTAGTTGTATGTATATAGTAATTTTTACAAGTATTCGTTTGATTTTATAAATGTGAAAGAATCACATAACCAAAGCAAAAAAAAAAAACCAAAAAATGAAGAAAAATGAAATGCAAAATGTCTTATGTGTAATATTTATTTCTTATGAATACATACATATATATGTACATACCATACTTGTAACTAAAAATAACTTGTACGAGTATATACCGCACACTCCGTATCTCTCAAGTAACTGAAAGCAAATAAGAGAAACAAAAAGGGTTGTAGTAACAATTCAAATGCAAACTGAGCACAAATACACAAACGCTAAAATTTCTTTAAATTACACAAATTTTTGTTGGTTTTTGTGCGAAATATAAATTAACAACAGCAAGAAGTGAACAAATGTAATGTGACTGTATGCTGACACTTGCAATAGTACGAATACGTAGAAATATTGTATGTTTAGCAATCATCTCAACTCTCTATACGTATACGCACAATCGCACTATTACCAATTTGGTACAACGCTACATTATAATGATTGTCAGCAGAGCTCACTAGCACAATCCCGGAAACATACGAAAATTTGCATATAAATTTACCAAGTGGGAAAATATTTAAGTACGTATGGTGTGTAAGGATTTCCCCTGATTTTAGTATTGCTGTTGGTCATCGGTCATCGTTTATGACTCATATGCTTTCATATACTCTAAAAATGCCAAAGAAATAAGGACAAAATCCACTAAAAATCTATTTCAAGTTACTATGGATTAGCTACTGCCATTAGCAAAATATACAAATTGTGTGCTAAATTTTTCGAAAAACATAATTTTTCCAATTTTCAGGAAATACGATGCTACAGTTCCAAGCAATTACCATGGAATATCTTTCAAGATTTGTTTAGGTAAAATAATGATAAGGATTGTAAATGAATGATTCATTATATGGGACGAAAAAAATGAGTGAGTTCGAGGAAGAATTTAGAAAATGTAATTCCACCTTAGATAACATAAATAACTTTGCGTCAATAGTCCATTGTAATTTTAACGAAAATATAAAGATCATACGTTTTCTTTGTAAATTGCGAGGCAGCTTTCTATAAGATCCCAAGAAGTAAAGCCATAATTTATAAATTATACGAAAGCGGGATTCAATGAACATATAATAAAGAACAATTCAAAATATGGCTACCTAGTAATACCTGCACTAACTCCACTAATTAATAAAGAGCTTTAGGAAATATATGGAAAATATAGCATTTGTGTGACGTGACACAACTTTAAAAACCTAATATCCATCTTGAAAAGAAATGGAAACTATTCTTGGCAAATGTATGTTGCAGCTGTAATTAATTGAGAAAAGTTTTAAAACTCTCAACTTGTACACCCATATACATGTTCATGTGTGAAACTGGTAAAACTGGTGCGGAGGGTGGTGTGAGGAGTTCTTCACTATGAAAAAAATGTGTGATTTAATACAATATTTCCAGTGGGTATAAACACACTTATCGTATATATGTATAGTATCATGCAGTATTGGGAAAAATTAAATCGAAAAATCCACTTAATGGTTGCACATAGACATGTGCATCATCTATAATTGGTTGCATGATGTTGTCAAATGTACTCGCAAATGCATTGTACTTAATTAGCTGCTTTGCTTTTAGCTGTATGTTAAATATAAATATAGGAGAACGTTTCGCTGCTTGGGATTGACCTATTTTCAGGGGTATGCAATTTCACAGCATAATACAGCAAAATTTCTAAAGTAAAAGAGTTTTGTGTCGAACTATATAAAAATATGTGAAAACAAAATTTTTAAGTTTAATATTAAGTTAAATTACATTTTCAACGAATTTTTTATCAGATTCTTATTACGAATATTATAAGTGTTTACATTATGTTTCTTTTTTCTGCGGATGAAAAGAGTAATACTATATTTGATCGGTATTGCGCATGTATGTTAGTATCAATTTTATGCAGTTTATACAGTTTTAATATCATAGGCCATTTAGTATTTTTAAGCTTTTTCATTTACCCGATTCAGCTTACAGGCCTACAGAAACGCTAACCGGTTAATCGGAATTGCGACATTGTTGTCTAAACGATGCTCTGTTATAGCCTAGACAGACGGCAGCCTAATTCCGGATAACCGGCGCACTTAATCCGAATAAAACAATAACCTGACAGACGGCAGTATTGCGGATTAACTAAACGGCTGATTGCTGTTTTATTAGGTCTGTCCACTTACATTACTATCACTATCAATTTCTGTCGTCTATCGCTCTCGATATGAGAAAATCTACAAGAAGTACGTGAACTGAAAACTATCAGAAACTTGTAAATTGACATTCACCGTTCGTAATTGACAGCTGGATTTATTTGTTCGCCAACACTTTTCATGTTGAAAACTGTTAACAATTTTTGAAAGTTTTTTGATAGCGAATACACCTAATATTTTGTAAAATGGATGGAGAAAAATTCACAATAGACAATTTTCAGCAGTGTTGCCATAGCAAATTGCCGTAATCCTCTTTTATTTTGAGAATTAACTCGTAGAGTTTATGCGGATTAGCTGCAGTTAATGCCCGAGTTAATTCGAATTAACTCGGTAATCCGGAATTAGGCTGCCGTCTGTCTAGGCTATTAGAGGAGATAGTAGACGACGCCAAGTAAATGTTATCGCTAAGAGGATACACACAAATGAACCCAAATTCCTAGACTTCTATTGTATATTTCAATAGCATCCCGAAAAGTTTGTGTTGGCGCCAACATCTTATACGTAGGTGAATGCATCGTCACGACGCATAAAACGCATAAAAATGTCCAGAAGAATAGCGTAAGTTGAAACTGGAGCACTACACAGAATCAATCACTTTTTTATTTCTCTTTTCAGAATGATGAGCTTCCACCGAAAACCAAATGAGATGTCACTAAAAGAATATGGGCACTTGACTTCCTTCTTTTGAAGGGGTTTAACCTTTGAAGGGCAGTATTGTAGTATTGCATACATTTTATATGTATCAAAAGAATTAAAATAATTAAAATTAAATTAGCGAAAATGAAATGATTGTTCTTTTTGAGTTTTATAAATTTAGATTTTGTTGGATATTATGCATTTTCTCATGAAATCACATCATAAATAATCGTTTGCGCTAAATTCTCACTTCAATTCAAAATTTGCTAAAAACTTGGATACATCAATAGTATGTACATATATCATATGATGGCAAGAGTGGCGACCAAAGTTCTTCCAATTAATTTTTATTACACTCGAGAACATTGTATTTATATGTATTGAATAAATGATATATGCATGATGGGTAGACCAAGTACATATTTTAATTATAGCACTTGCAACACTTTCGCAATTTTTAAATCTTTTTTTTTTATCCGCACTTTTATACTTGTTAATAACCATTGATAGCGAAACTGCATTGAAAATGTCTTCAAGATGAATGATTAGAATAAATTATATTAATAATTAATGAGACGTATGGCGTAAATAAAATATGCAATGACAAATAAATGACGCTGCAAATGTGATGTTTTACATATATTTAATGCGACCATTTTGTCGCCAAAGAAGCCAGACAGAGAGAGGTAGAGATGATAAAATTTGTATTTTATTATCACTTTTACAATATTTATTATTAACTTTTATTTATTACTTATTATATGTGTAGACAGTCCAACATCATAAAAATTATTATATCAAATTCTTTGAAAAATACAATTTTTATTAAAAACAAAAAAAAAAAAATTGAATAAATAAATAAACAACATAATTATATATAAATATACATTTTATATACATATATATTTGTAAGCCACAGATGGCCTTTCGAATGGTCACAAACAACAAATAGAATTTTTATTTAAATAGAAAAAAAAAAAAGAATTAAAAACAATAAAAATTATAACAATAAATTAAGCATACTAAAATTATGTAGGCTATTTTCATACATATGAGAACTATATTTTTATCATTAAAAAGAAAATATTTTTTAAAATGCAAACCAAAATGATGGGTTTTGAATTTTTCCTTCTATCGACTGAATTGTTGTAAAATTATGTACTATAATTATTGAAAAACGATTAACTCATTAATGAAAGCATTTTATTAATATTGTAACGAGTATCATGGTTGGTTACTCATCACTATTGTGAATGATATTAGTCATTAGTGAGTGAGACGAATATTGACAGCACCGAAACGAATGTTAACAAAAAGAAATAGCCGATAACCAGAACAATCCAACGAGAAAGAAAGAAATAGAAGAATCTAGATAAAGGAAGATTCTGGAGTATTGCCACAGAGTATAAATAGGGCCAGTTGTTGACCAATAAATTCAACTGAATCCCGAACGTGATTGCGCAAACATTGGTACAGTATCAGAGGCAAGAGTTGCTAGTACATTAAAGTGTTATTGTAAAGAGTTGATTGCAAATAGAGCTGATTAAATAAATTGTTGTTGTATATAGTTGTACAAAATAAGTATTGCAATTATTATTAACAGAATCCAGTGAACGAACAAGGTTGATTCAAATAGAATTCAACGTTCACAAAATAAAAACGTAACAATATTATTATTCAATTCAAAAATCAAAGTAGATGGCAACCATAAGAAATTCTGAGCATTCACTGATCAGCAATCGAACCTTGAAAAAATTAGACTTTTAAATGTCTTTGCTTAGTTTTTGTTATTCCTGCAGAAAACCTTCTTATTGTCCTCTTTTATCCTGTGCATAACAACAATCCAGAAACAATCGAATTATGTAGAGCTGGGTAAAATCAAATATTTTTTAAAATGGCCCCTAATAGGAGTTGCATTCGATTTTAAGTTCGAATGTCAAATTCATATTATGAGTTGATATGAGCTGATACCCTGCCGAAATTTTCGTTGAGTATCGAATGTTCTGTCGAACAGAATTCTGCTTTCGCTACTGTAGCATAGTGCGAAAAATTGCTAAAAATGTAAGTATTTTGCTTTTGCATTTTACTTTTTGAAGACTAAGCACTGTTTTTAAAGAACTTTCATTAAAGAACTTTCGTTCATGCAAGTCTACGAACGTGAGTATCAAACAAGAACTAGAAAAGCTGGCTTCCCTGATGGAAGAAAGTCCATTCCAATTCAGTGAAATTTGCAATAGCGCTATTCTTCATCGAATGAGCGTCATAATACTGAATGAAAATTCGTTCGTTCAGCATCTTTCTTCGACTACAGTCGAAGATCGAATGCAACTCATAATAAGGGGCAATACCAACATTTTTGTTTTAACATTACGAGTACAGTAAATAATTTTTCGTCATTACATGCTGTCACCGTTAAACAAAAAATCGTGAGTGCTTTAATACGTTCTGATAACGAGGTATGATTCTAAATTTCTGATAATATTATCTGCATATATTTTAAAGTAGTATTGGTAATATTAATCGCTGTTAGTATACAAATAAACTAAATGTGTATTCACAAAAAATTGACACGTGGTAATGCAATATTTTTAGAAAATATTCCATTGAAAATATTTGAAATCACGTGTGAACGTATACGTGTACGTCTGTGTGTGTGTAACTGGCTATGCGTTGGGCTATACTTCATCAAACAAATGAGAAAACAAAAATAAAATCAAATAATCTATAACAACAACAACAACAACAGCATTATACATAAATCGTATAAATGTAAAATTGGCATGCGTGTATGTGCATATGTATGTATGCATATCAATCGTTCAAAAATTACCTTGAAATTATTTTGCCATTAAAAATTTCACACAAGCTCATAACAAAATGAATAATTTGAAATAATATTCGAATAGAAAAAGGAAAGAACAAATAGAAATTTAATAAAATGAGTAGTAATTAAAAATAATATAATATCGCATATATATGTATGTAAAATATTTGCTCTTATGCTCATGGATACATAAATACTATACACATATATTGTATATTTTACATATGAAATTCAGTTGATTTCTGAATAACAATCAAAACAAGAGCTGATATTCACCTAAGCAACTAAACACGACAGGTGTAAAGAGTTTACGAGTATGTATGTGTATAAACTGGCTACATACACACCTACTTTAAGAGAGTATTAAGTTTCTGTAGTGTTGTGTTGATTCTCTTTATGAATCTGTACGATGAGATTTTTGGCAGACACTACTATTAGCAGTAGCAACAGTAGTACCTGCTGGCTCTTTAACGCAGTGCTATCACAAATAGTGGCAGCGGCAATAATAGCGCCAGCATCAGCAGAGGAAAACACCTTCAGTCAACACAACAATGTCAATGATAAATGCTCAGTACGATCTCCTCACTGTTGCGTGGGTGTGTGTGTGTGTGTGTTTGTATGTGTGTGATATACGCCGATACAGGTACATCTACATATTAATTTATATACGAATATGTGTCCAAGTATGAGGTTGGAGCTAATGATAATACTTAATGATTACGATAATAATGAAGAGTAGAATGATGATATTTATAAGAATAATAGTAATAGTAATAATAAAAAGGATGTTAAAAATTATGCTCTCTGTAGATAAAATGTTGGTGAAAAACAATTTTATTCCACAATTTTTTGTACTAAATAAACTCTGTGATAAAACTTGGATTAAAGCTCTGCTAAATCGGCTAATGGAAACATATTATTCGGATTTTATGGCAAAGCCTCTGCAAAAGTTCTATGATAAAATAGATCAATAGAAATATGTGCCTTCGAGTGCTATCCAAAGTAAGGAAGCACCGAATGACTGAGAGGGAAACCCAAGCAAAGTTTCTCAGTGTTTTCAGTTCCTATGATGATAATAATTAGCAATAATTATGATGAGAATGACAAATACATAAAAATGTACCATACTTGTACATACACTAGCATGAACTGATTTCTATGCTAATATGTGTTGCTAAATTCACGCGCATTTATATTGTATGCACATGTGGGACTTGCTAATTACCTAGAAATTGATGTTGTTTCGCTACATTCACTTCTTAGAGTCACTGTTCTCTACCTCCTTCCGCCGATACTTCCGTCACCGCTGCACATACTAAAAATTTAAATGTTTCGACAATACATACACACACACACACATGTATACTATATATGTATACATGTACACCTTTAATTTTTGTTTCACCTATTTGCACAGAGCAATCGCATGTTAAAGATTCATTCACACTTGCCACACACGCTCAAACTTCCTTCGTCCGTTCGTTCGTGCGTACGTTGAAGAGGTTAAAGTACTCTTAAATTGTTTTGTTTACGTATACGTACATGCATACAGGTATGACTATGACATACATATTGCTACATTTGACGTCTTAAATATAATTTGCGCCACATATGTAGTCGTACGTAATTATATACACACAGAGTTCAGATTATAATGTGAACGCTACAAAACCAAAAAAGGATTACAGTGAAAAAGAAGAAATTTTCCATAGAATAATTTCATCGTCATCGTTCGTCATACAACAAACACACATCAGTTAATTTACATATATATTTAAATATGCAATGTTGTATTATGTAGTATTGAGTAATATGTGTTATGCTGCCATAAGTTTTATTTAATACGCATCCATATTGGTACTATTCTGACCTTATTCTTGTGCTCAATTGCAACAAATGACGCACAACGGAAGAGCGTATATGTGGATGCATGTTGGCAATTGTATGCATTTAATTTTGTGTTTCTTTATGATTGAATCTTCTCTCGATGGGGTCTAATAATAATCAAATGAAAAAAAAGTAGCAAAAAGTAAGAATAATAATTTCAAAATAAATACCTACTTTCTGTGGTTGTATTGTATACATTTCAATTCACTTACATACATACATCAGACAGTGCAAAACAATTTGCAACGATAGCAATAGTATGTGTGTGTGTGTGTTCCACTATGGCAACTTTATAGCACACAACTATTATTCTATTATTGCTACAATATGTGATTTGTTGGAAATTAATTTAATTATTGACGCATAAAACATACCCATACACACTCCTACAGATACTCGTTCCTACACAATCGCTTACATATATTTTTCATTGCGTTGCGCAAATGCTTTTGAACATTTCTATATTTATATATGTCTGTATATAGATATGTAAGTGTACGTATTTATTATTTTTAGCCATATTTTGTGTTCGGCTGTTTGTTATTAGTCCCAATGTGGTTCAATAAATTTCATTTTGATGATTTTGTGTGGTATTACTTTGATATGTGAAGGACGTATGAGGGGGTTTAAAATATGAGAAATACCACAACAAATATTTCCAACTAACTAAGCATAAATTAAAATTGCTTTTCGGTTTTGAATGTGGAATGGATAAAGCATTTCAAAAAATTGGATGTCCTTTAGTTTCTCCTCGAATAACTCGAACAAGTAGGGCTACATATAAAGTTATGACTTTAGATTATTTGTTTTTACTCGAAGAAAGTAAAGGATGCAAAATAAAAAGTTTATAGCAACTACAACGAAACTCTGTTGTTTTTAGAACACGCAAT
Organism: Megamerina dolium; assembly: GCA_963854835.1. Classification (NCBI taxonomy): domain Eukaryota; kingdom Metazoa; phylum Arthropoda; class Insecta; order Diptera; family Megamerinidae; genus Megamerina; species Megamerina dolium. The sequence continues at coordinate 1,015,308 of OY978526.1, forward strand.
AATTTAAATGGCGGCGCATATAATCCGAAGTCTTTTAGTAAGAAGCTACAGCTTTTATTCATGAGTCCACTTTTTTCATTAAAAGTTAAGAAAGCAAGTAGGTTTATTGTAAATTCATTTTGACTAAAGCAATGAAAAAATTATCAATGCGTTGTTTACCTATCTGTTGCGCATCGTTAACGCAAAGGTTGTACGTTGAAACAAGTTGTCATGGAACTTAAGGAACATGTTGCATTGCTATAGAAGCACAACCGATGAATTATGGATGTCAGCCTCTATATCTTTAATTTGTAGCTTAAAAGTGAGTGCTTTGGTGGTTCGGCCAACTCAACACGTTTTTCCCTGTCATAATAAAACTTTACCAAAATGTTACAAGAGTTGAATGTAGGAGATTGATGTAAGTCCGAGAGCTCAAATTTACTTTGCCTTTGTTGTTAGAGATATGGTGTTATAATTTACTTCAAAGTAAGTGATTATTCACTGTTGTTGCATAACTAAAATTTCGTTCCCCTAGTCCGCATCAAATAAATACACACATCAATGCACTATGAAAATAGAAATAATTTTGTTAAAATATTCGAAAGGTTTAAATTAAGTTAATCATTGGGTGGTGCTAAATGTGATATATGATACGCTAACTAAACTAAGTTTATACATGTACAAAATATCCAATATACAGATACGAAAATAAGCTTGATTTATTTAGTTACTTTTAGTTACATTTTTGTTTTTTGAGCAACATTGTATATTTCTATTTTCGGAAACATATGTATATAAACATTTTCTAATTAGTCTTCAGGTAAGCCCAACACAATATATTGTGTATTATAAATAAGTACATACGGAAACAGGTCAGTGCACATTTCATAGAAAGTGTGTATGTCACAAAATAAATTTTAAAGTACTCAAAAATTATTGAAGAATAAAAAATTGAATTTACTGCAATCAAAAGTACATTTCAAACCATACAATATGTACTTTGAGGAGGTATAATTGTACAATAATCAAGAATATATATAAAGAAATTGATTCAAATCAAACGAGTATGAATTTTAAAAATATGCACCAATCAACAATGAAAATTATCAAAATTGTATACCCATGCGATTAATAATAATAATCGATCTCAACATCGGACAACCTTGGAAACCAATTAGTAAAATCAACAAGCATAACATAAAGTGCTTAATATGTTTTGAAATATTTCAGACAAATCTCAACGTATGTTAAATGTAAAAAGGCAACTACGGAATAATGCCACAGCAATGTAAAAATAAGCAAACAAAGTTTCGCACGATTTCGAATGAAATCAACAAGAAAACCTCCAATACAGCAAAGCCATCCAACCGTCAACCATCCGTTTTTCTCTCTGTTTACAATATGATAGAATATTCGTTGCTATGATTTCCTTGTTTCGTGCTCTCATACTTACATACAAAATAATCATAAATTAATTGTCGAATTAAATTAAACGCAATATGCACGCAAATGTGAGAGGACTCAATTAAATACGAATGAATAATTTAGTGAAAAGAAGGACAATGAATGATATGCGATAGAAATCATAGAAACAGTGTAAGCTAGAACAATCATATGTAAAAGCTAGCCGTGCCAAACCCAGGTTACCGAAATTTCGGGATTTTCTCTTCTTAAAATTAATTAATACAAAAAAATTTAGGAACATTTTCAAATAATTATTCTTAATATGAAATATATTGTATCAAGATAATGTCAATTTTAGATCAAATGTTTGTTGGACGAAATTTTTAGCTCTTTGATCTTATTTAGAAATACCAGATGTTGCTAAATGTTGTTTTTTTTGTACATCTCTATAGAGTTACTAAAATTAGGTAATGCTTTGGCTCTCTTTTATAGAATGGACATTAAAAAAAAGACAATTTTGATAAAAATTTTCGTTCGACCGAACCATTGCAGTATATATTTTGATTAAATACAGTCTTTGAAGACGTCAATGATCGGTTGATGCTTGTTTTCGAACTCAGACGTAGAAATCCCTGATTTGTCACCTGTGACAATTTAAAAATGCGTACAACCAAACTAAAGAATTTGCGGTCTTCTGACCGTATTTTCTAGTCAAATTAGTTTCTTTTCTGTCTGAGGTGAATAATTCAAGTAAAGAATAAATAAAAATAAAAAATAATCATGTGGCACTTAAAGCCCCGAAGGGCTCATTGGCCGAGCTTCTCTTCCATTACTGTTGTGCGTGTTAAATTTTGGACAGTATTAGAAGGGACCTACTTATTTTAGCCGGTTCCGAACGGCAGAATCCTTGTGACATCACTTTTGCTGAGCTTTGTCACAGAGTTCTTTTAGAAGCTTTTTAATGGCAAGTTGTTCCTGTCGGAAGAATTGCCAATTGCTTGCCGACAGGTGGGTACTGTTCGAACGAAAATTCTTTTCGATATTAAACTTGTTATGCATCAGCCGAGGATTGAACCACGACCTACAGATCAGAAGGCCAACACACTAACCACTGAGCTACGGCACCCACATGAATGTAAAGAATGTAAAGGATAAATACATTGTGAAAAAAACCTATTTTCGTGACCACATTGACTATGCAACGATTTTTTAATTTCAAAATGCTAAAGTTTGTATTTTATTTATGTGGTTATTTAAAAAATCATTATCGGATTATTATTCGGATTTTAAAAAATTCTTGAATTTCGGAAGAAAATGGAACATTTGAACATCTTTAAAATTCCTGTATTAATCCATTAATTGTTTAATAGAAATGTCGCAAAATCTTTCAAATGGTCATCAATGTCATCATCCCCGTTTTTGTCATCATCAACATTTTATTGTTTGCATTTGTACTTATTCATGCAAAAATTTAAAAGTGTAAAAAATTGGCTTACCTTTCAGTTTTGAAGTAGAATATATTAGAAAAATTCTATAATTTCTTGATCAAAATTTCGGGTTGAGCAGAAGGTCTAAAAACTTGCATTCCTCGTATAAATCCACTATAAGTTTATGGTTGCGTCGCAGAAGGACGTCGCAATATCTTTTAAATTAATAATGGTCATCAACATCATTATTTCCGTAATCTTCATTATCATCATCATCATCATCATTATCATCATCAAATACAAACGAGATCAAAAGATCAATGTACAGCGGAAGGGATGAGTTGAACGATGAATAAAATTGATGCCATCGATGACACATAAGAATAAAGAAACAACAATCAAATTAGCAATTAATATTGTAGAAATCATAAATTTTTAACAAAAAAAAAAAATATATATAAAATATATATGTATATTCTAAAAATATTAAAAATGACAAATATTCTGTGAGGTACACATACATACATAGTATATATGATTATCAGATATAAACAACGCGCAATTATATTGTATGGATGGAATATGGATTATGATGATGTTGATGATGATGATGATTAAAGCTAAGTCACCCAACATCGCAGCAGAACACACACATACACGTATTGACATTCGTCAGAGCGACGTTGTTGCATTGTTGTTGCTATGTAATGTGTATACATTGTTCATCATGGCGTATGATTGGCAGCTCTATGTATGTGAACAGGCAATGAATGGTGTAACAAAGAACGTTAATAATAACAATAATAAATAACAAGGAATTAATAACAAAGACAGTAATAAATTGAATTATTTAAATGTAAACATGCATATGTACAAGGAGTGTCCGCCAAAAGAGCAAACAGCAACGAACAAAACGAAAATAAAGAAGAAAAAAGGAAAGTCACAAAGATGCAAAACAATAACACACATATACATACTCGTACAATTGTCTTCTGTTTGTCTGAGTTCAATACTTTCCACAGATAATAAAAGTCTAAGATGTACAGCAAATAACACTTTACATCATTCTGGACTGCAACGGAACGGTTGTGTTGTGTTGTGTTGGTTGGTTGGTTGAGTGGCCATTAGGCAAAAACGAATAGAAGAAATATACCAAAAAGTGTACAGCAACCAAAAAGTGAGAAATAATCATCAAGTAAATATTAAATGTACAAACATACAATAAAGTGCCATCAAAATTCATCTTCATACATGCTAACATACATGCATACATACACATGTACATACGCCGTCTGTCTGTCTGATTGCCCGCCACATTCACGCGTTTATTGCACTTGTCGAATCAAGACCGCTGAAATGCAGCATTAGCATCACATCACTTTCAGTTAGCTCAGTACGGGAGTAGCACACATTGTTGAATTTCCTCCTTCACATTCTATTAGACGGTAAAGTGGAATTTTCTATTTGCGCGATATACACGAATGTTTCTACAGTTTTCTTCAAATGTTTCATTTATTCAGTTTTCTTGTGAAAAATTCATCCGTGAAAATATTGAAAATGGTTTCTTATCCAAAATGAAAATGAAAATATTCACCTGTTCTCTCAACAAATAAATAATTCTAATAAATATAATAAATAGAGATTTGCAACAACAACAACAACAACAACAATCAAATCATAGCAATACAACCAATACACTGAAAAATATTTTTTTGCACACCTAAATGATTTAATTATTTAAATAAACTTAGCAACAACAAATTGATTATATTAAATTTGTTCTGCTGTGATTGCTGCTTGTATCGCTGCTACCACATACAACAACAGACATACTTAAAACTGTGTGTCTCTATAAAGAACGAATGAGTCTGTCTGTGTTGTCTAGTTTGGTTGGAAATTTTTGAGATTTTCCTATGGCAGAGAATTTCATCAAAATGAACAACAACAACAATAAATATGACACTATGTCGCCGCGCCGTGTCTCATAGTGGCAAAACAGTTGATGGAAGAGCTAAGTTGAATTGAGTTAAGAACTTTTCTGCCTGCTACTCATGCTGAAATATGTGTTTTCATATAATTTCAAAGCGGAAAACTCTTGCGAATCCAATATAGGGTAGAGGTGCGCAGGTTCGTTTGCTCTTGACTAAATGACAAGTGTGATCCTAATATAATTGTGAACTCTGCCAACAAGTGAATACTTCCGCTAGTTATACCAAATCCAATCCAAAAAGAGTTTCTATTCCATCGAGAGAATAAGCCACTTTGAATATTGTCTGCGTGACTTTTTTCATTTGTTGGGGCTAATTTTGTAGCACTAGAAACAAGAAGCAAACAAAATTATAAGTAATTTTTATAGTTATTATACATTATGATGTTGCTATTGCTCGACATTAGCATCATCATCATCTTCATCATCAGCATCATCATCAACATATTGGCTGCAGCGGCGACGGCAGCTGGTTCTCACTCAATTTTGAATTCGGAATGGTTTTTTATTCGTTTGAGTGGTAGGGTAATAAGCAGATGATAAGATGGTGCTTTCATTGCTCTGCTGACTATTGCTGTCGAGCAATAGCGGCAGCAGAAAATTTAGAGCAACAACAACGAAAGAAAGAAACAACAACACAAAATAACAAAAAAATGAATTTGTGCGGAAAAATCACAACTGAACTCAGTTGATTTTGTACACGGTGTGAAAAGTATTTCGCGTAAATATCCATACACGAAGATCTGTTTTTCGTGTTGTTGTTGTAGTTGTTGTTGTCTTTTTTAGTCCTATTTTGTAGTTTGCTTATTTTCGTTGTTATTATTATTACGATTGCGAAAATATAATATGGTTCAATTTTTTTTTACAAAAACAGTAGATAGATATAGAGAGAGAAAGGGAGAAACATTTTTCAAATCTATAAAATGTTCTTGAAATTCAAATAAATGAAATGAATTTCGTAAATCGAAAATTTTGCAGTAGAAAACATACAAAATAACTAGAAAAATCTATAAAATCGTGAGCAACAAATAGGGCACAGCTCTAATAATTTATTTATTATACGTACACACATACGATGAGTGGAAAAATACACAAAAATATAATACAACAACAACAAAATACAACAAGTGCATATTAAACAAAAATATACAACAAATATCAATATAATCATACACTAGATGGAAATTTAATAATAACTTTTTTAAATAAAACATTATTCGGCGAAAAAAAAGAAACCATAGGATATCTCAAAATCACACAAAAAATCACCAATGTTTAAATCTGCAATTAATTTGTTGTTTTTTTTTTCGCTAATTCTATTAAAAAATTTCTCTACAAATATAGTACAGTAATATCTCTCACATTCGATTGCTAATAGTGCTGAGCAATGCTTTAAATTGAATAGTTTTTTAAAATTGATTTTAATGCAAAATTTTCCCATTTTAAATTGAATTTATTTACTGTTTTCAATTAATAATCCATATTTTCATATGATATTGAGGATGAAAGACGAGACAGCGTAAATCGATAGATTCCTGTATTGACAGAAATACATATACATATTGCTGAAATATTTCTTTAAATCAAAAGACAGCTGTTATGATTCATACTTGCAAATTATATGAAGAAAATATTAAAATGAAATTATTTGCAAATAAATTTTATATGCACTACATACATATAGGTATACCGATTCCGTTTTTTTTTTGTTGAAAAATGAAATTTATTCCAATACAAATTAAGTGAAAATTTAAGACGCCTTTGTTTTTTTTTTTTTGGTTTCCTAATCTCAAATCTTATTACAGCAATATTGATGCATATGTAGTTTATAGTGGTATAAGAATGAATTAAAAGAAATATCGAATCATATCGAATAATGTGCAAATAAAAAATGAATACCTTAAATTCGATTAAAATTTGTGATAGAAAGAATACAAACGAAACCAAACGGCAGTGGGGTATGTTGAAAAGAATTCGTGTTGGAAAAAGCATAATTGAAAAAATATGTATGTAAATAAAAAGCGAAAGCAATCATAAAGTTATATACATATATAAATCATATAAATCAAGATATAATTTAAGTAGTACACAAAGCTCATACTTCATCCGCACACTCTCACATACATACATATGTATATACACAGAGAGAATGCATTATTAACGGAAAATTCCATTTTGATACACTCGTAACTCGCGTTCAACACATCTTTAAAGGATTACATATAATTTATTAACAAAAAGGATTACGCTCGAAACAGCATTGGCGACATCAGCACAAAGCATACAAAGAATACGCTCAACATATTCACACACACTCTCATACGGATAATTCCATCGAATATAGAATACACTAAAAATGGATAATATTGAGACCGAAGAAGAGACCACAACCAAAAAAACTTCCAAATGGAGACGTACTAGTAAAACAGTGGTGCGTAAAAAACTATAAATATATGTACATATATCAAATAAACTATTAACTTGTAGCTATTTAACCCGCTCCTGCGAAATAAAAATATAATTATAATCATATTTATAAACAAAAAGAAAAAAACGTGAAAATTTAAAAACGAAACCAAAAAAAAAAAAAATCACTCTCAGCAACAATCCTTATGTGTTACGTTTTAAAAATCACATGGAATTTATTGGCAATGACACGACCATCATCCACCCACAACATAGTGTGAGATGTTTCTTTGGAATCCAAAGAAATAAAAAAAAAAAAAATTCGTTCATATATGTACAACATATATAAATTAGAGTGGGTTATTTTTTCCCAGTCAAGTTTATAACAATAGAGTAGCCTATAGATGATTCTGAGTAAAATTACTAAAGATACTTACTTACTTATGTGGCCATTACTAAAGATATCATATTATAACTCAGCCGGATTCGGAGCACATGAAATTTCCAAAATAGATATTTTGCTTAATAAAATTGTTCTAAAAACCGGTACAATTAAAAAATATTATAATTTACACCATTAAAACGAAATAACCCTTAAGTTGTCCCCTTAAAGGGTGAAGCATGAATGCCGGATATTCATACAGTTATATAGGTATTTCTCGATTCCAGATGTTACTTTTTTTTGGAAGAGAAAGAACAATATGTCCGATCTTCATTCAGTTTTACTCTTCAACATTTTCTCTGAACATACTTACCTATTATCTCCACGCCTTAAAAATTTAAAATCTGCAATAGCTGCCCAACAAACTCTCCTAGAACGTTGAGATGTATGATGGACCACAATTTTTCACAATTTCCCTAAGTGTTCCTCTTAAACATTTCCTCTGAGCATAATCACTCCTTATATTCACTTTTTTGGGGCTGCCCTACAAATTTGAATGCTTATTAAGAAACTGTGAGTGCCATAGCTTTTGATCTGTTGGTTGTGGGTTCAATCCTCGGCTGAAGCTTAACAAATTTAATATCGAAAATATTTTACTTTCGAACGATACCCACCTGTCGGCAAGCAATTGGCAATTTTTCCTGCAATAACAATTTGTCATGGAAAAGCTTCTAAAAGAACTCTATGACGAAACTCGGAAAAAGTGATGTCGCAAGAGTTCTGCCGTTCGCAAGCGGCTAAAATATAAGTAGGTCCCTTCTTACGCTGTCCAAAATTTAACACGCACAACAATAATGAAAAAAAATATTTTTATTAAGAAACTGGAAAAGTAGACTTATCCGAACAAAGAATTTCTTTATGCTCCCTTGAGAAGAAATGATTGAAATCCAAAATTGAGATCCAAACTTAATGCTTTTCTCTGATGCAAATTTTTCGTCCATACAATTTAACCTACTTTAATATACATATGAGTATATTCATATTCATATATTAAATACAAAAAAAAGAATAAAATAAAAAAAAAAACAGACTAAGAAAAGTAATGCAGAACAAAATTGGCACTTGAGACACAAAATGAGGAGAATGAAATAAAAGAATAGAAAAGAAAAACAAAAACAAACAAACAATGGAACAAGAATACAAAATTTTTGCAGAAATTCAGCATAACTTAAAATACTCAAGTTTTTCTTCACGTATGTGATATATGTAAAAACAAAAAACAAAAAACCAAAAAAAAAAAAAAAAAAACAAATAAATAAGTAAAAAATAAATAAAATACAAAATAATAATATCGCTAAGAGGTCGGTAAAAAAACAGGCAAACATTTGTCTCTAAATGTCAAGGAGAATATAGTTAGCGTGAGAGAGAGAGAGAGAGAGAGAGAGAGAGCGAAAAAGACTTAAAAGAGACAGTATGGAAGACACGTTTTTCTTTGTTTTATTCTTTGAAGGATATTCTTGCACACGCATTTTTTTTTTTACATTCTGTTGTGATAAAAATAGCCCAATAATATATTTATACACATGTACAATATATTCTTAATATTATTATTCTAACAAAAAAGTAATAATCTAAAGAGCCCTCGACATATTTCATTTGCATACATTTTTTCATTTACATAGAAATGTCACTTGAACAAATTTGAAATTAAAATTCAAAAACTAAAACATAAGAATAAAATATGCGTGCAATATGTATACTGAGAAAAATCTCAAAATTTGAACATTTTGATGAATTCTGTCAAAAGTATAATGATTTCTCATGAGTGTTGTGCATATGAAATAACGGCCAACTTCAGCAATTCAAACGAATTTTCTAACATAATATAACATATTGATTGTCTACAATTGTACTTATTTGTCGGCACATAATTGCGAATTCTTCAGATAGTAAAAAATAGTAAAAAATTTGAAGTGGAAATTCTCTGAGCTCTTTCAAAAGTTAGAAGGTGGCCACCACGAATTCTACAGTGGAGCCTAAAAAGGCTCATTATAATAATACATGGCCTCGATACCCTATTCAAACCAATGTAAAAACCTCGTCAACAACAACTTCGTCTCTACAACTTTCGCAGAAATTGTTCTTCTGTGGTGTGCGCCAAGAACGCAGTAGCTGGTATTTAGTCCAGTCACGACTCAGAACACGTTTCTATCTAGACTGGGCAAACGTCTGGTTTATATGGCATTCTAAATAGTATTTGTCGCAGCCGCTGTTCGAACTAAAGACCTTATATACAGAATACCAACTCAATAACAAATTGGGCAATGGACCCAAAAACGTATATATTTGTCAAATGTTGCTTTATAAATACAAAGAATATTCATTGGTCGTTCTTTCATTTCGAATGATTCTACATTTTCTATATGGTAACTTCTATTGCTCCTGCCGCAAAGCGTTATGCCGAATTGTTACCAAAAGTTTAATTTGTAAAATAATAACGAATAATCGGATTTTTAGTTTGAGTTTAAATAATGTTTCTGTGATTTTTCTTCAATAAAAAATTAGGGACTCGTTTGAAACAGGAAAGTAGGGTTTTCAATGCTCCTCACAATCAGTTTGATATTACACAAGGTTTACGTTTTCAAAACTGTTTCTTTAGCTATCTTATAATGGCAATACAAGGTTGAGAGAGATCTTCATTTTCTCTTAACAATATCATTTCTTCCAATCATTTCGTCATATACACTATGGAAGTGACGGTCTGCTATGTATTTCATTGACAAAAAATCCATCATCTTGTTCAGATAAGAATTTCACCTTTTCAAATTAAGCTCCAACCCAATTTTTTAACATATTGATTTGTGTAATATACATTCTCTTTATGAATTTAATTAACATCGAATCAAATAACATTGAATAAAATTATCTCTCACTTTATTAACTAAGAAATGGGTAAATTGATGAGAAATTAGTTGAACAATTTTCAATGTAGTTATTCCAAGCATAATGGACATAAAATTGTTCATTGAAACGAATACTTTAAAATACTATATACTCTCGCTCAAACTCTGTTTGGGTGTAGTGGTTGGTGTAATCCAATCCGAAAGATGTACATGTAGAGAAACCACAATTTCTCTTAATATGAAACCATAATTTGATTAGACTTTTAAAAATTCATAAAATTCATTCTACTTGATTAGCATTGGGACGACCCAAAAGCTGTTATATAAATATCCATTACAAAGTGTGAAGTAGTGTGATTTAATATTACATATACCTTTATAGAAAAAAGTATGAAAAGCATAAAAAGTACCTCCTTACTCTGCATACATTCATTATGTCCGTACATTGACATAGATGTATATAATCTAATATACATAGGAGTATAGGTAATGAAATAGAGACTGACAGAGTGATTTATCGAGAAGGATAAGATTAAAATATACTAGTAGAATAAATACAAGTTAATTAGCTAGTTGATTAGTTAAGTTGATAACTGGCAGAGATTGTGTGCAACATAGCATTTTCGTTGAAAAATCCCACAAAAGAGAATGCCACTTTTTAATATCCAAACATATTTATAGAATAAATGATAGCCTTTCATGTGGTGGTGGTCCTCTAATAAACTCAGTTTCAATCAATTTAATACGTTTATTAAAATTTCAATCGAAATTTATTATGCTTTCAAACCGGTGTCATTCATAAACATATACTTCATGCACGTACGTATATTTTGTATATGTACACTCCACGACACGGCACACATGTTTGTGATACAATAAATAAACCGATTTTCGATAAAATTCAGCACACATCCATGCATATGTAGGTGTGTAATTATGTTGGTACACAAATAGCAAAATTCTAGGTCAATGAATTACACTTTAGTGTATGTACGAGAATACTCGAAGAATAACAATAGCAGAACAATAAAATAAATAAAAAAGGATTTTATGTAATTTTCATGCATGCTGTTATATAGCACATTGCCAAAGTTGATTGTTGTTTTCATTATAAGTATCTCTAATATATACATATGTATTGTTACTCCATCGAACACTGCTATTGAGCTATGAGTACGTGTAAGCAAGTGCAATTCGAAAAAATATTAAAATAAAAATTTATTTTAAAGCTTAAATGTAGTCTCAAAAAGACGTGCGGAATTTTTCTAAAAAAACATATGCAAAAGCTTACATTTGTATTGATATTTTTGGTTCTCATGTTCTTATTGAAGAGTGTGAATAAAAATAGACAAATGCTTAAATGCTATTTGACAAACATAAAAATACATAATAACCTACATACATATATATACATATCTATAAGAAGGAGTACAAGTATTTACATATGTATACTTATATTCATGAATTACCATACACAAAGGACATAGGTTAAGCGTGTTGACGCATAAATTATTTATGTTTGGTTAACTAATAGGAATGATAGTAACAAAAACATCAATCAATAACATGAGAAAAGTCACTGAAAAATTTTCTTCAATATCGATAACAAATTTATATTTGTTATTTTTGTCCATTTTGTTCTTTACTCGTATATTTACATATGTAAGAGTGTGCTCTCCATCTGTATGCAAGAATGATTGATACATACATGTTAACATACATATGAGCATCATTCGCATAATCTTGGTATTAAATACAATTTTGTAATAAATAGCTTTTGATAAACTGTTTTCTAGTGCTCTGCCTCTGCCGTAAATTCGGTTATCTCAAATTCAACACTAGACCATATTTTGCTCTAGTGGCTATTTGTGTAATACTCTGCACCTCAAGAAAGTTTTAGTTTCCGCTGTCTCTATCTTGCATCCTTCACCATCATATCGTAGGTATCTTCTACTAAGTCGTTATATCGGCTCGTTTAAGAGAGTATATGAGTTGAGAATATTTATAGCAAAAAAAAAAAAATTATTTTTCTTAATAAAAATTCTTTGTTCTAGCACGTCACTAGACTCAACATTATCAATATTATTTTTATTTTTTATCTTTTAAAATATGTTTCTGGAAATTTGAAATCGTTTCATACAGCAAGTGACAATTTCAGTATTATTGTACGTTTTAAATGTGAAGCCTTGCCTACTGAGTGCTTTAAGAGAGTATCTCTAAGTCAATTAATATGAAAATAGTACCCATTCAATATATTTATGGTATTAGTTGGAAAATAAAAAATCAAATAAATCACATAAATGCCAATATTGTATTAAAAATTGATTTGTTCGTACAACAATCGTAACATTTAAACAAAACTTTTTGTAAGATTCATGTTTTATTAACACTTCTTCTCTTTTAATAATGTTTGTTCCTTCTAATACGTAATGTTAGACTGTAATCGACTGATACGAGTAGGTACTGTCTATAAATATTATCGATTAAATTTAGCTATTTTCAATTCAATGTTTTGTTTTCTTCTTTTTTTTCCTGTTACATTGTGTCTCTTATTGTTATTACAAAATTGCAATTCAACACGAGTATACTATGTACAAAAAAAAAATACGATTAATAAATTTGTGGCACTTATAGGCCCCGAAGGGCTCTTTGCCCGAGTTTCTCTTCCAGGACTGTCGTGTGTGTTAAATTTTGAACAGTGTTAGAATGGCTTGTTCCGAATAGCAAAACCCTTGTTTTTTTTTTTTTTTTTTTTTTAACAATCTTTTTTATTGGATCTTTCTAAAATTACTTAAAAACTATCAATAAGTAATCAAATCTTACAAACTAAATAAAATTATGTGATATTCCCAAAGTTCCATAACAATTTGTTGAATCACGAGGTATAGCAATTTCACAGCATATTCAGTGTGTCTTTTCTTTTTAATCGACGATGCCCCGTGCTCAGCAACAATTGCCTAGCAAGGGGATTCGGATGATTGTGTAATTTTTGAATGTAGCTTCTGCAGTAAACCAAGGCGCGTTTACAATAATTCGCAGACACAGATATTAGAGGGAGATGCGGTGCCCCAAAACTGAATACCATAAGTCCAAATTGGCTTCAGGATTGCTTTATATAGCACTTTGTATTCGAGATTCAACTTTGATCTTTTGTGTAACAGCCACCATAACTGATTCATTTTAAGCTTGATCTGAGTTTTCTTTGCCTCTATGTGATTTTTCCATGTCAGCCTTCTGTCGAGGTGAATACCCAAGTACTTTGTTGAGGAACATTGTGGAACTGATTGGCCGTTTATTTTAAGTGGGGGACATGTATCTAGCCTTAGCGTGAAGGTTACATGTACTCTCTTTGATTCATTGACTTTTATACGCCATTTTGCTAGCCAGATTTCGAGAGAATCTACATGAGTCTGCAGGAGTTTAGTAGCTTCTATGGGGTTAAAGCGAGAGCACAATATTGCCGTATCATCAGCAAAGGTGTGTCTTCAATTTTTTTTAGAGCTTTTTCACAGAACTCTTTTATAAGTTTTTTCATGTTCTTCAATTGTGTTTCAGCCGGTGATTGAACCCACGTATGTGCGTTGGTCAGAAGGCCAACGCACTAACCGCTGATCTACGTCACCAAACTATATATGTGCATATACCACGTATGTATATGCACAACTGCATGTGGGAATTGTATATGCGGATAAGAGCGGGTTGAATTTTTCGCTCGTAAATCGTATATAAAAAAAAGAAACTATCGATTATTCTAAGTATATTTTCTGAAGAAGCCATTAGTGTAAAGTCAATAATAACAATTTTTTGCCAAGCATGAAAATTCAGTTTTCATTTTTTCTGGCAATGACAATTGACCCGCTTCAATATGAATACTATAATATATCCTGAAGTATGTTATAAGTATGCATTTGTTTGTAAAAACTTCTTCGTTCTTATTCATGTTCAAAATTCCACTTGCATATTGTGTACATGAACCTACATATGTAATTGTCAGTAATCATCAGACTGACTGACTGAATAGTAACATCATGAAATCCCATTGAGACAGACAGATTTTGAGTTTGGTTTGCAATTTTATCTTTTAATTAAAAATAGCTGTACAATACTCGTACATATATGCATTTGCTATTTGTTGGAGCATTTATGCAAGTAAAATAAATTTGGTGTTGATGAGAATAATGGTGTTGATGTTGGCAGTGTAGGACAATAAACGAATTAAATCAATCTTCTTCACAACGATGGCATGTAACACCATTATAGATGATTTTATTAAATAGTACATATATGTTACATACATATATGTACTCAGATGCATTTCTGGATGAGGGTAGATATGAAAATAAATTACATATATTATAATTTGGTTGAATTGCTGCATAAAGAACATATCACAATAGTGTATGCTTAAAGATATTGAAATACCGCAATGCAAAAATATTGGTTTTCTCTCTCCTTAAGAAAGATTCGTACATTAAATATTAAAGTGCTTTCGCAGAAAGTGATGTTTTTAGAAGAATTTTGTTAGATATGTTTTTGTCTGAAAATGTATCAAATATAGTAGATTTAAGGGGCACAACTAGTTTGACCGCCTGAAAAAAGGTAATTTTTGTGAATTGTTTAAAAAAAAAGTATTGCATCGAATGTTTTAAAATTATGCAGATATATTTGTGAATAAATAATGAATACAAAGTAATTTTTTCAAATGAAAATATTCTATTTTCAGCAAGTTATCCTGGGTCTTCAAAAAAAAAAGTTTTTCCACTGCTGCAGTGATTGTAGCCTTCGCAGTGCCTGAAATCAAAAAAACCAAAAATTTTTTTAAACTAGGTTATATTTCCTATACAATGGCCCTCGATTGTAAAAAAAAAATAAAATACAACAAAATGGCGGTTTTTTGAAAAAAAAATTAAAATCTTGCTGAAAAATCTGATGGTTTCTGGCCTGGCATAATTATATTTTTCATCCAATCATAAAACTGGAGAGTCATTGTATGGAAAAATAAATACAAAATAAGCTAAAAAAAGACCCAAGTCGATCGGATGATTTGTTATCAAGTTACAGCTGCAGCAAATTTGAAAAATTTAGCTTTAGAAAAAACGCGTTTAAAGGTAAAAGTAATGATTTCATTGTTCATTGCAGCTGTTCTGTAGAAGGCTGCAACTCAGCATCTATTTGAGATTTTCACTTGAAATTTTAATATGTTATTTTTAAAGGTATAAATTACCAAAAAATGCAAAAACAAAAAAAAAAAACGAAATTTTAAAAATTTCAAACTAGTTGTGCCCCTTAAAACCCAAAAATTCACTCGTTGCTAAATGGGTTAAATATAATCCATATTATATAAATATGATCTGACAGAAAGATGTTTGACATTTATTATTATTCCTTAATATAAGTACAATACCAAACGAAACTATAACGCATTAAATATATTTTTGAATTTCACTTTCTCTTTCTTTACAGGTAAGCATATTTGATCAATGGGAATGAAAAATAAACAAAGAAGAACCATTGCATATATTGTATGTATTGGGTTTTATGTAAGTCTTATTGCAAATGTATGTACAAAATTTAGTTTAATAAGGAAAGCGATAGCTGTGTATGTGATAATTATTTAAAACATATTGGCAGAATATGCTGTTTGAGCATTTTGTGTAGGAAAGTGTGAATGTATGTTTATTTATTTATTTATTTTACTATTTTGCAAACATTTGTTTCATTTATTTGATTTCTTTACCCCTCTTTGTTATAATATTCTCAACTAAGACACCGTAACGGAATAGCACTTATAAACAAACCAAAAAGAAGAACAAAAGAAATGTTTAAATTTAGATATATATAATAATAATAATAATAATAATAATTAAAAGAATCATTTAATTTCAATATTTTTTTTCCTTGCACAAAAGCGATTCTATATAAAATATGTATGCATGATCTTTTTAACAAAATTTCAATTTAAATAGTAATATTATTATAATAACAATTATTATTATTTTTATTATTATGATTATTTTTTAATATATACATCATTGTTGTTGTTGTTTAGCTTTTAATATTGTTGTTACTTTATTTCAAATTGAAGAAAGTGAAACAGAGTCCGCTGTATTTTCAACAATACTATCGTCAATGAACAACAGTGCAAAAGAGCAAAACATATAAATTTTGGTTATAAATATATTTGTGGCAGAAAATCAGCAATTTTTCCCGATGATCTCCAAGTATAGCGCTTTGGCATAAAGCCAATATTTTTAGCTATGGACGCAGCTGCGCATTTAAGATATACGTGTGTGTGTGTGTGTGTGAGATCGCAGTAAAAAAGAAAAAAGAAAAAAGCAGAGAAAATGAAATGGTAGTAGGGATGATACATATTGTAGTGTATAGAGTATTCTCCCTCTCTTTCTCTTCTTTTTTCTATCTGATTTCATACGGCACGTTCGTTGTATGATGAACTCTTTGCACTCTCTTTGCTTTACAAAATATCGATTAACTTGAAATTTTCTCTTACCTAGAAATCTCTTAAATTCCGGTTTTCCCCCATAAAAATTCATAAATTTCTTATTCTCTCATATGTTTTACATTTTAAAAATAAGTTTTGCAAAATATAACAAAAGGAAAACATATTGAAAATTAAAAATAACATTCGAAGAGAAGAAAAGTTGACGAAGAATATAAATGAAATTTCTGTAACAAATATAAACAAAAGGTGAAGGATAAATTATATTTATCATTATTATTTTTTATTTCTGATTCCTTTCAGTTCATTTCAGTTCAATTTACTTCACTTCTTCTTGATTCAATAAATTTATGAGCTAATTTTAGATATACATAAATACTCGTATATAGCCAAATAATCATAAATAGCAGACGCGAGCAACTACAACAACATATTTTTACAAATCATATTCCAGTTGTACCTACGTACGACATTTTAATGTTTTTTCATTGCTTGGGGATGATTTTATCGAAGTTCGATGAAGACTTTTCCTCTTTTAAATGTTTAGGAAAAATATGTATAATATCAAAGTTATAAAATTGAGATCAAACCAAAACATATAAATAAATCAATAAATAAAACATTGTTAGCTCTGTAGGTCTCGCGGCACTGAGTACTTAACTTAAATATCCGGACAGATTTCTCTGACAGGTAAACGAGAGGTATAGCTTGTGTAAAAAATAGGTTTTTTGAAATTAAAATTGAGTCTCTCAGATGCTTGATTTCTACTGACTACTCCAGCCTACTAAATTTGCTTTTACAATCCTTAGATATGTACTTGTACATGTAAAGGGGCAAATTGAACTGACTGCAGAAAAGAGTAATTCATAGCAGAGGCAGAGGTACACTACTATCATTTTAATGACGACGTGATAAGCTAATAACGAATCTTTAGATACGTCAATTTAATAAGGCGTGCCAGAATAATTCCAAGACTTATACATCTGAATTTAACTTGCACAAAAATGGAACTTAAAAACGTTCGATTAGTCGATTAACCGCTCAGCACTAATTTATACAATCCTCATACGCACGATCGATCGCATCGTATTATTTTATAGACTTGTAATATTTCATTATTAGTTAAATGAAAACGAAAAAATAGCAAAATAGGCAAAATGCATATACCCACAGTTACACATTTCTTTACTGGTACAAATGTATCTACATACCACACTTATGGTATTCTCAAGTACTCATAATTTCGTTTTGGAAAAATATCAGCGTTTAATTGAATGAAACCCATTTAAACAAATAATTTTCTTCTTTTTTTTTGTTTTTTGTTCATTTATGTATTATTATATATATATTATATACATATACATTTTCCCGAATCATTTCTTTGTTTCTTCTTTTGGCTTATTTTGTTGCTGCATTCGTACCACAATGTAATCATGTAAGCATTTTCTGTGACTGATTTTACCAAATGTCTGCCAAAAGCAACTTCCGCCTCATCGATTAGTAACATTTGCTAAATATGTACACACAAATTCGGACAAATGTATATAATTGAATAGAATAAGTAAATGCGAACAAATAATAAAAATACACATTTGTTTCGAAAAGGTGATGTTATTATCAAGCACAAAAGTTGGGCCGTGAATTGAAGCCATATAAAGATTTCCATACTTGCAATAGAAGAATATTTGAAGCAATATTACAAATTGTTTGTTTAATTGTACGTATAACTTAGTGTGCAAGGAGTAGATTAAATAGAATGAATAAAACGTATAAATTGAAAGAAAATTCTAATAATAAAAATAATAAAATAAAATCCATTTGAAAATAAATCCTACTCGAATAATACGACATACTCTTATATACCTATTGTGTATTATAAATGTACCTACATATCGTATGTATTGACGTGCAGTAATAAAAAAAAATAAATCAGATTAAATCAAATTAAATTAAATCGAAAACTAGAGAAACTAAATCAAATGAAATAACGTGAAGTACTTGAATTTTAACACTGGGCTACAAACTATTGCATCGCATGGCAACGACAATTTACGTCAATTTCGTCAGTATGATTTTCATACACCTTCGCCTTATAATTCATGTACTATTGATATATTTGTTGGTTAAACTAACTAATGTGACCTAATAGAGACAAAAATATCCAAACTGATAACAAATCTTCCATTCAAATTGGATGTGGAAATGGAGCAACAAAAATTATCATCTCTAATGATAATGGGTGGAACATTTGCCTTTACTAATGTTAGTTATTCTACACACGTTGTAACTTTAGTATACGTTTAGTACACGTAGTATTTTTGCATTTGGTGCGCAATCAGATTATGAATTTTGAAATACTGATCAAATTTAACATTTTGATGTGCCCATAATTATTGCTGTGTAATATTTTTGCACCACTAATAAAAGAACACGTTTGGTGTGTGGCTGGAATAAGCGATGTTTGATAAGAAATACATACATTTTAAAGAAACACCCTTCAGTGATGCGAATACTCGAATTTTCGATATTTCTTAAATCTATATTCTGGGTTGCTCAAAATTATGCCCCTATTGCGGTTCACAACTTTTGTAACAGTTTGGTCGCCGTCGAGAAATTCATATTGCCGTTCTCAACTCGACTGGCGGCTGATTTTTTTGGTTGTGTTCATTATTTTTGTGGTATTACCGTTTGCAACTCTGTTACAGTTTGGTCGACAAGCACGTTAAATATACACGACTGCTCATAAGCAGTTGGGTTTGCATCAGTTGCAGTTTACTTTAAACTAATAAAGCCAAAAATAATGGAGAGATCGTAAGTAATAATTAGCTTGGCTTCATATTGTAATTTCTCAACATTTTATACATTTTCAGAAGTTTAAAAATTACAACCAAAGCTCAATTTGAGAGGCTTGTTCAACGAATGGACCAGAATCCAAGCATTGCACGGGGAAAACCACAATTCGGTGTGACGAAAAATGAAATAAAACAATTATGGGAAGGATTTGCTCTGGAATTAAATAGTTTGGGACCACCAAGTAGAACGTTTAACGAATGGCAACGTGTATGAATAAACTGTGAAAGGGTATACATATTTTTTTAATAATTTACTTCATACAGGTTTAGATCCATTACAAGGCCAATATAAAAAAAAACTTGCTAACAATAAAAGGAATACTGTACTGTAGCCCAGCACGCCGGGAAACCCACTTTTTGCAGAAAATGAGATCTTTGACGCATTTTTTTCTTCTTCACTCATTTGCGTTTTAATCCATTTGCCGCAAATGCGCTGCTCCAATACATCTAATACTTCTTTTAAAACAAGTGACATTGTACATTGAGCCACTCCTATATTGAAGTCATTGCTCTTCTGGTAGCTTCCATAAGCGAAAAATCTAAGAGCAGCACACAATTTCAATATTGGTGGTATAGATACGACACGCACAGATTTCTTGAAATGGTCTTTTACGTCATCCAGCAAAAAGCAAAATGCCTCTTTGCTCAGTCGAAAATAGCTAATAAATCTATAAAAAAATTTATTATTTGCTTTTATTTATTTTGAACAATATTTATACTTTTCGCTAGGTAGTTCAAGAGGGTTAGAGTCATCACGAATTTTTCTCCGTAAGCGTAGAAAATCAATTTTCGCGTCTTCGTTTTCATCTTCATAAAACAAATCTACACTAATATCCATTTTAAATAATTTTCACAGCAAAACAATTGTATATTTCCTTAATTTTTACTTAATCGACCGCTTTTCTGTCATAAGTGATATTTTAAGCTGGTAACGCCATAACAATTTCAACCGAAAACAGTGGTGTACCACAATACCAAAAAATAGTTTGGTCTTGTTGAAGTCGGGTCGACTCTAAGACGACCAAACTGGGTTGAGTGGTGAACGGCAATAGGGGCATTACTTTCATATTGATAAAGCGAATTCAAAACATATTACACGATATTTTATTAAATCAATAGTATCAAAATGAGTTCACACTTATTTGAAAATATTCGGAGTATACCTTCAGGTAGACGGCAGAATATTGAAATGCTCTTAACAATTCATTGGATCCTGTTTTTGAATATGAGTTCCATAAGAAAATCCTATTAGAATCAGAATTACTGTTCCCCAGTGTAATGATAATTATAATACAACATAGATGTTGCTACGGATACTCGAATACGATCTTCGTACCAATGTTGACAGTCCGTTTCCACACGAATAATTACTATATTTTGTGTTGATATAGTCGTTGTCATTGTTATTGTGTTTATAGAAGAGGAACAAAAAAAAAAGACAATGAAAATCAGTGTATGTTTTAGCGTTTTTCTCTCTGTACAATTTTTTCTTTTGATTTTTTCTCATTTTCATATGCAAATGTTTCCTTTTTTTTTTGTTTCTTCTTAATTAAGAAGGAGGAAAATTTCTAATTTCATTTTTGACATTTCAATAAAGCGAAATTGTCGTAAATACACGTCGTATATATGAATGTTTATTATTTAAATATATGTTTGTATACATTTGTTTATTTGTACAGTTAAATGACTTGTACAAATTGCTTTTTATTTATTTACACTAATTTACAAAGACATGCATGCTAGTAGCTTTATAGTTAATAGATGCAAAATGGAAATGAAAATAACAATTACCAATTTTGGCAATTTTTACTTGGAGAATAAATAAATACGAGTATGGCAATTGCATGAAAATTCGTTTTAAATGATATTTTTGTTTGTCGCATCGTATACAAACTTGAGCACAAAACTTCAAAAAGAGCGACACTGCTGCATGGTATTCCCTTTTCAAAATTGCTAATACATGTAGCATATAACATATAAATTTCCGGCTATTTGAGCGATTTAAATCATTTGTAACATATTTTGCATTTGGCCACCATCCAAGATGTACGCCATTAAATGCATATATTATTTTGTTAAATGTTACAAATGTACTTTTCACTATATATTTCATCAACACATTGCACATGTATGTCTGTGTTCAAGAATTTTTTTTTTTTTTTGCAATAAACTATAAAAGTGACACCAAAGTGAAAAGTACAAAATGCTTGTTTTTATTGTCTATTTATAAGTTGTTGATATACTCGTGCATAGCTCTTGTCAAAAATGACAGTTTGTGATTTGTAAATAATACAATTTATTATGATTATTAAATATCACTCAAAAAAAAAGTTGTAAATTTAAATATTCCACGAGAAAATTCAAATAATCGAATTTTATTCTAATTGCACTTGTACTTGTAAAGCTACTATTTAAAGAACCGACATAAATTCGTCCTCATAGCTGCACATTTCAAAGTCGAAGAAAGACGAATAAACACTATTTTAAGTGTTTTGTTAGTTGTTAGTGATAAAATGAGTTTTTACTTCTAGAATGTACTTTTTTAATATTATATAACACAATATTATAAAAAATCCTTCGATAGCAGAAAGGAGAACATATATGAGAGTGGTATTAATTTTCCAGCCGACTTATTGCCCTCATGCACGTAGGTAATTGTTAAATCAACTTACCATAATTTTATTTTTTTTTTAACCGTACAAATATTTACTGAACCTATCGGCCTAAAAATATGGCATTTCATGCAAGTGAATATATATAACAAGCGAAAATTATGGATTTTAATACGAATCTGTCGTTCGCAAAAGGCTTTGTTGCCATGCCCCTAGGCATGTAAACACATCAGGCATATACTTTTTCAAAATTTCGTTGACAATTAATCAGTGAGCCACAACATCATTCAAATTCGTGAAAAAGAAACAAAGCAATAATTAAAGTCAATATCAATCAATATAATCAATCAATAAATCTCAAAAAAATACCGGGGTTTGGTCATTTAAACATCCCGCTTAAAGGGTTTGTTAAAAAAAAAATTGTGTCAGTTTGCACAAGTGTTCTCTATACTGACGCCGAGTTTGAGTGTAATCCAATCATGAAACTATTTTTTAAACACATTTTCCGGAATCGACCTTAAAGTGGTAATTTCAGTTTTGGAGACGAAAAAGACTGAAAACAATCGGCCGAAGCTATATCAAGTGAATACGTTTGTTAGATATTATTGGTTGAGTTTTTTGGCTAGAAATTCGTTCATAATAATAGCCTTGTGAGATGTGCCGACGAATTTGCTCCCTCAAATGTCCCATAATGTCCCGGCACGACACCGCGATAACTTCAGTTGAAGACGTTGATGGCCGGCCAGAGCGAAGCAAATCTTCCACCGCATCTCGATTTGGCACACGAAATTCCATTTGCAATGCAAAATTGCAGGCAAATTCTTTATTCGAAATTGTTCTCCATTATGAAAATCGCAAAACACACTTGAGAAAACTGACAAAATCGAACACAAACGCTTTGTATATAGGGGGTTTTTTTAAATCACCAATTCCCAGTAATTTTTTGACTGAATGTATATTTATATAGTAAATTTTCCAAAGTAAAGGCCCGTGTCATGTCTGTGTTATTTTTATTTTATTTATTTATTTTCATTTTACATTTAACTTCGATCTAAGCATCATTTATCATCATCGTGTCGTTTTTACTTTTTGAAAGGAAGCATCTAAGTACGTATTTATCATCAGAGTGTCGTATTTTCTGTTTGGAAGGAAATTTTTATTATAGTAATTATCATAAAATTCGCGCGTTTTATTTGCTCATCTTAGTTTTTATTGGCATACTATGTGCCTGAGTATGCGAAACATGTTAATTTTTTTTTTTTTAAATAATTTTTATTATATATTCATTAAGGTGTCTCACCGAAAACTGTTCGTGCACAACTGTTTTGACTATTATAGCATACATATATACCAAATGACATATTAATATTTGTGAAGAATGTCTCATTATATATTATTATTTTTTGATTATTGTTACAATATTATTATGGAAAGATATTTCTTTCAGCTACTTACCTGCAAACCTGCAAACAAGTCTCTTTTTTTTAATGCTTTGATGTTAAACTTGTGCCGAACATCTTATTCGGGCATTGGAAAATTGCAAAAACAACAATCAATGATATTAAGCATTGTTTAATAATTTGATATATTTTTATATATTTAGTATAAGGTATAAGTATATGTTTGTATATAGTATATAGTACATATTCATTGGTTTTATCATACGTTTTTATGTGTGCATTTGCAATAAATTTTCATGGATTAATATCAGCACTAACTACATAATTACATATAGCGTGAAATATTTTCATAATATTCTTATCATATTATAATGATGAATAATGTTATTTTGTAATAATGTTATTTCTACCATTACATATGTTTATTTGTATTCTATACTAAAACTATTATTGTTCGATATTGTTCGATCATTTCAAATTGGTGTATACAAATACATATACATACATATATATATATATATATATATATATATATATATATATATATATATATATATATATATATATATATATATATATATATATATATATATATATGTTTTATTACTATAAATGAATGCACCAAAGACTGCTAATAGTAATAACAATAATTTTTAATGGAAATTTGTTACAATTTCCCATAGGTGCTCAAGGAAAATAAAAAACCAACAATCTCATTAAAAATGAAATATTCAACATGTCGCCTGAATATGAACTATATAATTGTTAAATAAAAACGTTGTCTGAACTTTTAGCATATAATGTTAGTAGAATAATGAAAATAACATTTCACCAAATTTCAACATATTTCGATAAAATCTTTAAATATTATATTATTAGTTTATAAAACCACTTATGGTATAGCTCATCAAAAGTACATAAAATGTTAGCTGTTAAAATTTCTATATCTTTAGTTATTGAAATTTTTTGATATACACTGTGGTTGAAAAGTTTTCAAACTGTTACTCAATAGATCTACATAGTGGTGCTCAAACGTTTTGACTCTTTCCAAGCATTCTTTGACCATCAAAATTATAACCGACTGTTTTAAATACACCGCAACGTTCAGCGATACATACGAAGTGATGAACTGACTGAATATCAGTTCGGAAACTTTTTAAATGAATAATAATTTGCAAACATTGTAATACTCTTAGCTACCGCATATATACACACTTATGTAATGATTTCCATTTCTCTATTATTTATGTATATACATACATATACATGCACATTATATACATATATGTGTGTGTGTATAGTTATATTGAAAAATGTAATAATACTAATCAAAGTCTTTCTTATTCATCTGCTCTTTTTATTACTCTGATTTTGTATATACAAATTACTCACTTAACATACCATAATTGAAATAAATTATTCATATGCATATAATATATAACATAATTTGTGGAACCTTCTTTACTGGAGCAGCTTAAGAGAATAATATAATTTGGATGCATAAATTCAATTTTACTTAAATATTCATGGAAGACTCACTATAATTTTTGGATTAAATATTTTTAATAATGATTTTTTTTTCTCTATTCATTTACGCCAATTTTCTTCTTGTCGTTGTAATTTTTTCGAAATTTGTCTTACTCATTTATAATTTTATTCTTTCAATTTTTTCTCTTTCGATTTTTTCGCCTTTGCAAAATCGTTGTTGCTAATTACAAATTCAAGTGTTTAGTAAAATGATAACACACAGGACTTAATTAAATATGTATAGAATATGTAATGAAGAAAACCGTAGAAAAAAGAATAAGTAATTACAATTTTATAATATGAGAATTCAAATAGCGCAATAAGAACAGTAAGAACAAGAGCAATAATATAAATTAGGATAATTTATTAATGTAGTTTAACAAAGAAGACAAACAAACAAAACAACAAACAAATAATATAAAACAAAAGTAGAACAATACACACACACACAAACACACACACAAGCGTAACTCAAGTGTAATAAATATAATACTATGGCTATTAAGCACTAAAGTAGCAACAGCACCGTTTACGAGTACCATCGAACAAATGCTCTTTATATGTAAAGTAGCTTACTACAAGTATGTAGGTACTCGAATGTACGAGTATGTACTAGCACCTATAACTATGTACATTTATAAAATAGGTTAAATTGTGGAATAATATTGCCGCATCAGGAATTCTGGGGTACATAATTTTTCGTCATCTTCGTTTAATTCGTTATACAATACATACATACTTATAGAGCTATGTAGTGTTGACTTTCCAGATGATATAATTTTTAAATCGAAGTGTTTCAATTATTTTGAGAATTTGAACAAACAATATTAATAAAAAAAAAAAAAACAAAAATTCCAGGAATAACCTATTTATTTAATTAAAGAAAATTTAACTAATTACAGTACATCTTTTCATGTTGAAATCGTACTTAAAAGAGCTCGTTTTAGTGTTTTCCTAGAGTTTTAAGGTTAGCAAAAATAAAAAAGGATGAGATAGTATTTTTGATTTTATTGCTAAACAGCCAGACTTTTAAAAGTTTTGAGGATATTCAAAAACTAGATGTTTGAAAAGCAGCTAACAACAAACTTAGAAGCAAATTAAAACAAAAATTTTGACGATTTCCACAACTCCCCAACTTGCTCTACTATATTAGCATTTCACCTTGTAATTATTTACAGCATAACATTAATATTATTGCTAAGTATCATTTGTTTTTTTTTTTTTTGAATTTCATTTTAATTACATTTTCGTATTCAAAATGTTTGTCATTTTCCAAAAGATGCTCCTTCTCTCGATCTTACTTGTTTAATGTGCGAGAGCATGTCCTTATATATGGCATATTGGCATAAGCTTGATTGTTGCTCCTCTACTTGTTGTTATTGTTATTATTACACTTGCTAATTAGCCATTGTTGCTATAATTTCACTTCAATTTTATTATGGTCTTCACGATGGTATATCTAGCACTATCACATCAGCTCAGCGGTGCTTTCCTTTTATATAGAGCATGAGAGTAGTATATAAAGCATATAAACATACTTGTGTATACAGGTACTGAATACATGTAGTTATAGCATACACACACACAAACACACCTACATTGAGGGCAATGTGAAAGTAATAAATTGTAACCACATCGAACGCAAGTTCGAAATGAAAACAATAACTGACAGCTATTCGGTGGAGCACAAACACCAGTACCACTATGTCCTTTTAGTGATTATTCTTGTCATCCGTATCGTTATGCTACACAAAAATTACATCATTCCGTTCGGTCTTTTGTGGTGATGGTTGCCGTTGAAACGCATATACATTAACGATTAATTGTGCCATGAATATGAAACAGAATAAAATGATTAAAACCAAATAGAGAAAGATATCGCGCACCATTTCATCAACCAACACAGGAGAATGCCGAGAATAGGAATAATGAGAATATGAAAAAATTAGAAAATTGCCTTCATGTTTAGTTCCGATTTGTAATTGTTGCTTTTATTTGTTTCTTGTTGTTGTTAAGTAGTGAGGTTCTTTCGGTAAAACTCTCTTGAGGTTACCCTTATGTATTCTCTACCTTACTCCTTTTGGTTTTTTCTGCAATTATTGTTCACAATTCGCATTAATATAATCCACTAGTTTAAGGTTTCCTCACTTCCTTCCTCACTTCCTTCCTTCCTTCCTGCTGTCTATTGGTAAATTGGCCACGTTCCTACAAAGTAATCTTCGTTGCAAATATTGTTGCAGCTGTTCGTCAGTTGTACTTATTTTCATAGATGTAGGGTACTACAATGCGCAGTGATCATAGCGTATATAAAGTCAAACGATGTTATTGATGATAAACTGCATGTGCAACATTTTGTTACGTCATTTAATGTAAATCCAAAACAGCAAATGCAATTTTTATATTATCTCATTTCTACTTAGTACGTACTTGGAAGAATATTAACTTTAAACATTATTGCTGTTATATCCACGCTATTATTGTTTATGCTACTACCGTTGACGATGATTGCTGCTGATGATAACGTTGTTTATATTGAGTATGGTTGATGAAGTTGACGATGATGATGATTGTGATGATAACGATGACGAGGATTCGTAATATAATCGCGTTTCACTGGATAAAGTGAAAATGTTGATTCGTTAAAAATCGTACATCTACATAGCTATTGCTTAAGTCTTACTAAACCTGTACAAACAAATATAAAGAACCGTAAAGAGTATAGAAAAAATAGAAGAAGAAAAATTAGATTTATATATTGTATAATTATAATGAGGAAATTAAAAATGATGCGCGAATATACCATATACCCACACAGCCATACACAAACATAAAATGGAGTTTTTTAAAAATTGGTTTGACACCCTACACATCATCATACGTTCGGAAAACTTAATTTTGCAGCGAGGCGAGATAGGCCAGTATTTCATCGTTCATGAATCTCAAAGATATATGTTCTTTAGAAAATATTACGTTAAGCACCGAGCGTTAGTTAAATATGATAGCTTTATAATTTCACGCTACTACTCTGTGAAAACATGCATATGGAAACTGTATGGGAGATTGCCGTGGTATTCATTCGGTATCTACCATTGAAAGCCTAGTATCATATGTGCCGAGGTATAACTCGATCACTTTATATTTTATATTTAACACATGTAAACATGTTTTTTTCCGTCTATATACATATATTGTATATTATCTTATATCGTAAAACTAGTTTAATGTACCGAATTTGAGTCCAATGAGTGAGTTGGGTATAAAAAGGAGATATAATTTAGAGGATAAAAGGATACAACACTCAAATAAATCATACACAGAGACATTTTCACAAATACAAGTATGCATATACACATAGATTAGAAGTATTCGCTAGAAACTTTTCTGAAAGCGATTTAGCTGCTATATAACCTCTCCCACTACTTCCTGTAAAGCACTTACTTTTTGAAAATATTGAAAATATTGAACATGTCTATTGTACGTATGTGTATATATAAATCTGTATATACAGGAAATGATGTTATATACACACATACAGTCACACACACACACCAATCTTGCATTTTCACATATGCATATAGTCTTTTTAATATTTATAAGTATATGCACGAGATTGCAACATGCTGATAATGACGATGATATCAATGATAATGTCGTTGAGAAGGTGAAAACACTAGCGGTGACGATTATGACTAGCATGTTGCTGATGAACGAGGAAATGAATATAAAATTTCTTAGCAAATATTTGTCGTATTTATGTTAGTTTGGGTGGCCATACGAAACGACCACTATTGGTATGCTATGTATCTACTATTTGTTGCATACACTATATATTTCTATTTCTTCTACAACATTACGTACATGCATTATGCCGTGTATACACTTCCATTGAAATATGCTCTATTATAGGTAAACTTATAGAAATGGCTGTGCATATATGTGTGTGTGTACATGTATGGAAGTGCTACATATCCAATAAGTACACACTGGCATAAAATGTAGAACAAAGTTGTTGAAACTGGCAGTTTTTACTCGGAGTACTATACTATACTATACTTATACATATTTGCCATCGCCGCAGGATATTTTAAAAATATGTTGTGTGTTGCATTTACTGCTCTTACACGTTTTGCATATATTCATAACTAGATACGTGTGTAGGTTGTGTGCACCTATGTTTATATGTAGTTTATATGTTAATATTTAATGACTCTAGCTGTCATTCTCTCACACTCTCTCTTCTATTTCTATTTCACTTATACTGGTATTTTTACTCTAGTCATTATTGTTGCAACAAAAAATTCCAATCAGAAATATTTAATTCATGCATAATTGTGTTCATGCAGAAACATAAAGGTTTTTTCACATTTAATGATCTCTCTGAAATGGGTCAAAGAATGGAATGCTATCAACGTTCAGAATATAAAACGAGTAGAAATTAATAGCATCATCTTAGATTTATATTATATGTAAATAACATTAACATTACGAACGGTTAATTATTTTACCCTCTTAAAAGCTGTTGCAAAAAAAAAAAACAAATCTATACATATGGTATGTACATTGACTCTACAATAAATGCAGCATTCATTCATTTAAGATCTATAATTTTTTCTTGAACGCCTTCTAATGTAGATATATTATTTCCAAATATCAAT
Source organism: Megamerina dolium (assembly GCA_963854835.1). Taxonomy (NCBI): domain Eukaryota; kingdom Metazoa; phylum Arthropoda; class Insecta; order Diptera; family Megamerinidae; genus Megamerina; species Megamerina dolium. The sequence goes on from OY978526.1 coordinate 1,045,299, forward strand.
CTCTTCACATATACGTACGAGTATATCTTTTATTGTCGCAACTATTTGCATAACTACCTAGTGTTATCATTCAAGTGAGCATTTGGCATTTTCTCATTATGTGGCTGCATCTATGCACCTAAATATTTCACGCTTGACATACTGTCTTCATGCTGACATTCATGCAGCTACATATGCTGATAAAATATATAAATAAATAATAGCAACTAAATATGGAAAATAATTAGCATATGCGGGTATATACATTAATTAACAAGAATAAATGAATGAATTCATATAATGTAGTATAATATGTCCTTGCATTATTTTAACAGTTAATTCGACATGTTTGCAATCTCATATACTTTACATACGTACATTTAGATCCATGTTTCGCGTACATGACATTTCAACAGCCCAGAGTACATTCGTATGCTATTCATTTATTTCACATTTTCCATTTTCATTAACAACTTAAATATTTTCATTTAATATATAGTATATAAATATTAAATTTATTTTTATACATGTTTAAATAACAATATGCAAATATATGTATTTATAAATAGCCTTGAATATTTCAATGCTTCAAAACCTAGTATAGAATAAATTGAATTAGTAGGTATTCAAATACTTATGTGCATACATATATATACATGGTACATGCGAGTAAGCATGTAAATGAAAATAATGTAAAAATAACTCCGAAATGTAAATGCAAATAAATTCATACTAAATTAGACATTTTATATGAATGGCATGTATCATTCAAGTATCTTTTAATATCTTTGAATGGTATCTTACTATTTACTGAACGAATAATAGATAATATATCCCCAATAGAGTATAAAAAATAGCATTGTGGAAATGTTGATATATACCATAGTTCATTTTAAGTTACCATTGAGCATGCATGAATACATATTATGGTCCTTATATACGCTCTTCCGCATTGGAGACAATATCGACATTGTTAGGTTTTAAAGTAATCACGACGAATAAAATTTAATTTAATTTTTCAATTAACTTGTATAATTTTTGCCTGTTGTAAATCGAAAAACAAGTTTTTGTATTTCAAATATTCAGTGCTTATAGTTATATTTTATAAGCTTCAACATATCAATGCTCTATGAAGGTTTGTAATGGGATAATTTCTCTTGAAATTTGAACAAAATGAAGATCCATGGGTTCATATATCTTGAGTGTTATTATAAATAATATAGTACCAAAACAGAATCTTCTACACGTCAATGATTTCGTAGAGAAATCATGCTCTACCTAATCAAAAAATTCTCAGCTTTTAACATTTACTATGCATTATCATACACATATACACTCATATCCATACAATACAAAATACACTACACATAGATTTAGAATATGAAGAAGTTAAAAAGTGTTTTTGAGAATATCCTTGTGCTACAAAATGAAAAATAGATATGCATGTTCAATCAAGAAGAAAATCCTATAGTATACTGTACTATGCATTAGTATATCAAATAAATAAAAGCGAAATATCGTCCTCGTAATAAAGAAGAAGAAGAAGAAAAAAAGCATCCTAAAAGTAAATATTAGTGGATATTCTTTGTTCTTCTGTTTTCATCATCGTTTTCGTCACTTTTTCTTTGTTATGCAAACTTAAAATTGAATTAAATTCGCCACAAGTAATCAAATTCGTTAAATGTTTTTCACTTTTTGCTCGTACATCTGAACCTAATATATAATGTTGAAAGAAATATAATATTATATAAAAGTCCACGTTAATGCTCCTGAAAGCACACGATTCCATGTACCATGAATGCATGCTACATACCATGATATATATATATATATATATATATAAATATATAATATATTTATATATATATATATATATATATATATATATATATATATATATATATATATATATATAAATAAAATAAAAATAAAAATAAATATGTGGCACATAAAGCCCCAAAGGGCTCATTGGCCGAGCTTCTCTTCCATTACTGTTGTGCGTCTTAAATTTTGGACAATAAATAGAAGGGACCTACTTATTTTAGCCGGTTCCGAACGGCAGAACACTTGTGACATCACTTTTTCTGAGCTTTGTCACAGAGTTCTTTAAGAATATATATATATATATATATATATATATATATATATATATATATATATATATATATATATATATATATATATATATATATATATATATATATATATATATGTATATATATA